>CM042477.1:12325000-12905000 GCA_023621385.1 Quercus gilva
ATGTGGATTCCATCCTTGTTGATGAACTTGTAGGATCTCTTTAGTCCTATGAATTAAACCTACCCAAAGTTAACAAATTCAAATTAATAGCTCTTAAGTCTGTTGATGATGTTGATGCTGGTGGATTTGATGATGAGCTCTCTGCTACAGGGATTGCTTACCTTACCAAGAACTTTAGAAACTTTCTTAGGAATACTAACAGAAGGGCAAGAAACATAAACACTGCTGAACCTAGAAATTTTAGGAAGAATGATCCCACTAAGGTTAGCAACACTAAAAAACCTAGAGGAAAAGTAGGTCAATCTTCAAATAATTCCTTGGGTTCTCAATGTTTTGGTTGTCAAGGGTATGGTCATGTTAAATCTGAATGTCCTACATTCTTGAGGTCTAAGGGCAAATCTATGGCTGTAACCCTTAGTGATAATGAGGTTTCTGATGATGAGTCTGGATGTGACGAGGATGGAAACTTCATTGCTTTCACTGCTACTGCTGTAGTCAATGAAAGCGTGTCTGTTGAAGAGAACCCTTCTGATGGGGAACTCTTTGAGGATGCAGATCTTCAAGAGGCCTATAATAAACTTTGTAAAGTGGCTGCAAAGGATGCTATGAATGTTGAACTTGGCCTGAAGAAAACTGAATCTCTTGAGCTTGATAAGAAGAATTTGCTTGTTAAATTGTTTGATGCTAATGAATTTTTGAACAGTGTGAAAACTGAGAATATGTTAGTGATTGATAAAGATAAATCTTTAGAACTTGATTTATCTGTTGCTAGATCTGCTAGTTCTAAACTTGATCAAATGTGAAGTGTTTAAAAGTATCATTCTGACAAATCTGGTTTAGGTTTTGTTGAAAGCATCTTTGTGTCTGCACCCCATTCCACAAATTTTGTTCCTTCATCTTCTTCTGAACCTTCTGTGAGTGAAATTGTGAGTGAAACTGTCAAACCCCCTGTGAGTGAGGTTGTCAAACCTGTAGAAGTTTCACCATCTATGAAGATTAGGGTTGATTTGAAAGAGCCTAAACCTAAGGAGTCTACCTTTTCTAAGGACAAGATGCATGGTAAACCTGCTTGGGTTTGTCATTTTTGTGGAAAGTCTGGACACATACGTCCTAACTATTACAAGTTTCAAGCTGCTAAGAGAGCAAACAAACCAAAAGTGCCTGTGCCTCAAGCACAAGATCCTATGGCACTAATTGGTGAATTGGTAAAGGCTTTAAACCTTTATTCCAATCCTAGAGTTGGAAATCACTCAAACGTGAATAGGAACTCCAATGCTCATTGTGCATTTAAAAGGTTTTGGATGTAAAAGACTCGATCTAATTGAGTCTTTCTGACATGGTCTTTGTGCTTCATTGCTCTACTCTTTGAGACCATTGTTTCTTTGTTTTTGGTGTTTTTTTTTTTTCTAGGATTTGCATTGCATTACATTCATGCATTTCATTCTAGGATTTATATGTGTTTTCTCTTTTATTTAAAAAAAAAAAAAAAAAAAAAGGAAAGCAAAATTGTGTTTGGCATTTCTTTTGGTCTTTGAAAGCAAGGTTGGTCAATTTATTTAGACATAACATGTCTTGTGTACCTTGTTTAGCTTTGATGAGCTTATTTATTGCACTTTACTAGTTAAAGCTTTGTAGTGCATGTTGTGTGGGAAAGATGTTTATGGTATTTATCACTTTGTCTTAATCTTGAAGTCTCATGTTATTTGACTGTTGGACTTGATCCTTTTGAGAAATGCATAAATAACCATTTCACCACTGTTCACTAGCCAATCACGAACACCTTAGTGCATATCATAAGATTTTGTGCTCGAGAAAGTGTAACATATGCACAAAAAGAACATAAGGTGTGGCCTCAGCTTTAATTGCTTAATGCTTAAAATTGGTGTGTACAATTAGGCTTGATGCCAAATCATATAATTAATATTGGTGTATACATTATCCTGGCTTTTAATAAGTTTCTGAACAATTAAAATTGGTGTGTATATTATGAGGCAAAAATCAAGAAACTTACATGATTGCAAGCTTTTGTTCTAGGAGATGTGAGAGTTATATGATGTAACTCTTTAGGTGATAGTCTCTTTTAAATTCTATGTGATGAATTTTGTAGACTTTGTGATTGATTGCTATTCACATATCACCTCACATGTATCTCAAGTTTTTGCTAGTAGCACACACTACACAAGTTACTCTTTGCTAAACACTGTCCATGTTATTGTGTGTGTTTTTGGTCTGAACAACCAAGTTTGAAAATATCTTGAGAATTATGCACAACACATTTGTTGCTTGAGAATCTAAAGGGAGAATGGTTGAAAATTTGTTTTGAGAAATTGGGTTTAAAACTTGGGTTTTTGAAAAAGCATTTCATCTTATACTCATGCATTTTGTTCATCAATTTTAATGCTTTGAGGAGTTAAGTGGCCAAAATGTGTTGGTTTTTTCAAGACTGTGATTTTTCTCAAAATTTGTGAGCCTTTGCCTGTTTCGATCGATCCATTCTATTTTTCGATTGATTGACAATGTGCTGAAAATTCTTTTAAGAGTCTCGAATTGATTCGATCGATCGAAGGTAATTTTCGATTAATCGAATTTCGCGAATCAGGTTTTTAAAATATCAGACTTTGAATAGTTCAAATCACTTTTTCAAACTTTTCAAACCTTTTTCTCTCTCTCTCCGACTCGGCAAGGCTCCACCTTCAATTTTTGTCGTTTTCCTCCGAATCTTTTGCAAGGTTTTGTCCTCTAAAGCCGATATGACCTTTATACCCTTCCTTTTTCTTTTGTTTTCAAGTTTCATGCCTTTTTTCATGTATTGTTCATTAAAATTTTCGGACCTATTCCTTTTTGGGGTTTTTGTTGATTCAAGCTTTTTTAAATGAAATTGATCATTGGGTTTTTGTGGGGACATGATATAAACTTGATGTTGATGGTTTAATTTGATCAATTTTGTGATTTGTGAAAAATTGAAAATTCTAGGACTTGTAATTGATCCAAATTGGGGATTTGTTCAATTAAAATGAATTTGATGGAATTGGCTTGTTGAATTGATGTAATTGATCATTATATTATGTATTCTACCTTGTGTGATGATCAATTAGTCCAATTTTTTAAAATCTTAACAAGTGGTTTTCAATTTTGGGGTTGTTGTTAGAAACTTTATACTCAGGCCAATTTTGTTCAAGTGAACTTCAATTGAACTTAGTTTTACTGCATTAGTACATGCATCATAGCATTTTGATTATTCATGCATCATATAGATTTTTATTCTATATATTTTTTTGGTGCTAATTTGCAGTCTGCTCTTAGTTTTTGTTTTGTTTTTGCTCTTTTGGTTCTTCTGTGTTTCTCTGTCCTTTCCTTAGCATCATGCCTAGGAAGACTAGAGCTCGTAGGTCTGTTCCCTCACCTTCTTCTCCCCCACCTTCCTTTGACCGTAAGAGATTTCTGAGTGAAAAAAACCAAGAGATTTTTGAGAAGCTGAATCTAAAGAGAAAATTTTGGGCTGAGCATTCTGTTGTGCTAGATGAGTTAGATCCTGCTATTAGGGCAAATTTTGAGCGCCGGGGCTGGTTACCTCTGTTGGATATTTCTGATCCTCCTCCTCTAGCTACCCTGATTAGAGAGTTCTTTTCGAAAATCTCTATCCACATCTATGAATCCAACACTTTAGTAAAGAGTTGGATATGAGGTGTAGAGTACGTCATTACTCCTGATGTAATGGCTGATGCTCTAGGGGTACCTTTGGTCCAGCACCCTGTTTGCCCGTATGACGAGTCTCCTCTCTTGGATGATGTCATGTCATACATCATTGGGTCTTCTATCCAATGGGGTTTTGATTCTCAGATCACTTCTGCTGAGCTTCTTGAGACTATCTATCTTTTTCTTAGGATTGCATGTCATTCTATTTGGCCTATCTCTCATCTACACACTATTCCTCTTGAGCAGTGTGTCTTTTTGTACGCTTTAGTTACCGATGCTCCTATAAGTTTTCCTCATCTGTTTCTTCGTTCTTTGAATGAAGTTTATAGGAGTTCATCTTCTGTTCATGCTCTTGTTCATCCTGTTTTTATTCATAGGATTTTGCTTTATCTTGGTCTAGATGATTTCCCTTTTTCTGAGCCCATACATGTTATAGCTCCCATAGGTGTGTCTTTTCTTAGACAGAGGGCTGCTCATCTTCGAGCTGGCTCTAAACACCCTAGGTCTGAGCCTACTGGTACCGCACCTCCTCCTTCTTCTTCTACAGGTCCTGCTGGTGAGGATGTTGCTGATTCTGCTGGTGCTGCTGCTGCTATTGTTCCTCCACCTCCTTCGACTGCCTTTGATGTACGTTGTACCTTGGAGACTGTCATGACCATTCAGGCGGCTCATGGTCAGATTTTGGTGGACTTGCTTAATGAGCTCCATGCTTTGAGGGCTGACTTGGCGCATCTTTGTTCACCCTCACCACCTTCTTTTGATGATGGCTTGTGATTGTTCTTTGGCATTCCGTCACAAAAAGGAGGAGTAGAGTTTTGAGACTTGTAAAGGAGTTTTTGTAGTTAGGAAGAGTTTTTTTTCTTTTGTTTGTAGAGCTAGTGGTGATATTAGATTGTATTTAGGTGCTTCACCGTGTATGATCATTCTTTTTGGGGTTGCTTATGTTAAGGGAGATACATTTATTCTTATATGATTCTTGTTTTTTTTTGTGTTCACTGCTTATTGGTTTATATTTTTGAGTTATTCATTGATATATGTCTTCATTATGCGTTGTGTGAACTTACAAGAATGTTTTTATTTTTTGTTATATCTAACTTAGGGGGAGAGTTAGTTTACATACTTGTTGATTTACTGTTTTTCTGTCACACATGCGTTTATGCGTTTGTTGAGTGTTTCAGGAATATACAGGTTGATTCAATTGAGCTGCTGTCTACACTTGTAACTGATCGATAATAGTTAGGATTGGATTTGTGTTTATGAGAATTATTTTTGTAAAGGGCTTTTATTTGTAAACTTTGAGCTTTTAATTTGTGTTTTGTCACGGATTGCCAAAAGGGGAGTTTGTTAGGTTCTAAAGACTTAGGATTTTATGTATTTAGAACTCTAATGTGTAATGTTGGCAAACCATGATCAAAACAATATGTTTAGTCTTGTTTAGGCTTGCTCAAAGTTGTGTAATTCATGTAAAGTTGGAATCGAGAGGCTGTAGATGTATTAGTGCATTTCGACCTGGCTCGATCGATCGAAGGATAGACTCGATCTATTGAAAGTTGGCCAGAATGTTTTTCTGTAGAATTTCCAACTCAGCCCTATCTCATTAAACATTTAGGGTTTTATGTTTTTGCTCTAGGTATATAAGGCAAAACCCTAGCTATGTTTTAGGAGTTGCTCTGGTTGTATTGTTACTCATATTTTCTGTTTTGTGTAAATCTCTTATGAGATCTAGAGGAGCTTTCCTTCACACAAAGCTTAGGGTTTTCAAGGTAGAGATATTATCAACACCTTGATGATCAATTCAGTTGCTGTCATTAATGCTTAAAGAATAACAAGCGTGGGTACTTGTAGCTGATTGGAGAATCCAAGAAAGAAGGAGTCCGTGGATTCGAAGCTTGCACGTGGTCGTGTCAGTAAGTTCCACTGGTGGGTAGCATTAGGAAGTCAAGCGGGGGGCTTGTAAGTCCTTTTGTATGAACTTCGATTCTTTCATAGTGGATTCAGATTTACCTTGAGGATAGTTAGGTCAAATCCTCCCCAGGTTTTTACCATGTGGTTTTTTGGGTCATCATATCATTGTATTCTTTTTATTTCCGTTGCTTTATGTTCTTGATATGATTATATGATTGTGATAACCTAGAATTGCATAATTTGACTAAGTTAATCACTTGGCTATTAAGGGGTCTAATTATTGTTTTAAGGGGTCTAAAAACCTAACAGAATCATATTGAACTGTTTCTGCACCTTGATTTTCTGCGAGGCTATCAGTTTTGTTTATTGTACTGGCTTATAGGTACATGTTGAGTTTGGATAAATTTCATATTACAGGAAAACATCAAAACCCAGAAATCTGTGCTGTTGTCTTCTGCTGAGCTGATTGCTTGTCCTACAATTGTGAAATGCCGTAGATATCCTTTGGTAGCAATGTTTCTGTGTCTTGTCTACCGCACTTAGTTTGATATACATGACCATGTATCGCACTCTCTTCTGCGTCTTGTGGTGCAGAGGCTATCTTGACATTTCCGTCATTTGACACTTTCATTTGATTTTTCTTCTTGACCTTTCTGTCTTCAATAATACTTGAACTTCTCTTCCTTGTATTTGATAAGTTCTTTTTATTATTATTATAATAATTTTTTTCATGTTTAGTTTTTCTTCAAATTGTCAACAATGAACTGTTTTTACTTATGTCACTATTAACATAGCTAAGCAATGCCAATTTTTTGCCTAATTAAACGGAGAAAGAACATGAAGTTAGAATGCAATTTATGGCATTTTAATTTTTATGATAACAACTTGTGAATTTGTGAACAGAAAAAAGAGAGGACTATACGTACAACACATTGTTTTGGGTTTTCTGTACCCATCTTATGTTTTGGTATAGAAGAAGTTTCAATTAGTGATTCAAAATGTCCACTGTTTGGTTCTGATTATATAAGAGACTGTGTGTGATGTGTGTTCTAGTTCTCCCATTTTAAGTACTAGCTATTAATGATTGTTCAGCATAGTTGTACCTGAAACAAAGCCATTGAATCAGGCTGAACTCTCCGAAAGACTACAGGACCTCATTGTTACAAGCTTGATATCAAGCCATCTCAAATGCCACACAGGAAGCCAGTCAAGGATTATATTTAGATGGTGAAAGTGAAACTGATGTTGGTGTTGTCACGGCCTTCTAGCCTGGTGTAGTACTCTACCAGTGTACTATACATTACATTCCTAGATACCCAAGAGTTGATGTGCAGAACACATATAAGATAACAGGGTATGATGGAACTGTAATCAATAATGAAGAACCGCTGTTAGACTACAGATTGAGCAACTTAAAGTGACGATGCATGATATACTCCAATGTATGAAGAGGACCAAAGGAGATGAGCTTCGTGTATGTTGGTTAGCCATAATTTTATTCCACACGTTCTCACCTTGGTGTACTTTTTCCATGTTTATTAGTTAGCAATCATATTTTTCATTTAACTGTTTTGTAGCTGCAATCGCCAACCTTTGTAAATTACAGAGTTATGGCATCTGGATGAAGATTGTACTACTTTATGCTCAAGTTTTCTTTCAAGTTTACTTTATGCTAAGGGTTGGCTTAGTAGTTCTTAAGGCTTTATGATATTCGTGAGATTATGGGTTCAAAACTTCTTGCTAACATCTTGGGCCACTTCCAAGTGATTCCTCCCTGTAATTACCCGATGGGTATGAGATGAGGGGACTACACATGCCCAAGGAAATACTAAAAAAGGAGACTACACATGCCCAAAGTTTGGATTAGCAACTGTTTTGAGGGATTGGTTGTGGTTGCTTTCCTTTCGCAATTAATTCTTCTATGAAATGATCAAGATGGAAAGATATTATTAAACAAATGATGACAAATTCGGACGTTTACTGTGAGATGTGATACTATCTTAGTTGCTATGTTAAGTTGGAAACCTGCTTTTGTAGTTTTTAGTATCATTGAGATCATGTAAACAATAATGCACCATTCAGATGCAACATATTTTAATCCAAAGGACTGGATATTTGTACTGTGGTGGGGACACCAAGTTAATGCCAATTGATTCCACTAGTCCATATTATGGGATTTGAATTTTGTTTTGAGGGTTTTAACTTTTATGGGTTTAGTTGAAATCTTATTTATGAGTTATGATTTTTTTTTTTTTTTGCTACAATTATGAATTTTGATTTAATTTCCCTTATTTCATGTACTTTGCTACACCATTTATAGACCCTAGAGTAATTCCAAACTTTCCAAACAAGGCCGTTTTGCATAGTCTGGGACTATGCTCTCTCTCTCTCACAAAGGGGTGGGTCCCACCCACCATGGAGCCCACCTCTTTGTGAGAGGTAGGAAGTATAGTCCCAGACTATGCAATAATTTTTCCTCCAAACAGCCACCTCTAGATTCTACATTAACATTACATTGCGCTCCCAAGTGAAGTCTTGATTCAGTTTTAACAACAAACACCTTATAAACATTCAACATTAACATCAAATACACTCTTTTTTCTACTATGTGAACCCTCTTATGACTAAAATGTAAATAAATTCACGCATTACACAGATCTAAACCAAAAATAAAAGTAAAAATTGTAAGAAACTTTAGGTCCAAACGTAATAACAATGGAGAAATTTATTAAAATAGACTAATAGAAAGTTAGAATTTACTTCATTTCTAGGGATCTATCACAATGAAACTGTTGAGAAATGAGAATCGAGCTACAGAGTACGTTTGTTCTGGCAACGAGCCACGTGAGTTGTAGAGATTTTTGTGATTTAGTCCTCTAGAGTTGTACAAGTCCACGTTACAAGTGTTAGATACAGTGGTATCTAGCCCTCTAATGACGATGATTTTTTTTTTTTCAAATCAACAATTCTACCAATTCTTTTGTATTCTTGTCATACTATTTTCAAGTCAAATTTAAATATTCTGAGGAAAAAAAAAAAACCTTTATGTAAGTACACATAATGATGAAAAATACCATTTTTTTAATCATTTTATTGAATGTAAAGTTTTTTTTATCAAATTTTAGACAGCAGATTGAATCTCGCCTATTTATATTTGAAAGAAACAAAAAACCTTATTGATGCCTTTGCAGGAAAAATAATAATTATTATTTAATGATCACTATAAATTAAAATTCAATGTAGTGAATTGGGCAATGCACCAACTAATGTTTTGTAGTCTGCAAGAAAAAAGCCATGATTTCTTTCTCTATCTTTGGTACATGCATGCTGCATATTCAGTCATTCTGTGACGGAACTATAGTTGGACTGCCCCCCTAAATTTTTTCAATTTTTTTTTGTGTATATATATATATATATATGTGTGTATTAATTTTAGCAATTTGTTTCAATAAATTTGCACTTTGCCCTCTCAACAATATTATTGATCTTTTTAAAGGCTATAAAAAATTTTATTGATCTAAAATTTGAAATAAATTTAACAAGCTTAACCACAAAATTTACCAATAACAAACTTAAGCCCAAACAATACCCCAAAACAAATCCACGCAAGACACAAACAAAAAAAAAAATTAAAAAAAAAATTTCCTAAGCCAATTCTAACTAGTCTGAGTGAACACCCACACACATTTGACAACACACAAAACACCCAAAAAAAAAAAAGTAAAAAAAAAAAAAAGTTGAACTTTCTAAATTGAGAAGTGCTACGTCCACAACATTTTCACAACAAATCACATGTAATAAGTTGTTATTGGTTCTAATTTGAATCCACAACTTAAATTACTTTTTAGCTCACTCATAACAACCAATAATAACCTACCACTTACGATTTGTTGCGAAAATACAGTGAAAATATTGTGAACATAGCATTTCTCTTCTAAATGAATGCTTACTTGGAGTTTCAAAAAAAAATTTGTTTATACTTTTGCCCCCCCTAACTCTAAGTCCTAGCTCTGTCCCTGTGCATATTGATAATTGCTTTAGTTTTTGCAGGTTGACTTGAGTAGCTTACTCAACGAGGCATTGAACCTCCTTCCAGCTTTATATGCTTTTTCGCAAGATGGACTCAAGATTTCAAGGTAGGAGCCGGAGTACAAGAAAAAACAATTTTAAATAAGCATTTATATAGTATTAACAAACTATGACAAATACACAAAATTATTGTTTTTTAATACATTTAGATACAATCATCTACTAACAAAGACAAAAAATACAAAATACCCTTGTTTTTAAATATATTATAGTGCAATCATCTATGCAATCTCAGTTTGTAGATTTACTAGTTTTCAATTTATAAATTTATCTAATTTAGTGAGCTAATAATCTTGGAGGATAAGGGGCCCAACTATAAAAAATAAAAATAAAATGTCCGGTTAATGTATGCTCTTAGGGCACACAGTAGTCATCTATTTTAGGAAATTTTTTATGAATTTTTTTTTTAGGAAAAAGCGTCCCTATAAAAAATTTTCTAAAATGGTTTACTAACATATGCCCTAAGGGCATACGATAGTAAAACCCATAAAAAAAATTATACTTAGGAAAAACAAAGTTTTCTTTGGGTTAGGGGGGACTCAGGCCCCTATACCCCCCCCCCCCCCCCCCCATTAAGTCAATCCATATTTTGTGCAAGAAGATGAATATTGTGTTTCCACAATTTGTCCCACACTTTTTTCAAATTCACACCACCTTCAACGTTCAACCTTTCTTTTATTTTATTTATTTAAATAAACTAACTGCTAAACACACACACACTTAAGCTCTCTCACCAAATGTCCTCAACATGAGTTTTTGGCCTTACATGAAAATTATGCCCCACAGTGGAAAATATTGCATAATAGATTAATGGTCAACAAGTCACCCAACAAAAAAAACAAAAACAAAAGTTGTCAACAAGTCAAACTTTTTATGATTTTGATATTGATGAGAAATCTCTATGCGGTTACGTGAAAAATGGTCACTAAATGAACCCAACACTACATCTCTTCACTTGTGTGTGATGAGCATTGATCTTTGGGGGTTTGGCTTAAAGCCTATGTTATCACTAACTCAATCATGTAATTAAGAGCACAAACGATCATGATATTTTACTCAATTATGACTTCAACGCATGCAAATGTCCACGACATGAATCTTTGGTCTCACATAAAAATTATGCCACACAGCGAAAAATATTGCATAATGAATTAATAATTTAATGGTCAACAAGTCACCCAAAAAAGAAACCAAATATGTCAATCAATTCTTGATTAAGCTAATATTGATGAAAAATATCTATGCAATTTTGTGAAATATGGTCATCAAATGAACCTATCACTACATCCCATCTCTTGTGTGTGGTGATATCCTACTCAATTGGGAGCCTTAATTTCCACAAATATCCACAATGTGAATTATGGACGTGTATTTCCTATACAATCTCATTTTTTGACCTTCTAACAAGGCTCATTGCCTAATTATAGTATGAACAGCACTGTAACGGAAAATAGTTCCCCAAAAACCCAACCTTTATGTTAACTCCAACATCAGATCATAGGTTTTTGGAAAAAACTGATTTTTCAATAAACTAACAAGAATTTCAAACCCAATTGTACAATCAAAAACACCAAGAAACGTATAAAAAAATTTTATAAAATTCAACAAAACTACAATTCAAATAAAAAAGAAAGGAAAAAATAAAACTCACATCAAAGTCAAACTCATTCTCTCGAATATGTAAAATATTTCAAATGTGATGTGATCAGGCTAAATATTCAATGTATAATCAAATTCAAAACTTTTACCCTATTATACATAATGATTGTAATCAAGCCAAGTATTGTGTTAATACTATCATATTAATTCTAATCTGACATCTAATACAACATGCGAAAAAAGAATAGATAAATAAATAATTTTAAACTCGAAATTGATTTTGTTTTCATAAAACTTTCAAAAAATACACTAATGAGATAAGGAAGATGAGAATACGAAATATATGTAAATGCTTAAGAACAATTACTCACGCATCTAAAAACAACATATTATAAAGATACAACAATTTGGTGCTAATTTGTTAAACAATATGTGTAAAGTTGTGATTTACAACTATGTTATTATGTTAGCTTTAATTTCGTGTCAAATTTGATTGTATTTTTGTTTAATCATTTTCCTATATTTATTGTGGGCTTTAATGTAAGGGTTGTGTGTGAGAGTTTGGTGAAGATCTGTGAGGAAAGAAATTTCGTGACTGGATCACGACTGGCTTGCTAGTGACAACTCGCAAAAGGCCATGTGAGAAGCATATGCTGGAATCTAAACAGTCTCATGCCAGGTTGGATTTCGTGAGTCACTTCGTGACTCAGGCCAAGTCGCGAGTGACTCGGGAAACTCACTGCCTGGAGCTTTTTAAAGTTTCTTTATCTCATTCCTTTACCAACACTATATAAACCCACATTACCCACAAAATTGTAAGGAGTTTTTCTAAGGAACTTTTGAAAGATAAAACGCTAGCTATACACTTAAGAGTTAGAGATTGTAAACCTACAATCATTTATACCATTTCTCTAAAATTTTCCTCTACTTCTACTTCTCCATCTACACATCCTTGAGAGGTTCTTAGCCCAAATACTTACCTTACCTATTCTAAGTGTTGAAAGAAGTTTTGGTGCATATGGGAAGCATTGGAAGAAGCCATTGAGTGGTGGATGCAATTTGGTGCTAACTGCGGGATTCGGATAATTAGTGAAAACATGGCTCCGTGAAGCCCGTTGGTAGCTAGAACTTGGAGAGTTCATGTACATTAGGTAGATCAAGCTTGGAGGCTTTTTTTGATATTTGTATACTCTAACTTTATTCACTAGTGGATTGATTTTGGTCTGAAGGGCCGTGGAGAGATCTTTTGCCAAGTACTTCGATTTCCTCTTCGATAGCACGTCTCGGTGTTATCTTGTATTTGCATCTCTCTTCCCTTACTCTTTGAGCTTTATATTTATCATTGCTCGCTTGTGGTTATGGCTTAGAGAGTAGTTCCGGTTATTGCATATGATTTACTCTTGTTCCATATTTAGATAAGTTAAAGTAAAATCAATTTAGCCATGAGTTTAAAATTAGGGGTCTAAACAAGCTATATTTACAAACAATGAAAGGAAACTACACAAAGACCATATAATTCAACTACACTGTTCTTCATCATATTGTCTAAACTATTTTGTTTTCCAAATAAACTAAAAACTGACAATAACACAAAATATGGACATATTATAATATAATTTTCCCGAAAATCTGGTCAACAACACTAAAAGTATTTAGTGTTGCAAATAAAATGATAAAAAAAAAAAAAAAATACTTGCATCAAGGAACACATATGAGTTAGTCAATAATAAGATAATGGGTGTACAAACTTCATAAAAAAATCCAACAAAAAATGAAAAACAAAAATGAGAGAGAGAGAGAGAGAGAACCTTTTTGTGTGAGAAAATAAAATATGCATAAAATGGGAGAGAGTGACAAATTTATAGTAAGATGATAAAAATAAGAAGAGACAAAATAAAGGAAGATAAATGGGCAAAATTACGCGTAAATTTAAAATAGTCTAAGATGAATATATATAGACAATACTTAGTTATAATATTTAAATTAAATTAAATAAATATGTAAATTTAAAACCACCTAAAATAAATTTGTAAAGCCAATGTAGTTATATATTTAATAATGTCAAAAAAATTTAAAGTAAAAAATTAATATGAAAAAAATAATGATGTGACAATGACGTGGAAGGTGAGGTGGTTCAACAGGAGCGTAGCAACAATAAATGCTACGCTTCAACTTTTAGATATAATATAGATTCAGCCTAAAGCATGAAAACATCCAAAGACCATTGCTTATGTTCATTTCTTCTTCTTTATTTTTATTTTTTTGAAATATCCAGGAAGATACGTCAGAAAACACTCTCATTTACTAGTACAAAGCTACAAACCTCCTGCTTTCAATCAGTGAAAAAGAAAAGGAAACACACATGACCATTAATTTTGATTTAAAGTTCTAAACTATTGTAACAGCAGCTTGCATCTTTTCATGCCAGCCGAAAAATATAGTTCCTTCATATTCTTGCATTCATCGTATTAGGTCTAAGAATGTTCAAATGTTCACATCCTGATAGACTGAGGTAACCATTCCTCTTCAGTTGTGCCATGTCCAAGCTGTCTTAATCTGTTGGAGCCGAATGTATAAACATGTTTAAAATTAAAGAACTCCATTCTCAAAATGTACATAATCTCCACTTGCCTCCAGTTTTGCAAGATCTTGAGGATCCAAATTACACGTTGTAAAGACATAAAGGAAAATGGAGGGATTGGAAGACAAGGGGGATTCCTTCCGGGGGATGGAATCCCTGAAGCAATGGTGTTGGTGCTGTTGAAATGCCGATACAGGTGTGGCAAGAGTAGCAGTAATTGGCTGGTCTGGAATATTATGGTTATTGAACGCTTGGGCCACTCTTTGTAGCATCCATGGCATTGCCACAGTTTGAAGTGCCCAAATTTGTCTGATGATAGATCTAAATTGTTGGGAATTAGGAAATCATGTTCACAAAAATTACTAGATTACTCTTTCCAATGACATCTTACTATTTATATTCACTAGTAGATATTGGGCATAGGTATCTATCTACCCTGAAGTGGTAATTATATTGTGTTAGGTTCTAAAGATTTAGGATTTTATGTATTTAAAACTCTAATATGTAATGTTGGCAAACCATGATCAAAACAATGTGTTTAGTCTTGTTTAGTCTTGCTCAAAGTTGATTTATTATTGTAAAGTTGGAATCGAGTGGCTGCAGAAGTCTTTGTGACTTTCGCCCTAGCTCGATTGATCGAAAATTAGACTTGATTGATCGAAAGTCGGTCAGAATGTTTTTCTGCTAAATTCCAACTCAGCCCAAACTCTATTTAAACGTCTTGGGGTTCAAGTAAAACTCTCCTATATATAAGGGAAACCTTAGAACGTTTTTGAGACTTTTGAGAGAGAGTTTAGAGTGCTTCTTGTGCCTTTTTTTATTTGTTAGGGTTTTGTACCTAAACTTCTCTAAGTCTTTGCTGCTCATATTTTGTGGTTTGTGTGAATCTCTTGTGAGATCCTTGAGGAGTTTTCCTTCACATAAATTTAGGGTTTTCAAAGTAGAGATATTATCTACATCTTGATGATCAACAAGGTTTCTGCCATTGGAGCTTAAAGAAAAACAAGCGAGAAGCTTGTATCTTATTGGAGGGTCCAAGAAAGAAGGAGTCCGTAGATTTGGAGCTTGCACGTGGTCGTGTCAGTAAGTTCTACTGGTGGGTAGCAGTAGGAAGTCAAGCGGGGAGCTTGTAAGTCCTTTTGTATGAACTTCGATCTTTTCGCATAGTGGATTCAGGTTTACCTTGAGGATAGCTATGTCAAATCCGCCCTAGGTTTTTACCGTGTGGTTTCCTAGGTCATTATATCTTGTGTTATTTATTTTTCCGCTGCTTTATATCTTGATATGATTATTTAATTGTGTTAACCTAGATTTGCATGAATTGGACTAAGTTAATCACTTGGCTAATTAACTAGGTTAATCTAATTGTAGTTTAAGGGGTCTAAATAACCTAACATATTGCAATCATGTTTTTAAGGCCACTAAACAGTCTTTCATATGCATAACAGAAGAGTTTAAGATTTTAATCAATCATGGGCATTACTTTTTTGCAATATAGTAAAAACGAAAAAAAAAGGGACCAAAGTGTGGAGGTTTGAAGTTAGAACAAAGCCATACACAGTATAATCATGAAAAACAAAAGCTGAAATTGTTAGGTTCTAAGGTCTTAGGATTTTATGTAATTAGAACTCTAATTTGTAATGTTGGCAAACCATGATCAAAACAATGTATTTATTCTTGTTTTAAGCTTGCTCAAAGTTGGTTTAATATTGTAAAGTTTGAATCGAATGGCTACAGAAGTACTTGGGACTTTCGGCCTGGCTCGATCGATCGAAGGATAGGCTCGATCGATCGAAAATCGCACAGGTTGTTTTTTCTACAGAATTTCCAACTCAACCCAAACTCTTTAAAACGTTTAGGATTTTCTGTTTTTGCCTTAGGTATATAAGGCAAAACCCTAGCCACGTTTTTAGAGTTGCACAAGTTGTATTGTTGCTCATAGATTGCGGTTTTGTGTAAATCTCTTGTGAGATTTAGAGGAGCTTTCCTTTACACATAGCTTAGGGTTTTCAAGATTGAGATTCTTCTACATCTTGATGATCAACTTGGTTGCTACCATTGGAGCTCAAAGACAAACAAGCGGGGAGCTTGTAGCTGATTGAAGGAATACAAAGAAAGAAGTAGTCCGTCGACTCGGAGCCTGCGCGTGGTCGTGTCAGGAAGTTTTACTGGTGGGTAGCATTAGGAAGTCAACCGGGGAGCTTGTAAGTCCTTTTGTAAGAACTTCAATTCTTTCTTAGTGGATTCTGTTTTGCCTTGAGGATCGGTGGGTAAAATCCTCCCCAGGTTTTTCCGTGTGGTTTCCTAGGTGATCATATCTTGTGTTCTTTTATTATTCTGCTGTTTTATTTGTTTTATATGCATGATATGATTATTTGATTGTTTTAACCTAGAATTACTTAATTTGACTAAGTAAAAACTTGGCTAATTAATCTAGGCTACGCAATCTAATTGTTTGTTTAAGGGGTCTAAACCCATCAAGTGGTATCAGAGCAGGTTGCTCTTTTGTTTGAGATTTTTATCTCTGAGCTGATCCTTGACCCCGGTTGTCATGGAGTATGGACACTCTCTATTTGTTCCTCCTCACTTTGATGGGAACAACTATGCTTACTGGAAAGTAAGGATGAAAGCATTCCTGAAATCCATTGATGAGAGAGTTTGGAACTCTGTTGAATATGGTTGGGAGAAGCCCACTACTCCTGTGAGTGAGTGGCAAACTTCTCAGAAAGAAGCAGCTGCATTTAATAGCAAAGTTATGAATGCCATTTTTAATGCTGTTTCAATGGAGGAATTTAAGAGGATCTCTAATGTTGTGGTTGCTCATACTGCTTGGAAAATCCTCCAAACTGTGCATGAGGGCACAAAGGCTGTTAAAATAAACAAATTGCAGCAATTAACTTCTAGGTTTGAAAGCATTAGAATGTCTGATGATGAAACCTTTGATGAGTTTTATGCTAAACTCAATGATATTGTTAATTCTACTTATAATTTGGGTGAAGTCTATGATCAACCTAAGATTGTTAGGAAGATACTTATTTTGAAGACTTTAGACCCAAAGTGACAGCCATTACTGAGAGTAAGGATGTTGACTCCATCCCTGTGGATGAGCTTGTAGGATCTCTTCAATCCTATGAGTCTGACCTACCCAAGACTGTCAAATCCAAATCAATGGCTCTTAAGTCTGTTGATGATGTTGAAGCTGGTGGATTTGATGATGAGCTTTCTCCCACGGAGATAGCTTACCTTGCCAAGAACTTTAGAAATTTCCTTAGAAACACAAATAGGAAGGCAAGGAATACCAACACTGCTGAACCTAGAAACTTTAGGAAGAATGATCCCACTAAGGTTAATAATTTTGAAAAACCTAGAGAACTAGTAGGTCAATCTTCTAATAACTCTTTGAGTCCTCAGTGTTTTGGTTGTCAAGGGTATGGTCATGTCAAATCTGAATGTCCTACTTTCTTGAGAAATAAGGGTAAAGCTATGGCTGTAACCCTTAGTGATAATGAGGTTTCCGATGATGAGTCCGGTTGTGACGAAGATGGAAACTTCATTGCTTTCACTGCTACTGCTGTAGTCGATGAAAGCATATCTGCTGAGGAGAACCCTGCTGATGGGGAACTCTCTGAAGATGCAGATCTTCAAGAGGCCTACAACAAACTTTGCAAAATTGCTACAAAGGATGCTATGAAAGTTGATCTAGGCCTGAAGAAAATTGATGCTCTTGAGCTTGAAAAGAAAAATTTGCTTGTAAAACTGGTTGATGCTAATGATCTTTTGAATAATGTTAAATCTGAAAACATGCTTTTGCTTGAGAAAGTTAGAACTTTGGAACATGATTTATCTGTTGCTAGATCTGCTAGTTCTAAACTTGATCACATGCTGAACGTTCAAAAGTATCCTTCTGATAAAGCTGGGTTAGGATATGTTGAAAGCATCTTTGATTCTGGACCCCATTCTACTATCTTTGTTCCTTCTTCTTCTTCTGTACCTTCCGTGAGTGAGGTTGTGAGTGAAACTGTTAAACCCCCTGTGAGTGAGGTTGTTAAACCTGTAGAAGTTTCACCACCTAAGAAGATTAGGGTAGACTTGAGAGAATCCAAACCTAAGGAGCCTACCAAACCTAAGGACAAGATGCATGGTAAACCTGCTTGGGTTTGTCATTATTGTGGTAAGTCTGGACATATCCGTCCTAACTGTTACAAGCTTCAAGCTGATAAGAGAGCAAAAAGACCAAAAGTGCCTGTGCCTCAAGCACAAGATCCTATGGCACTAATTGGTGAATTGGTAAAGGCGTTAAACCTTTATTCCAATTCTGGAGTTGGGAATCACTCTAATGTGAATAAGAACTCCACTGCTCGGGGTGCATCTAAAAATTTTTGGATGCAAAAGACTCGAACTAACTGAGTCTTTCTGACATGGTCCTTGTGCTTCATTGCCCTATTCTGTTGTGACCATTGTTCTTTGTTTTTTTTGTTTTTCTTTTGTTCTAGGACTTGCATTGCATTACATACATGCATTTCATTCTAGGATTTATTTGTTTTCTCATTAATAAAAAAAAAAAAAAAAAAAAAAGGAGAAAGCAAAATCTTTGTTGAACACTATTTTTTTCTTGATTTTTTGAAAACAAGGTTGGTCATTCTTTTTACACATGTCATGTCTTGTGTACCTTGTTTAACTTTGATAAACTTATATATTGCACTTGTCTAGTTGAAACTTTGTAGTGCATGTTGTGTGGGAAAGATGTGTGTGGTTCTTAATCACTTTGCCTTAATCATGATGTCACTTGTTTTTGACTGACGGACTTGATCCTTTTGAGAAAGGCATAAATAACCATCTCACCACTGTTCTCTAGCCAATCATGAACACCTTAGTGCATATCATAAGATTTTGTGCTCGAGAAAGTGTAGTACATGCACAAAAAGAACATAAGCTGTAGCCTCAACTAAAATTAAAACTGGTGTGTACTATTAGGCTTGATGCCAATTCACTTAATTCAAACCGGTGTGTACTATTAGGCTGAATGCCATTTCACATAAATAAGAGGCAAAAATGAAAGAAACTTACATGATTGCAAGCTTTTGATCTAGGAGATGTGGGAGTTATAGGATGTATCTCTTTAGGTGATAGTCTCTTTTAAATTCTGTGTGATGAATTGTGTAGACTTTGTGTTTGATTGCCATTCACATATCACCTCACATGTATCTCAAGTTTTTGCTAGTTTCACACACTACACAAGTTACTCTTTGTTAAACACTGTACATGTTAGTGTGTGTGTCTTTGGTCTGACCAACCAAGTTTAAAAATATTTTGAGATTTGTGCACAACATATTTGTTGCTTGAGAAAATTGAATGGGAAGATGATTGAAACTTGTGTTTGAGAAAATTGGGTTTAAAATTTTGGGTTTTTGAAAAAGCATTCCATTTCATACTCATGCATTTTGTATTCATTGTTCAAATGCTTTGAGGAGTTGTTTCAAATTTGAGTTTGCAATTTTCAAAACTGTGTTTTTCCCCAAAATTTAGTGTGATTCTGCCTATTTCGATCGATCCAGTGTGTTTTTCGATCGATAGAAAAAGTGTCTCAGAATGTGCTAAAATGTCTGTCACATTCGATCGATCGAATGTAATTTTCGATCGATCGAAGATCGTGGAGAAGCGTTTTTAAAAAGGAAGAAATCTGACTTTTCAACACTATTCAAACCTTTTTCAAACTTCCTTTTCTCTCTCCGACAAGGCATAGACTAAAAAGATCCAATTTTTGTTGTTTTCTTCCGGATTTTTTGCAAAGAATCCCTTTCCTCAAGCCGGTATGTCTTTTTTGCCCTTCCTTTTCATTTTATTTTCATGATTTCATGCATTTTTCATTAATTTTAGAGGGTAATTTTCGGAACTTTTCTTTTTGGGATTTTTGATGATTCGGACCTAATCATGTGGAATTGATCAATGGGTTTTGTTGGGGACACTCTATAAACATGTTCTTGATAGTTTAATTTGATCAATTTTGATTTTTGTGAAAAATTGAAATTTCTAGGGTTTATATTTGATCCGAATTGGGGCTTTTTGTGAAATTGAGGTTAATTGATGAAATTGGCTTGTGTAATTGATGCAATTGGTTATTATAAACTGTTTTCAATGGTGTGTAATGATTGATTCTTCAATTTGTTGCAAAATGTTTCAAGTGGTTTTCAAATTTTTAGGGTTTTTGTCAAGAAACTCTATGTTCAAGCCAATTTTGTGAAATTAAACTCAATTTGATCCTGGTTACTGCATTAGTTCATGCATCATAACATTGTTAATGTTCATGCATCATATAGATTTTTATTCTATATTTTTTTGTGTTAACTTGCAGTCTGCCCTTGGTTTTTTTTTGTTTTCTCTTTGTGTCTCTGTCCTTTCCTTAGCACCATGCCTAGGAAGACTAGAGCTCGTAGGACTATCCCCACTCCTACTCCACCCTCACCTACCTTTGATAGTGAGAGGTTCCCCCGTGAGAAAAATCAAGAGATCTTTGAGACTTTAAACCTTAAGAGAAAGGTCTGGGCTGAGCGTTCTGTCTTGTTAGATGAGTTAGATCCTGCCATTAGGGCAAATTTTGAGCGTAGAGGTTGGTTGCCCTTGTTAGCTGTGTCTGACCCTCCACCTCCGGCTACCTTGATTAGAGAGTTCTTCTCGAACCTCTCTGTCCACATCTAAGATTCCAACACTTTAGTTAGGAGTTGGATACGAGGTGTAGAGTATACCATTACTCCTCAGGTAGTGGCTGATGCTCTTGAGGTACCTTTGGTTAGGGATCCTGTTTATCCCTATGATGAGTCACCCGAGTTGAGTGATGTCATGTCTTACATCACTGGATCATCTATCCAGTGGGGTTCTGATCCTAGGATCACCACCGCTGAGCTTCCTGAGACTACCTATCTCTTCTTTAGGATAGCCTGTCACTCCCTCTGGCCTATTTCTCATATGCACACCATTCCTCTTGAGAGGTGTGTCTTCTTATACGCTCTTGTCACTGATGCTCCTATTAGTTTTCCCCATCTTTTTCTTCGTTCTTTGAACGAAGTTTATAGGAGTTCATCTACTGCACATGCCCTTGTCCATCCTATTTTCATTCATAGGATTTTACTTTATCTAGGTTTAGAGGATTTCCCTGCTTCTAAGCCTGTTCATGTTATAGGTCCTATTGGTGCGTCTTTTCTTAGACAGAGGGCCGCTCATCTTCGAGCTGGTTCTAAACACCCTAGGTCTGAGCCATCTAGTAGCGCTCCTCCTCCTCCTTCTTCTTCTACAGGTCCTGCTGGTGAGGCTGTTCTAGATCCTGTAGGTGCTGCTGCTGTTCCTCCACCTCCTGCGGCTGACTTCGATGTTCGTCGTACTTTGGAGACTGTCATGATTGTTCAGGCGGCTCATGGTCAGCTTTTGGTGGATCTGTTTGACGAGATTCGTGCTCTGCGAGCGGATTTGGCGCATCTTCGTTCTTCCTCACCACCTCCTTTTGATGATGGCCTATGATGTTCTTTGGCATTCCGTCACAAAAAGGGGGAGTAGAGTTTTGACTAACTTGTAGAGGAGTTTTTGTAGTTAGGGGGAGATTTTTTTTACATGGGACATTTTTTTGTGAAGTTTATTTAGAGTGTATCTAGGTGCTTCACTTTGTATATCATTTTTGGGGATATTCATGTTAGGGGGAGTAACATTGATTGATTTATTGATATACATGTTTTCTTTTGATTCTTGTTGTCTTATGATTCACTGCTTATTGATTTATATTTATGAGTTGCTTCATTGATATATTTCTTTATTTTGTGTTGTGTGAATCTTACAAGAATATTGTACCTGTTTATATACTATTTCCTGCCACACATGCGTTTATGTGTTTGTTGAGTATTTCAGGAATATACAGGTTGATTCAACAAAGCTGCTGTCTACACTTGCAACCGATGGATAGTAGTTAGGGTTGAATTTTTGGTTTATGAGCATTATTTTGTAAAGAGTTTTTTTTACTTGTAAACTTTGAGCTTTTATTTTGTGTTTTGTCACGGATTGCTAAAGGGGGAGTTTGTTAGGTTCTAAGGTCTTAGGATTTTATGTAGTTAGAACTCTAATTTGTAATGTTGGCAAACCATGATCAAAACAATGTATTTATTCTTGTTTTAAGCTTGCTCAAAGTTGGTTTAATATTGTAAAGTTGGAATCGAGTGGCTGCAGAAGTACTTGGGACTTTCGGCCTGGCTCGATCGATCGAATGATAGGCTCGATCGATCGAAAATCGCACAGGTTGTTTTTTCTGCAGAATTTCCAACTCAGCCCAAACTCTTTAAAACGTTTAGGGTTTTCTGTTTTTGCCCTAGGTATATAAGGCAAAACCCTAGCCACGTTTTTAGAGTTGCACAAGTTGTATTGTTGCTCATAGATTGCGGTTTTGTGTAAATCTCTTGTGAGATCTAGAGGAGCTTTCCTTTACACATAGCTTAGGGTTTTCAAGATTGAGATTCTTCTACATCTTGATGATCAACTTGGTTGCTACCATTGGAGCTTAAAGACAAACAAGCGGGGAGATTGTAGCTGATTGAAGGAATACAAAGAAAGAAGTAGTCCGTGGACTCGGAGCCTGCGCGTGGTCGTGTCAGGAAGTTTTACTGGTGGGTAGCATTAGGAAGTCAAGCGGGGAGCTTGTAAGTCCTTTTGTAAGAACTTCAATTCTTTCTTAGTGGATTCTGTTTTGCCTTGAGGATCGGTGGGTAAAATCCTCCCCAGGTTTTTCCGTGTGGTTTCCTGGGTGATCATATCTTGTGTTCTTTTATTATTCCGCTGCTTTATTTGTTTTATATGCATGATATGATTATTTGATTGTTTTAACCTAGAATTACTTAATTTGACTAAGTAAAAACTTGGCTAATTAATCTAGACTATGCAATCTGGTTGTTTGTTTAAGGGGTCTAAACCCATCAGAAATTATTCACAAATTATCAAAACACCTTGCCGGTAAATAGTGAGATGTCCATTGGCAAATAAGTCACGGAACAAATGAAACAAAAAAGCAGTCAACAAATAAAAATCTTTGAAGTGCAATTACGATGCTGTTTCGTGAAACAAGACAAAAGTATTGGTCTTCGGCGTTTGTCCCAAGTCAACGAGTCAAAGTCTTCGTTAAAATAAATAAATAATATAATAATAAGAAAGTAATTGAAGAATCACTGTATATCATTTCGAGCTAGCTAGTAGCCTCCAATTGCATCACCTCCACTGCTTCTCTTCCTTCAACCTTCCTTCGTTTTTGCTTTGTAATGTAGGGAATTAACACTAAATTCCCAACCTGTGAGAAACAAAAATAAAAAAAAAACACATGCTAAAGGAAAATAATCACATGCACCAGACAGTGTTTACGTGGTTCGGCAATTTGCCTACATCCACGGAGTTACAAGAATTTTACTATTATTAGGAAAAAAATACAAAGTGTGGCCGTATAATTTTTCACTATCTCAACAACAATATCAAAAAATCTTAATCACCAAAACAACAGTTTCTATATCCTGCCCAAACTTCTGCTCTATGGACTAAGCCTCAGAAAATCTCCCATTAAAAACCACGCAACATTACTGGTCACGTCATAGAGCTCCACCTCAAATTTTCATGGGACGGTGATGAAGATTTCATCTACGGAAAAAGGTTAGGCGGTGCTATTAGTCATTTGTTGCTGGAATTAGAACATTTGAATTACTTGGACCTGAGTGAGAATGAATTTAATTGTACTAGCATTCCAAGTTTTCTTGGTTCAATGGGCAGTATGAGACATCTTGACTTCCATGGTGTTGGGTTTTGTGGGGTCATACCTTATCTGCTTGGGAACCTTTCAAGCCTTCACTATCTAAATCTTGGACGTAATTTGGGCCTTTATGCAAATAACCTTCATTGGATGTCTAGTCTCTCTGCCATTCAATACCTTGACCTTCACAGAGAAGTTGATTGGCTTCAAATAATGAGTAAGTTCCCAACTCTTTTGGAGCTATACTTGCAATATTGTCATCTTGATAGTCTGAATACAACTCTTGCATCAGTAAATTTCACATCTCTTCAAGTCCTTCATCTTTCTGAAAATAATTTCAATCATGAGATACCTAATTGGTTCTCTAATCTCCGTACTAGCCTCTTAAGGCTTTTCCTGGCCAAAAGTTCTCTGATAGGCGGGATGCTGCCTAGCATTTTGCATTTTTAGAAATTAGAATATCTCTATCTCGGAGATAATTCTTTGAGCGGAAAAATTCCAGATTCACTAGGATAGCTTAAGCATTTGAAATATCTCAGTCTTCGTGGTAATCCTCTAAGTGGTCCTATTCCTTCGTCCATTGGGAATTTATCTGAACTGCAAGTCTTATTCCTTGATGGAAATAAGTTAAATGGCACCGTTCCAAAGAGTCTTGGACTTCTCTCAAATTTAGTTTCGTTATTATTGCACTTAATACTTTCACAGGAAGTCTAGATGAATCTCATTTCACCAAAATTTCGAAATTAAAAAACCTAGATATCTCTTATACACCTTTGTTCTTTAACGTGAATTCCAATGGGTTCCTCCTTTTCAACTTGAATATGTTTTCATTAGCTCCTGCAAGATAGGTTCCAACTTTCCTACATAGCTACCTACCAAAACATCCATTCAGTTTTTATTTTTGCCCTTGTCAAGAATTTTAGGTAAGGCTCTGAGCTGGTTCTGGGATTGATCTCTTTGATAACCACATAGAAGGGGATGTACCAGACATTTTGTTGAATTCTACTATTTTGAATCTAAGATCTAATCATTTCAAGGGGCAGTTGCCACGATTGTTTGCAAATGTTAAAGTACTTGATATGGCTAACAACTCATTTTTTGGATCCCTTTCCACTTTCTTGTGCCAAAAGATGAATAAAAAAAAATAAAAAATTGAAGGTTTTAGATGTATCAAACAATTTTTTATGTGGAGAACTTTCTAATTTGTTGGAGGTACTGGCAATCTTTGATCCATTTAAACTTGGAGAGCAATAATCTATCTAGTAGAATTCCTTATTCTTTGGGATCTTTAGTTGAACTCAAGTGATTGAGTTTACAAAACAATAGCATCTATGGGGACATTCCTTCATCATTGAAAAGGTGCTCAAAGTTAGGGCTCATTAATATAGGTGATAATCATTTTCTAAGGACCATACCACTATGGATTACAAAAATGATAGAACTTATAGTTCTTCGTCTAAGATCCAGTAGATTCAAGGGCAATATACCTCTAAATATATGCCAAATTTATTCTCTTAGAATATTGGATCTTGCAAATAATAGCCTATCAGGACCCATACCAAGCTACTTGAAAAATATGAGTGCCATGGTTATGCCTGACGACCAAGGTATTTATTTTGACAGTTTAGAGTACAACTTTGACTATGGCTCTTTCCTTGAGAATCTTATGCTGGTTCCAAAAGGAAATGAACTACAATATGAAGATAACCTTAAATTCGTGAGGATCATAGATCTTTCAAGTAAAAATTGTCTGGATCAATTCTCATTGAAATATCAGTTCTTTCTAAATTACGGTTTTTGAACTTGTCTCGAAATCATTTGATGGGAAACATACTAGCAAACATTGGGCTAATGAAGGAGATAGAGTTAATGGATCTCTCACGAAATCATCTATCAGGTGAAATTCCTCCAAGTATGTCTAATTTGACATCTCTTGATTACTTGGACTTGTCATACAACAATTTCTAAGGTAGAATTCCTTCAAGCACCCAACTTCAATCTTTTGATGCTGTCAGATATATTGGCAATCCTCAATTGTGTGTTGATCCTCTCCCAAAAAGCTGCACACCACCAATTGGAGAATCTCATAATAGAACATCAATTGGCAAAACTAAAGAGGACTTTAGAAGTTCTAGCTTCTATATGGGTATAAGAGTTGGATTCGCCGTGGAGACGAACTTGTGTGAGACAATACAAGTACCCCTACCTAACTCTAGGCCAAAGGAGGCAGCTGGGGTTTCAAAGAAGAATTCCACCCTATCATTACCTATATGAATGTACATAAATGATTATAACAAAGTTCCTGCTACTTGTATTAACAACTATTCCGAGTAATAATGTTTTTTTAATTGTCTTCTAATGATATAATAACTATTTTTATAGCTTAATGTTTCATCACTACAAAAAAGATTGCTATTTGCGACGAAACTTTTTCGATGACTACAAAAAGCCGTTGGAAAAACTAGCTTTTTCGACAGCAAGTCTCTTTTGTCGACAATTACTCGTCGAATATTAAAATATTTGTGATGGCAAAATGAGTTCGTCGAAAATGCCTATTATTTTTGTCGAAAATATGATTTATTTTGGAGGGAAATGTTCCGGCCTTACTTTTTACGACGGCATAAAAATGTTCATCGCTAATAAAGTATTATTTACGATGACTGAAATAAAAACCGTCAGAATTACTAACACTTGTGACAGCTTTTGTGCATCGAAAATTAAAAAAAAAAAAAATTATGGTGTTATTATTTGCGACAAACATTCTTCAACAAATTACTTTAGTGCATATGCGTGTGTAGAAAATGTATCAAATAAATTATTCAAGTATTACTTTAGTGCATATGCATGTGTAGAAAATGTATCAAATAAATTCAACAAATTTAGCTAAAGACTAAAGCAAGCACAAAAGGACTAAGTGACTAACTATTTGAAAATGTGTGTTTTTTAGGGAACATTTTTTAATGATTTTAAAATATGCCTTTTGAAATCAAAATTTAAAAAATCACAATTAAACATTTGATCTAGGCTTTTGGGCTAATTTGTATGTGTTTGGGCAATTTTTTGAAAAGTGCTATGTCCACAACATTTTCGTAATACTTTCATAATAAACCCTAACTGGTAAGCTGTTATTGGTTTTAATATGAACTTACCAATGAAATTATCTTTTTGTTCACTAGTATTAGCTGGTAACAATAGGCCATTTAGGATTTATTTGTGAAAATATTGTGAACATAGCACTTTTCACAATTTTTTGTTTCAATCTTCATTGGACCAAAATTTTATTTTGAATGGCTCAAATTTTTATTTAGGGTGTTCAAGATTTTTTTAGAGTGGTCAAGAAATTTTTTCTATGGTGGTCAATAATACATATTAATTTAAAATTAAATTTTTTAAGGTATATATAAAAAAAATAGAATTCAAGTCAAGGTGGTCACCACCCTGATTAACAAGTAGAGTCGCCCCTAACAGTGAAAAAGATTGCATTATGGATCAATGGTTAACAAGTCAAAAAAAGAGAGCCAGAATCTAGATGGTTCTGATATTGATGAATAATCTCTACGTGATTACTTGAAAGATGGATGTCAAATCAACCTAACACAACATCTAATCACCTGTGTGTGGTGAGCATTGATCTCTGGCAGTTTTGCTTAAAGCCTATTTTATCACTAATTTAATCATGTCACTAAGAGCACATACATAAGATGTTTTACTCCATCATGAACCTTAGGTTCCAAACAAATGTACTCAACACAAGTTTATGGTCTTAAATGAAAATTAATGGTCAATAAGTCACACAACCAAAAAACAAAAGATGTCAATAAGTCAAATTCTTGATGATTTTGATATTGATAAAAAATCTCTACGCGGTTATGTGAGAGACGATTGTCAAATGAACCTAACACCACATCTAATCACTTGTGTGTGGTGAGCGTTGACCTTTGGGGGTTTGGCTTAAAGTCAATATTATCACTAATTTAATCATGTCATTAAGAGCACATTCACATGATGTTCTACTCAATCATGAGGCTTAAGTTCATGAATTTTTGGCGTTACATGAAATTACGTCACATGGTGGACAATATTGCATAATGGATTAATGGTCAACAAGTCACCCAATTAAAAAACAAAAGATGTCAATAAGACAAATTCTTAATGATTTTGATATTGATGAAAACTCTCTACACAGTTAAACTCCCTCTTGTGTGTGAGTTTAATTGTGTAGATAGAATTCTACTATAGCCAAATCTAAGTATATATGTGTGTGAAACTCCCTTTTGGAGACTTGAATCCTGGCCCTTGCCCCCCACGCCCCACAAACACTACATCTCTTCACTCATGTGTGTTGAGCATTGATCTCTAGGGGTTTGGCCAAAAGTATATATTATCACTAATTTAATCATGTCATTAAGAGCACGTACACATGACTTGAGATTGTACTCAATAATGAGCCTTAAGTTCCAAAAACAATTTCCTCAACATGAATTTCTGGTCCCACATGAAAATTATGTCACACGGTGGAAAATATTGAATAATAGATTAATGGTCAACAAGTCACCTAATAAAAAAAAAATCAATAATTCAAATTCTTGATGATTATAATATTGATGGAAAATCTCTACATTGTTACGTGAAAAATGGTTTTGAAATGAACCTAATGCAACGGGTCCGCTTGTACTCAATAATGAGCCTTAAGTTCCAAAAATGATTTCCTTAACATGAATTTCTAGCCCTACATGAAAATTATGTCACACAATGGCAAATATTGCATAATAGATTAATGGTCAACAAGTCACCCAATAAAAACAAAAATTCAATAATTCAAATTCTTGATGATTATGATACTGATGGAAATCTCTACATTGTTACGTGAAAGACGGTTCTAAAATGAACCTAACACAACGGGTCTGTTTGTACTCAATAATGAGCCTTAAGTTCCAAAAACAATTTCCTCAACATGAATTTCTGGCCCTACATGAAAATTATGTCACACAGTGGAAAATATTGCGTTATAGATTAATGGTCAACAAGTCACCCAATAAAAACAAAAATTCAATAATTCAAATTCTTGATGACTATGATATTGATAGAAAATCTCTACATTGTTACGTGAAAGACGGTTCTAAAATGAACCTAACACAACGGGTCCGTTTGTACTCAATAATGAGCCTTAAGTTCCAAAAACAATTTCCTCAACATGAATTTCTGGCCCTACATGAAAATTATGTCACACGGTGGAAAATATTGCATGATAGATTAATGGTCAACAAGTCACCCAATAAAAACAAAAATTCAATAATTCAAATTCTTGATGATTATGATATTGATAGAAAATCTCTACATTGTTATGTGAAAGACGATTTTGAAATGAACCTAACACTACGGGTTTGTTTGAGAATAATTTATTTAGTTGGAATTGAAAACTTTTTGTTAAAAGTGTAAAAAAAAAAAGTTAAAAACTAGCTAAAGAGTATAATGAAATTCATCAATAGTACCAACAGTATAACGAGACACATAAATAATACAAAAATGAAAATACAAAATTAAACAAATCTCTTCCCAAAATTAAAGAAAATACACCTCATCACCTGTGATTAGCGTTGATCCTTGTGGGTTTTGGCTTAAAATAATATAAAAGTATTGGTCAACAAGTCAAGGTCTTGATTAAAATAATATAATAATAAGGAAAATGAGAAAGGGTTTGAAGAATCACTATATATATATATATATATTATGATGAACTAATAACCATATACTCACACTTCAGCTTTTCTTCCTTCAAACTTCTCTTCCTTCGTTATAATGGCTGCCTCTTTTGCAACTCTTCATGTGCTTTTCTTAGTATGGTTCCTTCCTGCTACCTTTAGTTTAAGCTTCTTCTTCTTCACAGCAGAGTCAATCTCAAATGTCTCTTGCTATGAAAAAGACAAGCAAGCCCTTCTAACCCTCAAACGTGGTCTCACTGATCATGAACACGTCCTCTCATCCTGGTCTGACCATAAAGATTGCTGTATATGGGACAGAGTTCTCTGCGACAAGAAAACTGGCCGAGTCTCTGAGCTCCACCTCAATTATTCGAGGTTAGGCGGTGAGATTAGTGGTTCATTGCTCCAATTAGAACATTTGAATTACCTGAATTTAAGTTACAATGACTTTAATTGTACTCTGATCCCAACTTTCCTTGGTTCAATGTTCAGTCTCACACATCTTGACCTCTCAGGCGCTAACTTCTGTGGACTCATTCCTCATCAGCTTGGGAACCTTTCAAGCCTTCGCTATCTGTCACTTTGGAATAATTCTGACCTCTATGTAGATAACCTTCGTTGGATGTTTGGTCTCTTTGCCATTCAATACCTTGACCTGAGCTCAACTGACCTTCACAGAGAAGTTGATTGGCTTCAAATAATGAGTAAGTTCCCATCTCTTTCAGAGCTAGACTTACAAAATTGTCAACTTGATAGCCTGAATCCATCTCTTGGATTTGTCAATTTCACATCTCTTCGAGTCCTTGATCTTTCAGGAAATTATTTCAATCATGAGATACCTAATTGGTTCTCTAATCTCAGTACAAGCCTCTTATGGCTTAGCCTGTGCAGCAATTCTTTGAAAGGCAATATACCGCCTAGCATTTTCAATTTAGAGAAATTAAAATATCTTGATCTCGGAATTAATTCTTTAAATGGTCCTATACCTTCATCCGTTGGGAATTTATCTAGTATGAGAAAAATATTCCTCGACGAAAATCAGTTGAATGGCACCATTCCAAAGAGTCTTGGGCTTCTCTCTAAGTTAGAGGTGTTGTTTGTCGGGAAAAATTCTTTAACAGGTACCGTAGATGAAAGGCATTTCAGAAAACTCTCAAAATTAAAGAAACTCTATATGTCTAAAGCACCTTTGTTCTTTAATGTCAATTCCAATTGGGTTCCCCCCTTCCAACTTGACTATGCCTCCATGAGCTCAATCAAGATAGATCCTAATTTTCCTTCATGGCTACAATCACAAAAATCCCTCAGTTTTTTAGATATATCCATGTTAGGAATTTCAGGCAAAGCTCCGGGTTGGTTCTGGAATTGGACTTCAAACATTACATTTATCAATCTCTCTAACAACCACATAGAATGTGATGTATCAGACATTTTTCTGAGTTCTACTGTCAAAGTGCTCAATATAGCTAACAACTCATTTTATGGACCCATTTCTACTTTCTTATGCCAAAAGAAAATTAGAAAGAATAAATTAAAGGTTTTAGATGCATCATACAATCTCTTGTCAGGAGAACTTTCTCATTGCTGGAAGTATTGGCAGTCTTTGATCCATTTAAACTTAGGGAGCAATAATCTAGTAGGTGGAATTCCCTACTCCATGGGGGCTTTAGTTAACCTCCAATCGTTGCATTTACAAAACAATAGCATCTATGGAGATATTCCTTCATCGTTGAAAATGTGCTCAAATATGAGGCTTATTGATATGGGTGATAATCATTTGTCCATCATACCACTATGGATTGGAGAAATGACAAATCTTTTAGTTCTCCGTCTAAGATCAAGTGAATTCAAGGGTTATATACCTCAACAAATATGCCAACTTTCTTCTCTTAGAGTATTGGATCTTGCCAATAATAGCCTATCAGGATCCATACCAAACTGCTTGAAAAATATTAGCGCCATGGCATTACCAGATTCCTATGGTATTTCATTATCTTATATAATGTATTTTATAGATTCATATGTATCCTATTTTGAGAATGTTCAATTGGTTCCCAAAGGGAACGAAATGGAATATGAAGAGAACCTTAAATTCGTTAGGCTAATAGACCTTTCAAGTAACAACTTGTCTGGATCAATCCCTGTTAAAATTTCAGATCTTTCTGAACTACACTTTTTGAATTTATCTCGAAATCATTTGATGGGAAAGATACCAGAAAAAATTGGGAGTATGAAAGAGTTAGAGTCAGTTGATCTCTCACGAAATCATTTATCGGGTGAAATTCCTCCAAGCATGTCTAATTTGACATTTCTTGCTCTCTTGGACTTGTCATACAACAACCTCTCAGGGAGAATTCCTTCAAGCACCCAGCTTCAATCTTTTGATGCTGTTAGGTACTTTGGAAATCCTCAGTTATGCGGTGATCCTCTTCCAAAGAACTGCACAATTGAGGAACAATTTTTGAATAGATCACCAATTGGCGGTGTTGAAGATGATTCTAAAAACTCCAACTTCTACATTGGTATGGGAGTAGGATTCACAACTGGCTTTTGGGCAATTTGTGGAGCTCTCTTCTTTAATAGGACTTGGAGGCATGCTTATTTTAGATTTGTCGATGAAATAAAAGATTGGATTTATGTGACTACAATGATAAAGATGAATTTACTGGAAAAGCTAAGAGTCTGCCTTAGTAAGTGTGGCATCGTTATCTAGCCAAAAGGTATTGCTTCATGTTATATGTCCTTAATATTGTTTCTTTCATGTTACTGTTGTAGTCAACTATGACAGAAGAAATTATTTCTCATATACATAATACATCAAATACGTCGTGTAGAATTTTATTTATTTATAATTTTTATATAAATAGGATGCATAGCATGATTTATCACCTCATATGTTGTAAACTTCAATTCCATTGGAGGATTTACGAGTAGAATATCAAAGAGGGCTTACCATGAATTCTTAGAATTTCAACATTTATTTTTAATTGAGGTTAAGCTTGAGGCCTACGTAGTCATACTTCTCATACTCACATCACTGTTATTGAACATTGCAATTCATTGTTTATACTTCAAGAGGTGGCACTGGTTCATGCTCTTCTAAAGGCCAAAAAGTCATTAAGGAAAGAAATCTTTTTTTGACATTATTTCATCCTCGTTTTATCATAAAACATGCTATGGATTATGATTCTTGGATATTTGAGTGAGAACTATTTATCTATATAGTGCTAGTCATTTAAAGAAGAATTATTTCTCCAAAAAATAGTGCTTCCTGGACTCATTGATTTATTTCATAATGACTTTTCTATTCCACAAATTCCAAGAGGCCCTCTCTCTCTCGTTTTTATTTTACAATTTTACTGAAAATACTGTTCCCTTTTAAAAAAATGGGTTTCCCATTTTGGAACCAACAAACTCTACTCAATTAAGCCAAATCTACGACTGTTATTGAATTGAGGTGGGTTTTTTATAACAATATTAGTCATAAAGATTAATACTTTCTTTCATTTATGCTATGTTTTCTTATCTTCTTCTTCTTCTTTTTCTCGTGCTTTTGTAGGATCCTTTTGCTCTTTTGCAAACAATATTCATAGGCTTTGAAAACTCCTGCAATCCAAGACAATTACAATTTGAAGCAAACATAAATAAATTGTTTCTACATACCCCAGGTCAGTGTAACTATGACTTTGTCATTTGAAATATCTTGTTTGTTACCTCTACATATGAACTGTATGTGGCTATTGCCTACTGGTACTGGCCAGTTCACTAAGGATGTTGTTTGTATTAATGTGCAAAGAGAGTGACCATATCAGTAGTGTGGACCATTTGATTGGTTTTTATTAACCTCTTGAATGAATTTTTTACCCAATTATGTTGATATACATGCTTATGAAGTAGTAATTGTATGGAGTTTGATGTTATGATCAAATTAATTAAAACAAATTTACTATAGCAATGTAATCTACCTCGAATGACCTTCTCGTCCATAATAATGAGATAGAGGGTAAGGTTTTGATTCAAAACCTACTGAACGCATAATAAAAAATAATAATAATAATGATAAAAAAAAAGACTAGATGCTATAGTTTAGCCCTATCAATTGCCATATATTGTGTCAGATCTATTTGTAATAAGTGAATGCATTAGTTAAGGATTTTTATATTTTTTATATATATATTTTTTTAAATTTACTTAAAAAGAAGTGGTAAATTATGATTGAGATTTTGTATGGATGACCTTATTTTGACTGTCTTACTTTGTTTAAAAATACAACTATAGTTAAAAAAAGTGAGGCTTGAAATAAGTTATTGGTGAAATTAAATTGACATTTTAATCTAAAACAAACAGAACCTTAGCTTATAAAGTTCATAAAAAGGCATCTACTATTTTCTAGTTACTGTCTCTATGGTATTTAAAGATAGAAGTGAATGTAGTACTATAATAATTAAGAATTTTAGGTTGAATCACCACTATTAAATGAATATTTTGTGCCTATTTTGGTTTTAAAACTTCTTAAATCTTAATTATTGAAAAAGTTGTATTAGTTGCATGGTGATAAAAGTCAAATAATAGTAGATGTGACATAACTTGATCTTAATGTTTGCCTCACTTCTATCAAAGTTTCAGCTTGTTAGATGTTGCGCATCCATTTAAAGTACTGTAACAAAGTAAAATTTCTTTTGAGTAGATGTTATTTTGTTTGTTCTCTCTACTTTACCACTTAGTTTCATGTGAATTTATGCTACTTTTGTCATTCAGTGTACTACTTCATTGGTTGTCCTTTAATCTCAATTTTTCTCTCATTAACCATTTGGGAAGGGATGTTAATTAGGCAAAAGCAGAGGAGTTCAATGAAATAGTTTGTAAAGCCTCTCTTGCTGATCAACAGAAGCAGGTCCAAGAAAACATTCATGCTCAGATTAAAAGTTTCTCCATGTGGATAGATGAAATTCTTCTGCCTTATACTAATAGGATAAGTGAGGCACAAGAACTGCCTCCACAACCAATAGCTGCTCCTTGTCAGAGTGGCCTTGATTTTGTTGTTGGTAGGAATGGCCAACCTACTGACCGTCCTAGTAAGATTCTGTTCGTTAAAAAAAAAAAAAAAAAAAAAAATCCCCCGTTTCCAATGTTGTATTATTGAGCTTGAAGTTGTGTGAGTGCAACTTGAGATGTTCGGGATCTTTGAATTTTCTTGTGACTCATCCTTGAAGTGGGGGATTATCTTGATTCGAATGAATGATCTTTTGATTTGTCCATTGATTACCCTAAGTCTTTTAATTGTTTCCTTAAAAAAATTTAGTTATTTAAAATATTTAAAAGCTATACAAGTAGAGTTGAAGTTAACATCCAATCACTTTTGAACTAAAGTGTCAACAAAAGAAATCCACATTTGGGCAGCGAAGCCGAGGGGAAGATGCCTTGGGGATACTTAACTTGATTTTATGGAAGGCATCTTCGATGAGTATTTAATTACTCTTTCCAAAATACATGTTGGGAGTTTGTTGGTGTATCTAATGCTCTATTTGTTATCTCTAGCTTCTATACGGTGTTTCTTGAAATCATGTTTTTTTTTTGTTTATGATGTGATTCATAGGCAGTTCTATACTTTTTAACCTTTGCACTTCTTAATTAATATTCTTAGATGAATTGTTGATTTTATTTTTTTTGGAATGATAATATGCTCAGGTTATTAGATGTCTTGCAAACTTCAATTTTGCGAATGAGCATTTCCCCCTCTTTTAAGAACAAGGTGGCAGGTGAGATTGAGGGTTCATGACTCACCCATAAGTGTAACTTACCAATAAAACAAAAAGATTACTTGCAATCTTTGATGCTGTTAATACCTTCTAGAATATCTCTTGGCTTCTTTTCATGGTAGTTAAAGCTCTAAAATAGTATTTGTTCTTTTTTGAATGCCATTTTTATTGTAGCTAAACATGGAATTCAACCAGTTTGTAACCTAAAACATGACATTACTTGGGTTGAAAACTTGGAAACCAAATTGATTATAAAGGTTATGTGAAGTTCTCAGTTTTGATTGATATTCGTCAGGACCTTGATTGGAAGTTGTTGTATTGGCATGTTTCTAGCAAACAAATACATGGATATGTGGGAAAAAAAAAATGGATCAATATCTCTAGAACTACAAGGACGTCCTTCAAGTTGGACTTATGCCTTCCAGTTTAATCTCCTTATGTGGTAAGAACTAATTGGTGTTCTTATAATTATATGGTTAATGTTTCAAAGCTTGAATATATTTCCCAATAACATCAAATCAACCCTTGCCGCATCAGAGGTTGGATGAGAGGGCTTCAACTGGGTGCCTGTTCTGTAATACATAGCTGTCTGTTAGGTTCTAAGGAAATGGAACTAATGTATTAGAACTTCATTTTGTAATGTTGGCAAACCATGATCAAAATGTTTTAGTTTTGTTTAGACTTGCTCAAAGTATAAGTTTTTTTATGTAAAGTTGGAATTGAGTTGCTACAGGATTTACTGTGTAAATCTACCTGGCTCGATCGATCGAGAATTAGACTTGACCGATCGAAAGTCGTGCAGATTGATTTTTCTGTAGAATTTCCAACTCAGCCTAAGCCCGTTTGACGTGTAGGGTTTTATGTTTTACTTTAAGTATAAAAGGGAAAACCCTAGCCACGTTTTGTGGTTGCTCTTTATGCTGTGTGTGTGAATCTTTTGTGAGATCTAGAGGTATTTGCCATCACACATACTTAAGGTTATCAAGAATTAAGACTATGTCAAGAACTTGATGATTGTTTCAGTTGTAGATTCAAGAGCTTAAAGATACATAAGCAAGAGTGCTTGTACTTGCTGGGAATCCAAGAAAGAAGTAATTTGTGGACTCAGAGCTATCACGTGGTTTTGGTAATAAGTTTCCCACTCGAGGTAGCAATAGGATGTTAGTGGTATAAGTCGCTATTGTGTAAACTTATATTCTTTCATAGTGGATTCGGTTTTACCTTGAGGATAGCTAGGTTAAATCCTCTCCAGGTTTTTTACCGGTTTGGTTTTCCTGGGTCATCATATCTTTGTGTTCTTTATTTTCTGCACTTCACATTGATATGATATATTTGTGTTAACCTAGATCTGATAATTTGACTAAGTAATCACTTGGCAAATTAACTAGGTTAATCTGGTTGTGTTTTAAAGGGTCTAAAAAAAAACCACTGTCAAATATGTTTGATTGTTACAAAATTCATTACAATGCGCATATAAGCAATACCCCGTATCATAGTCTCTGTATTGGAATCAAATTAGAATGTTTTTTAACCAGGATTTGATTGTAAGACTATCAATTTTTGCTTAATGTACTGGAGTATATGTACTTCTTGAGCTTGGATAAATTTTGTATTACAGGAAAACATCAAAATCCAGAAATCTGTATTGTTGTATTCTGTTGAGTTGCTTTTCCAACAATTGTGAAATTCCTTAGGTTTCCTTTGGTAGCAACATTGCTTTGCGTTGTTTGCCACACTTAGTTTGACATACACGATCATGTATCGCCACTCTCTTCTGCAACTTGTGGTGCAGAGGCTCTCAACATTTCCATCATCTGACACTTTCATTTGATTTTTATTGTTGACATTGTTGTCTTCCATAATTATTGAACTGCTCCTCCTTGTATTTAATAAGTTGTTTTTACTTATGCCACTATTAACATAGCTAAGCAATACCCTTTTTGGCCTACATGTAGAAAACGCATGAAGTTAGAATGCAATTTATGGCATTTTAATTTTTACATTAAAACTTATGAATTTGTGAAGAGAAAAAAAGAGAAAGGTTTATATGTAAAACACTTTTTTTTTTTTTTACCATAACTTCATTATTTGGGTTTTTAGTACCTATCTTCTATTTAGGTAAAAGAGAAGTCTCAATTAATTATTACGAAATTTCCACATTACTGCACATCATTAAATTGTGCTGAGCTTTGAAAGACTAAAGGACCTCATGATTTACAAGCTTGATGGTGAAATACTTCACAAGGAAGCTAGCCAAGGTATATGTTTAAACGCTGAAGCTGATGTTGGTACTGTTATAGCCTTCTAGCCTGGTGTAACTTTGAGGATAACCCATTTTTAATAATCAAAATCCTAAGCTCCTTTTGTAATAATTGAATAAATTAGTTGTTAAGGCCTTTGTTTTATAATAAATTATGTTTACAAAGTTAAAATTGAATAAATCTTCACTAGTCTGTTTGGATGAGCTTATTTTGATTGTCCTACTTTGTTAAAAAATAAGCTGCATAACAGTACAACTATTCTTAGAAAATGTGAGACATTAAAAAGATTTACATAAAATGACGGTGAAAAGAAGCTAATGTTTTTAAGCCAAAACAAGTAGAACCTTAGCATATAACATTCATAGAGGCACCTACTATTTTTTAGTTCCTATGTTGATGGTTTTTAAAGTTAGAAGTGAGTGCAGTACTATAATAATTAGGTATTTTAGGTTGAAATCACCGCTAATTGATTCATATATTGAGCCTATTTTTGGTTTTCAAGCTTCTTAAAATCAACCTAAAGTTGTATTATTGGATGCTGATACAACTCAAATAATAGTAGAAGTTCAAAACTTGACATAACTTGATTTTAATTATTGCCTGACTTCCATCCAAAGTTTTTGCTTCTTTGATCTTGTGTATTGACCTTGAGTACTTTAACAAAGCTAAATTTCTTTTAACTAGTTAATAGACCATGCCAAGAGTGAACTTTTAAATCATGTCTTACATTTTGTGTAGATGCACAAGATCAATGAAGCTAAAACTTGGATGGAAGTCAGGCAAACATTAAAATCAAGTTATATTAAGTTTTGAGCTTCTACTATTATTTGATTTTATCACCACGTAAATAATACAAATTTTGTTTGTTCCTTACTTTGCCACTTGGATTCATGTGAATTTATGCTACCTTTGTCTCTCAGGATACGGCTTCATTGGGTGTCCTCTAATCCCAAATTTTTTCTCATGACAGACTTGAACATCCAACTACAACCGTTTGGGAAGGAATGCTGATGAGGTAGATGCGGAGGAGATCATAGAATGGCTAGTAAAGCCTCTATTGCTGATCGACAGAACAAACTCCAAGAAAATGTCCATGCTCGGATTAAAAGTTTCTCCACGACTATGGATGAAATTCTTATTCCTGATACTAAAAGGATAGGTGATGCACATGAATTGCCTTAACAACTAATAGCTGCTCCTCGTTGTAGTGGCCTTGGTTTTGCTGTTCACAAAAAATGGCCAACCTACTGACCATCCTGGTAAGGTTCTATTTGCAATCCGAAAACTTTTTCCAATGTTGCATTATGAGCTGGAAGTTGTTTGAGTGTGTCTTGAGATGTTCAGGATCTTAGAATTTTCTTGTGACCCATCCGTTCTATGTTTGAAGTAGTGGGATTATCTTGATTCAAGGGAAAGATCTTTTGATTTGTTCCATTGATTACCTTAGCTTCTTTACTAGTTTCCTTAAAAAAAAATTAGTTATTTAAAAAGTTTAAAGTTATTCAAGTAGAGTTAATGTTAACATCGAATCGCTTTTGAACTGAAGTGTCGGCAAAAGAAATCTACAATTGGGCAGCAAAGTGTGGGAAATGAGATGGTGGCCTTCAGGGTTGCGGAAGGGGAGGGAAGGGGAAGATTTCTTGGGGATACTTAAATTGATTTTATGGAAGGCATATTCAATGAGTATTTAATTACTATCCAGAATGCCTACTGGGAGTTCGTTGGGAAATCTAATGCTATATCCATTATCTCTAGCTTCTAAAGGTCTTTCTTGAAATCTTGTTTGTGTTTGCAATGTGATTCATAGGTAGTTCTATACTTTTTAACTTTTTTTCTTCTAAAATAATATTCGTAGATTTTTTATTTTTTATTTTTGTAATGATAATATGCTCTAGTTGGAATCTGTTAGGTTCTAAAGACTTAGGATTTTATGTATTTAGAACTCTAATGTATAATGTTGGCAAACCATGATCAAAACAATATGTTTAGTCTTGTTTAGGCTTGCTCAAAGTTGTGTAATTCATGTAAAGTTGGAATCGACAGGCTACAGATGTATTAGTGCATTTCAGCCTAGCTCGATTAATCGAAGGATAGACTCGATCGATCGAAAGTCGAGCAGAATGTTTTTCTGTAGAATTTCCAACTCAGCCCTATCTCATTAAACGTTTAGGGTTTTATGTTTTTTCCCTAGGTATATAAGGCAAAACCCTAGCCACGTTTTAGGAGTTTCTCTGGTTGTATTGTTGCTTATATTTTCTATTTTGTGTAAATCTCTTATGAGATCTAGAGGAGCTTTCTTTTACACAAAACTTAGGGTTTTCAATGTGGAGATATTATCAACACCTTGATGATCAACTCAGTTGCTGCCATTGGAGCTTAAAGAATAACAAGCGTGGGTGCTTGTAGCTGATTGGAGAATCCAAGAAAGAAGGAGTCCGTGGATTCGGAGTTTGCATGTGGTCGTGTCAGTAAGTTCTACTGGTGGGTAGCATTAGAAAGTCAAGCGGGGAGCTTGTAAGTCATTTTGTATGAACTTCGATTTTTTCATAGTGGATTCAAGTTTACCTTGAGGATAGCTAGGTCAAATCCTCGCCAGGTTTTTACCATGTGGTTTCCTAGGTCATCATATCATTGTGTTCTTTTTAATTCCGCTGCTTTTATATTCTTGATATGATTGTATGATTGTGATAACCTAGAATTTCATAATTTGACTAAGTTAATCACTTGGCTATTAACTAGGTTAATCCAATTGTTGTTTTAAGGGGTCTAAAAACCTAACAAATGGTATCAGAGCAGGTAGCTCTCTTGTTGTAGATCTTTTGATCTCTGAGCTGATCTTTGACCCCTGTTGTCGTGGAACACGGACACTCTCTTGTTGTTCCTCCTCATTTTGATGGGAATAACTATGCTTATTGGAAAGTAAGGATGAAAGCATTCTTGAAATCCATTGATGAAAGGGTTTGGAATTCCATTGAGTACAAATGGGAGAAGCCCACTACTCCTGTGAGTGAATGGCAGACTTCTCAAAAAGAAGCAGCTGCATTTCATAGCAAAGTTATGAATGCCATCTTTAATGCTATTTCTATAGAGGAATTTAAGAGAATCTCAAATGTTGAGGTTGCTCATACTGCTTGGAAAATCCTCCAGACTGTGCATGAAGGCACAAAGGCTGTCAAAATAAATAAGTTGCAGCAATTAACTTCTAGGTTTAAGAGCATTAAGATGTCTGATGATGAATCCTTTGATGAGTTTTATGCCAAACTTAATGACATTGTTAATTTTGCATATAATTTGGGTGAAATTTATGATCAACCTAAAATCATTAGGAAGATTCTTAGATCCTTAACTGAGGATTTTAGACCCAAAGTGACTGCCATTAGTGAGAGCAAGGATGTGGACTCCATCCCTGTTGATGAACTTGTAGGATCTCTTTAGTCCTATGAGTTAGACCTACCCAAAGCTAACAAATCCAAATCAATGGCTCTTAAGTCTGTTGATGATGTTCATGCTAGTGGATTTGATGATGAGCTCTCTGCTACAGAGATTGCTTACCTTGCCAAGAACTTTAGAAACTTTCTTAGGAATACTAACAGAAGGGCAAGAAACATAAACACTGCTGAACCTAGAAATTTTAGGAAGAATGATCCCACTAAGGTTAGCAACACTGAAAAACCTAGAGAAAAAGTAGGCCAATCTTCAAATAATTCCTTGGGTTCTCAATGTTTTGGTTGTCAAGGGTATGGTCATGTTAAATTTGAATGTCCTATATTCTTGAGGTCTAAGGGCAAAACTATGGCTATAACCCTTAGTGATAATGAGGTTTCTGATGATGAGTCTGGATGTGACGAGGATGGAAACTTCATTGCTTTTACTGCTACTGCTGTAGTTAATGAAAGCGTGTCTGTTGAAGAGAACCCTTCTGATAGGGAACTCTTTGAGGATGCAGACCTTCAGAAGGCCTATAATAAACTCTGCAAAGTGGCTGCAAAGGATGCTATGAATGTTGAACTTGGCCTGAAGAAAATTAAATCTCTTGAGCTTGATAAGAAGAATTTGCTTGTTTAACTGTTTGATGCTAATGAACTTTTGAACAGTGTGAAAACTGAGAATATGTTGTTGATTGATAAAGTTAAATCTTTAGAACTTGATTCATCTGTTGCTAGATCTGCTAGTTCTAAACTTGATCAAATGTTAAGTGTTCAAAAGTATCCTTCTGACAAATCTGGTTTAGGTTTTGTTGAAAGCATCTTTGTGTCTGCACCCCATTCCACAAACTTTGTTCCTTCATCTTCTTCTGAACCTTCTGTGAGTGAAGTTGTGAGTGAAACTGTCAAACCCCCTGTGAGTGAGGTTGTCAAACCTGTAGAAGTTTTACCATTTAAGAAGATTAGGGTTGATTTGAAAGAGTCTAAACCTAAGGAGTCTACCCTTTCTAAGGACAAGATGCATGGTAAACCTGCTTGGGTTTGTCATTTTTGTGGAAAGTCTGGACACATATGTCCTAACTGTTATAAGCTTCAAGCTGCTAAGAGAGCAAACAAACCAAAAGTGCTTGTGCCTCAAGCACAAGATCATATGGCACTAATTGGTGAATTGGTAAAGGTTTTAAACCATTATTCTAATCTTGGAGTTGGAAATCACTCAAACGTGAACAGGAACTCCAATGCTCATCGTGCATCTAAAAGGTTTTGGATGCAAAAGACTCAATCTAATTGAGTCTTTCTGACATGGTCCTTGTGCTTCATTGCTCTACTCTTTGAGACCATTGTTTCTTTGTTTTTGGTGTTTTTTTCTAGAATTTGCATTGCACTACATTCATGCATTTCATTCTAGGATTTATATGTGTTTTCTCTTTTATTTAAAAAAATAAAAAAATAAAAAAGGAGGAAAGCAAAATTGTGTTTGGCATTTTTTTTTTTGTCTTTGAAAACAAGGTTGGTCAATTTATTTACACATAACATGTCTTGTGTATCTTGTTTAGCTTTGATGAGCTTATTTATTGCACTTTATTAGTTAAAGCTTTGTAGTGTATGTTGTGTGGGAAAGATGTTTATGGTGTTTATCACTTTGTCTTAATCTTGAAGTCTCATGTTATTTGACTGTCGGGCTTGATCCTTTTGAAAAAGGCATAAATAACCATATCACCACTATTCACTAGCCAATCTTGAACATCTTAGTGCGTATCATAAGATTTTGTGTTCGAGAAAGTGTAACACATGCACAAAAAGAACATAAGGTGTGGCCTCAGCTTTAATTGCTTAATGCTTAAAATTAGTGTGTACTATTAGGCTTGATGCCAAATCATATAATTAAAATTGGTGTGTACATTATCCCAGCTTTTAATAAGTTTCTGAACAATTAAAATTAATGTGTATATTATGAGGCAAAAATCAAGAAATTTACATGACTGCAAGCTTTTGTTCTAGGAGATGTGAGAGTTATATGATGTAACTCTTTAGGTGATAGTCTCTTTTAAATTCTATTGATGAATTTTGTAGACTTTGTGATTGATTGCTATTCACATATCACCTCACATGTATCTCAAGCTTTTGCTAGTAGCACACATTACACAAGTTACTCTTTGCTAAACACTGTCTATGTTATTGTGTGTGTTTTTGGTCTGACCAACCAAGTTTGAAAATATCTTGAGAATTATGCACAACATATTTGTTGCTTGAGAATCTAAAGGGAGAATGGTTGAAAATTTGTTCTGAGAAATTGGATTTAAAACTTAGGTTTCTGAAAAAGCATTTCATCTCATACTCATGCATTTTGTTCATCAATTTTAATGCTTTGAGGAGTTAAGTGGCCAAAATGTGTTGGTTTTTTCAAAACTGTGATTTTTCTCAAAATTTGTGAGCCTCTGCCTGTTTCGATTGATCTATTCTATTTTTCGATCGATCGAAAATGAGCTGAAAATTCTTTTAAGAGTCTCGGATTAATTCGATCGATCGAAGGTAATTTTCGATCAATCGAATTTCACGAATCAGGTTTTTAAAATATCAAACTTTGAATAGTTCAAATCACTTTTTCAAACTTTTCAAACCTTTTTCTCTCTCTCTCTCCGACTCGGCAAGGCTCCACCTTCAATTTTTGTCGTTTTCCTCCGAATCTTTTGCAAGGTTTGTCCTCTAAAGCCGGTATGACCTTTATACCCTTCCTTTTTCTTTTATTTTCAAGTTTCATGCATTGTTCATTGAAATTTTCGGACCTATTCCTTTTTGGGGTTTTTGTTGATTCAAGCCTTTTTAAATGAAATTGATCATTGGGTTTTTGTGGGGACATGGTATAAACTTGATGTTGATGGTTTAATTTGATCAATTTTGTGATTTGTGAAAAATTGAAAATTCTAGGGCTTGTAATTGATTTGAATTGGGGATTTGTTCAATTAAAATGAATTTGATGAAATTGGCTTGTTGAATTGATGTAATTGATCATTATATTATGTATTCTACCTTGTGTGATGATTAATTAGTCCAATTTTTTTTAAAATCTTAACAAGTGGTTTTCAATTTTGGGGTTTTTGTTAGAAATTCTATACTCAGGCCAATTTTGTTCAAGTGAACTTCAATTGAACTTAGTTTTACTGCATTAGTACATGCATCATAGCATTTTGATTATTCATGCATCATATAGATTTTTATTCTATATTTTTTTTGTGCTAATTTGCAGTCTGCCCTTGGTTTTTGTTTTGTTTTTGCTCTTTTGGTTCTTCTGTGTTTCTCTGTCCTTTCCTTAGCATCATGCCTAGGAAGACTAAAGCTCGTAGGTCTATTCCCTTACCTTCTCCTCCCCCACCTTCCTTTGACCCTGAGAGATTTCCGTGTGAGAAAAACCAAGAGATTTTTGAGAAGCTGAATCTAAAGAGAAAAATTTGGGCTGAGCGTTCTGTTGTGTTAGATGAGTTAGATCCTGTTATTGGGGCAAATTTTGAGCGTCGGGGCTGGTTACCTCTATTGAATATTTCTGATCCTCCTCCTCCAGCTACTATGATTAGAGAGTTCTTTTCGAACATCTCTATCTGCATCTATGATTCTAACACTTTAGTAAAGAGTTGGATACAAGGTGTAAAGTACGTTATTACTCCTGATGTAATGGCTGATGCTCTAGGGGTACCTTTGGTCCAGCACCCTATTAACCCGTATGACAAGTCTCCTCTCTTGGATGATGTCATGTCATACATCACTGGGTCTTCTATCCAATGGGGTTCTGATCCTCGGATCACTTCTGTTGAGCTTCCTGAGACTATCTATCTTTTTCTATCCTAGGATAGCAAGTCATTCTATTTGGCCTATCTCTCATCTACACACTATTCCTCTTGAGCAGTGTGTCTTTTTGTACACTTTAGTTACTGATGCTCCTATGAGTTTTCTTCATCTGTTTCTTCGTTCTTCAAACGAAGTTTATAGGAGTTCATCTTCTGCTCATGCTCTTGTTCATCCTGTTTTTATTCATAGGATTTTGCTTTATCTTGGTCTAGATGATTTCCCTTCTTCTGAGCCCATACATGTTGTAGCTCCCATAGTTGTGTCTTTTCTTAGACAGAGGGCTGCTCATCTTCGAGCTGGCTCTAAACACCCTTGGTCTGAGCCTACTAGTACCGCACCTCCTCCTTCTTCTTCTACAGGTCCTGTTGGTGACGATGTTGCTGATCCTGCTAGTTCTGCTGCTACTGCTGTTCCTCCACCTCTTTCGACTGCCTTTGATGTACATTGTACCTTGGAGATTGTCATGACCATTCAGGCGGCTCATGGTTAGATTTTGGTGGACTTGCTTGATGAGATCCGTGCTTTAAGAGCTGACTTGGCGCATCTTCGTTCACCCTCACCACCTCCTTTTGATGATGGCTTGTGATTGTTCTTCGGCATTCCGTCACAAAAATGGGGAGTAGAGTTTTGAGACTTGTAGAGGAGTTTTTGTAGTTAGGGGGAGTTCTTTTCTTTTGTTTATGGAGCTAGTAGTGATATTAGATTGTATTTAGGTGCTTCACCATGTATGATCATTCTTTTTGGGGCTGCTTACGTTAAGGGAGATACATTTATTCTTATATGATTCTTGTTTTTTTTTGTGTTCACTGCTTATTGATTTATATTTTTAAGTTATTCATTGATATATGTCTTTATTATGTGTTGTGTGAACTAACAAGAATGTTTTTATTTTTTGTTGTATCTAACTTAGGGTGAGAGTTAGTTTACATACTTGTTGATTTATTGTTTTTCTGTCACACATGCGTTTATGCGTTTGTTGAGTGTTTCAGGAATATACAGATTGATTCAATTGAGCTGCTGTCTACACTTGCAACTGATTGATAGTAGTTAGGATTGGATTTGTGTTTATGAGCATTATTTTTGTAAAGGGCTTTTATTTGTAAACTTTGAGCTTTTAATTTGTGTTTTGTCACGGATTGCCAAAGGGGAAGTTTGTTAGGTTTTAAAGACTTAGGATTTTATGTATTTAGAACTCTAATGTGTAATGTTGGCAAACCATGATCAAAACAATATGTTTAGTATTGTTTAGGCTTGCTCTAAGTTGTGTAATTCATGTAAAGTTGGAATCGAGAGGCTGCAGATGTATTAGTGCATTTCGGCCTGCCTCGATCGATCGAAGGATAGACTCGATCGATCGAAAGTTGGCCAGAATGTTTTTCTGTAGAATTTCCAACTCAATCCTATCTCATTAAACGTTTAGGGTTTTATGATTTTGCCCTAGGTATATAAGGCAAAACCCTAGCCGCGTTTTAGGAGTTGCTTTGTTTGTATTGTTGCTTATATTTTCTGTTTTGTGTAAATCTCTTGTGAGATCTAGAGGAGCTTTCCTTTACACAAAGTTTAGGGTTTTCAAGGTAGAGATATTATCAACACCTTGATGATCAACTCAGTTACTGCTATTGGAGCTTAAAGAATAACAAGTGTAGGTGCTAGTAGCTGATTGGAGAATCCAAGAAAGAAGGAATCCGTGGATTCATAGCTTGCACGTGGTCGTGTCAGTAAGTTCCACTGGTGGGTAGCGTTAGGAAGTCAAGTGGGGGGCTTGTAAGTCCTTTTGTATGAACTTCGATTCTTTCATAGTGGATTTGGATTTACCTTGAGGATAGTTAGGTCAAATCCTCCCCAGGTTTTTACCGTGTGGTTTCCTGAGTCATCATATCATTGTATTCTTTTTATTTCCGTTGCTTTATATTCTTGATATGATTGTATGATTGTGATAACCTAGAATTGCATAATTTGACTAAGTTAATCGCTTGGCTATTAACTAGGTTAATCCAATTGTTGTTTTAAAGGGGTCTAAAAACCTAACAGAATCAATTTAGAACTATTTCTGCACCCTGATTTTCTGCGAGGCTATCAGTTTTGTTTATTGTACTAGCTTATAGGTACATGTTGAGTTTGGATAAATTTCATATTACAGGAAAACATCAAAACTCAAAAATCTATGCTGTTGTCTTCTGCTGAGCTGATTGCCTGTCCTACAATTGTGAAATGCTGTAGATATCCTTTGGTAGCAATGTTTCTGTGTCTTGTCTACCGCACTTAGTTTGATATACATGACCATGTATCGTGCTCTCTTTTGCATCTTGTGGTGCAGAGGCTCTCTTGACATTTCCATCATTTGACACTTTCATTTGATTTTTCTTCTTGACCTTTCTGTCTTCAATAATACTTGAACTTCTCTTCCTTGTATTTGATAAGTTTTTTTTATTAATATTATAATAATTTTTTTCATGTTTAGTTTTTCTTCAAATTGTCAACAATGAACCGTTTTTACTTATGTCACTATTAACATAGCTAAGCAATGCCAATTTTTTGCCTAATTAAACCGAGAAAGAACATGAAGTTAGAATGCAATTTATGGCATTTTAATTTTTATGATAACAACTTGTGAATTTGTGAACAGAAAAAAGAGAGGACTATATGTAGTACACATTGTTTTGGGTTTTTTGTACCCATCTTATGTTTTGGTATAGAAGAAGTTTCAATTAGTGATTCAAAATGTCCACTGTTTGGTTTTGATTATATAAGAGACTGTGTGTGATGTGTGTTCTAGTTCTCCCATTTTAAGTACTAGCTATTAAAGATTGTTCAGCATAGTTGTACCTAAAATAAAGCCATTGAATCGAGCTGAACTCTTCGAAAGACTACAGGACCTCATTGTTACAAGCTTGATATCAAGCCATCTCAAATGCCACATAGGAAGCCAGTCAAGGATTATATTTAGATGGTGAAAGTGAAACTGATGTTGGTGTTGTCACGGCCTTCTAGCTTGGTGTAGTACTCTACCAGTGTACTATACATTACATTCCTAGATACCCAAGAGTTGATGTGCAAAACACATATAAGATAACAAGGTATGATGGAACTGTAATCAATGCCCAACATTGGGGTTTTGGTGGCTACTAGGGTACTTCATAATGAAGAACCGCTGTTAGACTACAGATTGAGCAACTTAAAGTGACGATGCATGATATACTCCAATGTATGTAGAGGACCAAAGGAGATGAGCTTCGTGTATGTTGGTTAGCCATAATTTTATTCCACACCTTCTCACCTTGGTGTACTTTTTCCATGTTTATTAGTTAGCAATCATATTTTTCATTTAACTGTTTTGTAGCTGCAATCGCCAACCTTTGTAAATTACAGAGTTATGGCATCTGGATGAAGATTGTACTACTTTATGCTCAAGTTTTCTTCATGTACATAAAGTCAAGAGTAACATAGTTCTGTACTACTTTATCCTCAAGTTTTCTTTCAAGATTACTTTATGCTAAGGGTTGGCTTAGTAGTTCTTAAGGCTTTATGATATTCGTGAGATTATGGGTTCAAAACTTCTTGCTAGCATCTTGGGGCCACTTCCAAGTTGTTAGAAATACTGAATGAATGTATTGTATTTCTCAATTAAAGATTATACACAAGTGCCTTTAGATAGGAGACATACGAGTGCAGTACAAATAAAAGTGTAGTACAAGAGTGTGTTATACAAGTAATCTAGTTTGGGCCTAAAGCTCACAACACTATACACGTTAACAGCCCCCCTCAAACTCAAGGTGGATATGAGACCAACTTGAGGTTGTCAACCAAAGTACGAAGGCTTCCCTTAGGATGTGACTTGGTGAAGATATTTGCAAGTTGGTCTTTAGAGGAGATTGAGATTAGCTTGAGAGCACCATGGACAAGATGATAACGGATAAAATGACAATCAATCTCAATGTATTTAGTCTGTTCATGGAAGACATCATTGTGAGCAATATGAATGGCACTCTAGTTGTCACAATAGAGAGGAGTAGTAGAGGATGTAGACACACCTAAGTTTTTGAGAAACCATCGTAGCCAAAGGAGCTCAGATGTGGTATCAGCAAGGGCACCATATTCTGCTTCAGTATTGGAGTGGGCCACATGAGTTTGTTTCTTGCTTCGCTAAGAAATTAGAGAAGAACCAAGAAGAAAGCAATAACCAGTGGTGGACTTGCGATCAGTGGGATCTCTTGCCCAATTAGCATCAGAAAATGCACGGAGAATAAGAGGAGACTGAGCAGAGTAGAAAATACCGTGGAAGAGAGTGCCCTTTAGGTATTGAAGAATGCGCAGAACAGCAGCATATTGAGTCAATCGTGGAGTAGACAGATACTGGCTCACCTGGTGAACAGCATAGGAAATGTCTGGACGAGTAATAGTGAGATAAACTAGGCTGCCAGCCAATCGTCTGTAAAGAGAGGAATTAGACAATGGTTTTCCCCCTAAGGGAGTCAGATGCTCATTAAGCTCAACTGAAGTATCAATAGTCTTGCTATCAGTGAGTCCAGCTCGAGACAAGAGTTCAGAAGCATACTTGGCTTGAGTAATATAAAGTCCATCTGTAGAATGAGTGATTTTAAGACCCAAGAAGTAGCTGAGATGTCCAAGATCTTTCATCTCAAACTGCTGACTAAGAAAATCCTTGAGTTCTTGAATGCCACTAAGGTCATCACCAGTTATGATTATATCATCCATATATAGGAGAAGTAAAATAATGTCTTTGTCAGTGCAACAAAGAAATAAGGCAGAATCATAATGACTGGCCATGTAACCCAAGCGAGAGATGGTAGAGCTGAATTTGGCAAACCAAGCTCGTGGAGCTTGTTTAAGGCCATAAAGTGCTCGTCGAAGGTGACAAACCTTGTTTGATTCAACAGAGAGACCAGGAGGAGGTTGCATATAAACTTCTTCACTTAAATCCCCATTAAGGAATGCATTTTTGACATCCATCTGAAAAAGATCCCATTTACTAGCAGCAGTAACAACTAAGAGGGCACGAACAGATGAGATACGAGCAACCGGAGTAAAAGTCTCTTCATAATCAATCTCATACTCTTGTGTAAAGCCTTTTGCAGCAAGACGAGCTTTGTAGCATTCAATGGACCCATCAGAGCGAGTCTTAATCTTGTAGATCCACTTACAACCAACCACAGATTTCCCGGGGGAGAGTGTCACCAAGTCCCAAGTATGGTTTTTAGATAATGCATCAAATTCCTCTTTCATTGCAATCTGCCATAAAGGGTCAGTGGAAGCCTCACGATAGGTGTAAGGCTCGTGTAGTGTAGCAAGGGCAGTGTAACAATGATAGTCAAGTAAATGTGCAAGAATAAATCTTACCCGAGTTGAGTGACGAGGTGGAATGTCTTGTGTAAGATCTTCAGGCGGAGCAGGAGCAAGGGACCCAAGCTTAAGGTTAGGGTTGGGTAGCTCGTCTTCAACCTGTTCATCTTCCACCTGTTCAGTAAAGGGTGAACTAGGAAAGGGATCAGTAGTATCTGGTGGTTGGACAAAAAAGTCTACAGGAGAATCAGGAGCAACTACAGAAGGATCAGAAGTAGCTATAGAAGGAATATGTGCCTCATCTGGAAAAGATCTAAGACAGAGGAAGAAGATAGGGAGGCACGGAAGTGAGAGAGCTTGACAAAGAGGCGACATTCCCAAAAGACAACATTGCGGGAGACACGAAAATGATGAGAGATAGGATCATAACACCGATACCCCTTTTGAGTTTCGCCATAGCCAAGAAAACAACAAAGCCTTGACCAAGGCTCAAGTTTGTTATGCTCATGTGGCTGAAGAAGAACGAAACAAGCAGAACTGAAGGAGCAAAGGTGGTGATAGTCTGGAGGTGACCCAAAAAGGCGCTCATATAGAGTTTGATTTTGGATAATAGGACTTGGAATGCGATTAATAGTATGAACAGTATGAAGAGCAGCTTCACCCCAAAAAGGAGCAGGAACTTTGGCAGAGAGAAGGAGAGCACATAAAGTGTCAAGAATATGACGAAGTTTTCGTTCAGCTCTACCATTTTGCTGAGAGGTACCTAGACAGGTTAGTTGATGAACAGTGCCATAGGAATGCAAAATAGCTTGGAAAGCAAATTGAGTGTATTCAAGAGCATTATCAAATCGAAAAATTTTGATGCGCTTGGAAAACTGAGTTTCAACCATTTTTGCAAAATTAGAATATACTCCCAATAATTCAGAACGATGTTTCATATTAAAAATCCAGCTATAGCGAGAGTAATCATCAACAAAGATAACAAAATATCGAGATTCACCAATACTAAAGTCAGAGGAAGGCCCCCAAACATTAGAATGAATAAGGTCAAAAATATCAGTGGATATTGATTCACCAGTATTGAAAGGCAAAGCTGGTTGTTTTCCTAACTGACATGAAACACAATCAAAATTTTCTGTAGACACTGAACCTAACAAACCTCTAGAAGCCAATTGTTGTACCCGAGAGGAAGATGCGTGGCCAAGTCGAGCATGCCAAAGTGCAAGGGAAGGAATTAAAGAAACTGTAGCAGCGGCAACAATAGAAATAGGAGCAACAAGTAAAAGACAAAGGTTGTCCACGGGAAACATACGCCCAACTCTGGAACCGGTCCCAAGCTCCTGTCCCGTCCTTGGATCCTGCACAATACACCCAGAATAATCAAAGATAATGTGATAACCCAACTCAGCTAATTGTCCCACAGAGAATAAATTGTAAGAGAGGTCAGGAACATTAAAGACCCCAGGAACTGAGAGGTTGGAGGTCGAAACAAAACCTATATTATGACCGGACATTGTGGAACCATTTGCTGTGCGAATATTAAGAGGGTGTGGTGCAGGTTTAAGTTCAGAAAATAAGGACAAGTGAGGCGTAATGTGATTGCAATAAGCAGAATCCATAAGCAAAGAGGTGGGAGACATACTAGATAAAGCTGAGAGAGAAGAGGTATAAGATGCATTACCAACCATGCGAATGACATTGGCGATGATATTTATAAGGTCATCTCTGGAAATGGTGAAAGTGGATCCAGAAGACTGATACTGTGCGGAGACAGGAGCCATGTGTTGGACACTCTCAGTGTTAGCAATTGTAGCAGCAGAAGTGAAAACAGCTGATTTGTTGCGTTGATAGCAAGTCTCAATATTATGGCCAAAACGTTTGCAAAAATTGCAAAAACGTTTGTTGGATTGTCGGTGACGATTGTTGCAAAAGGAAGCAAACTAGTCCTTACTTTCCATTTAGAAGCAAAATATGCAAAAATAGACTGCAAAAATGAAATCTACGCGAAAAACTGGGTAAGAATGACCTGAACTGCAAAAAGTCAACTTTCGCAAAAAGTCAACAGTCAACTGTCAAACGGCTAAAGTCAACGGTCAAACCCTCTGTAAGATTGAATTTAATCAACCATCTTGTTGGCTTTATTCCGTGCCAATTTGCTTGTAATTTAGCACTTAGTAACCCTGTATTTAGGTGGGAAACTTGTAAGGGTAATGAGTGAGAGAGTGTGAAGAAATGCTCAAGAGTGTGCAAGAAAACAGAGTCTCGCGACTGGATCTCGCAGGTGAGTCGCAGCTTGCAAGTCGTCAAAAGTCTGAACACGTGCCAAGCATGTCAGAAGCTGAAGAGTCACGCCAGCTGTCCCACTACAGGACAAAAGTCCCAGGCTGGCCAGGCCGTTAGCTCGCGGCTTGAACTCACGACTAAACCTAGTCGCGAGGTTAAGTTGCCAAAATGCCTTGTTTAGGAAAATCTGACGTTTCACATTCCTTTCTCATTCCAGTATAAATACCCCTCATTCCCACGATATTAAGAGTGCTTTCAGAGAGAATTTTGTGAGAGAAACCTTAGAGAAATACAAGATTGATTCATCCACAATCTTAACCTTAGAGACTCTACAAATTCCTTTACTCTCTTCCTCTCCATTGTCATACCTTTGAGAGGCCTTTAGCCAAATCCTTATCTCACCACACCCACGTCTGTGAGAAGGTTTATTTGGTACTGTTGGGAAGTAGTTAGGAAGGAACCAATCTACATTGGTTGATGCTATGGTCTAGTAGCGGAATCCGGTAAGCTAGAAAAGAAAAAAGTTCGGCGCAACCTCGTTGGAGCAAGAAGCTTGGAGGGCTTAGGTACCTGGATAGATTAGGCTTGGAGGGTCTATTGCTGTTCATGTATCCTAACTACATTTTCTAGTAGATTATTGATCGCTTGGAGGGCGGCGGAGAGGTTTTACGCCGAAGGCTTCAGTTTCCTCTTCGATAACATATCGTGTGTTATCTGAGTGTTTGCATCTTCCTTACTTTATCTTTGCCTTATATTTACTGCTGTGGATGTGTTTATATTTGGCTTAGATTGTTTATCAATTTAGTTATAAGCTTATTATCATATTCCGCACATTAACTGTTTGATATAAAGCTTGAATTGGTAATTTTGTATTTGGGCTCTAAAGGTTCAAGGGTGTTGTATACCCATATTGAACTTTCAATTGGTATCAGAGCGGGTACAATTATTGTGGTTTAAATACCTAAGTGTGATCCCTGACCCCCTTTGAGATGGATAGGTCTCAATCTCTTAATGTACCACCGTTCTTTGACGGTAATAATTTTGCATTTTGGAAAGTCCATATGAGGGCGTTTTTGTGTTCTATTGATGACGCTGTGTGGGATGCAGTTGAAGTAGGAAGGACAAAGCCAGAGGCTGCCAAGTCTACTTGGGATAAGGCTGCTCTTGCGGCGACCAATGCAAATAGCAAGGCATTGAATACTATTTTCTGCGGTGTATATCCAGAAGAATTTCACCAGATTTCTCATATCACCATTGCTAAGGAAGCATGGGAAATTCTGGAGACAACCTATGAAAGGACTAAGAAAGTGAAGGACACCAAACTTCAGATGTTGACCACTCGCTTTGAGGAGTTAAGGATGAGTGAGGATGAGTCTTTTTGATTCATTTTACAGTAAATTGAATGAGATTGTTGTTGGTAAATTTAACTTGGGAGAAAAGACGGAGGACTCGAAGATTGTGAGGAAGATCCTTTGATCACTTCCAGAGAGTTTCTGTGCCAAAGTTACAGCCATTGAAGAGAGTAAAGATCTTAACGACATTAAGGTTCAAGAGCTGGTTAGTTCTTTGCAAACATATGAGTTGTCCCTTCCTTCACAGAAGAAGAGCAAATCCCTTGCTCTTAAGACAATTGATGAGAGAATGGTGTCTTATAAATCTTTGGAAGAGGATGCAGTAGATAAAGATGTGGCATACCTTGTAAAGAACTTCCGGAAATTCCTAAAGCTCAAGAACAGTGGGAAATTTGGTAACAAGGGAAAATTTCAGAAGTAATTACATGTTTTGAATGTAATGGACATGGGCACTTTAAAAAGAAATGCCCTAATTACTTGAAGTCGAAAGGAAAGGCCTATGCCATTACTTTAAGTGACTCTAACTCATCAAATTCTAACTCAGAGGACAACTGTGACGGAGAAGGAAACTACTCCGCATTTATGGCTATTGAGCACGTTAAGTCCTCGGAGGACCTGAATCAACTTGTACAGGAACTTGGAGAATACAGTGAAGATGAATCCTTAAGGATTGTTGAGGAATCAGATGCTGAAGAGGATAGAAATACAGCGAGTCTTCAAGAGAATTACGCCTTACTCCTTGAGAAATCGGGTAAGTATGCAAGGGTTGCAAAGGCGGCTGTGAAGAAGATGAAAAGGGCTGAAGAGGACTACAAAAGTCTTCTTACTAGATTTAAGGAGGCAAAGTGTGAAATTGAGACACTAAATGGCTAGTTATCGGAAGCTTATACCAAAATAAGATTTCTTGAGCAAGAGGTGGTGTAAGCACAAGCCAAGATAGAAAGGGTCTCATCCAAAAAGCTGGATGATGTTATTTCATCCCAAAAACATTTCTCAGATAAGTCCGGATTGAGATATACCGGAGGGAGTAGCTCATCAGCCAAAGCTACCAAAGAAGTGAAATTTGTGAAAGCCATAGAGCCGATTGTGGAAGAGCCCATCCCTGAAAATGATAAGGTTGAGAAGAAGAAGAAGCTGGCTGAGCAACGAGTGGTTAATAAGTTCCGAAATCAATTAGAAGCCAGATTTGAAGGTAGAGCAAGATCTCTTTCAAGGTCACAACGGGGTCCTAGATTAGATTATGTGTGTCACTATTGCGGATTGGAAGGACATACTAGACCCAATTGTCAAAAGTTGAGAGCAGACAACAATACAAGCGCACCTCGATCACAAGGAGGAAGAAATGACAAGAGGTCTTTGGGTGGTGAGCAATCAAGAAGTCAAAACCGTGATCCAAGAATGACGGACGTGATGAAGATGATCGGTGCCTTCATCAACTGCCTTGAAAGCTTCACATGAAGGTTTGATAGTCCTAATTCCCGTACCCAATCCGTTAAGGATATCACCCCAAACGCACGTGACATGTGGGTGACGAAGGGTACTCATGCATAAGCATTACAACATGTCCATGCATCAATACTTCCCATGTTTGTGAATATGCTTGGTTGTGTGCTTTGTGCTAGTATTTAGGATGTTATTTTGTGTGTGTATTTGTCTTTGGTTTAAATGTGTTTACATTTTTGTTATGCTTTTGACATACTAGACCCAATTGTCAAAAGTTGAGAGCAGACAACAATACAAGCGCACCTCGATCACAAGGAAGAAGAAATGACAAGAGGTCTTTGGGTGGTGAGCAATCAAGAAGTCAAAACCATGATCCAAGAATGACGGACGTGATGAAGATGATCGGTGCCTTCACCAACTTCCTTGAAAGCTTCACACGAAGGTTTGATAGTCCTAATTCCCGTACCCAATCCGTTAAGGATATCACCCCAAACGCATGTGACGTGTGGGTGACAAAGGGTACTTATGCATAAGCATTACAACATGTCCATGCATCAGCATTACAACATGTCCATGCATCAATACTTCCTATGTTTGTGAATATGCTTGGTTGTGTGCTTTGTGCTAGTATTTAGGATGTTATTTTGTGTGTGTATTTGTCTTTGGTTTAAATGTGTTTACATTTTTGTTATGCTTTTGATCAATCTTTTACTGCTTTTGTGTCAAAAATCCAAAAACACATAAAATGTAGAAAATCCAAAAAGTTTGATCAGCTTTGTTGAGTCTTGTTTCATAGCATGTTTTGCCTTGTACCTTTGTACTAATGGATTTGTGCATTTATCGAGCTTAGCTTGTCTCTCATGCACTCATATCATTGTGGGAGAAATTCTGAAATCTATGTGACTGTTGTAAATAGATCTTCAACCTTGCCATGAATGATTAGTGAATGGTTTTATTGATCTAGAGACATGCATAGACTCATGCCTATATATCTTCCCACTCTTTATTTTTGTTTTTGCTTAAAAGAGCTCTCTAAATGTAAATCTCCAAATGAAAAGAGATATAGAGCTGCAAAAACCTGTCACACATACTAGTTTTTGACTAGGAAAAAGGGAAAGCGACCAAAATAAAATGTTTGATGCCCAAAAAGCCAAAGGCTAACTCAACAATTGAAATATCAAAAATTTCAAACATCTATCTCACAATGAGATTTTCTTTGCTCAAAAAGTGCAAATGATATGTTAAATATGGAGCCAAATGAAAAGCTTCAAAGAATGTAATCAAGTTCTTATGGGAGGTCATATATGCTTGTTTCTATAATTGAGATAGGTCACATTATCTAGTGCTAATTGTGTATGGCTTGATTGAATTGATCATTGAAGCTTCACTTTGGACTAAGGACTATCTTATTTTTGATATCCACACACAACACACAAGTCCATGTTCAATGAATGCCATATTCATTTGTGTGATTGTACTTGATTAAATGTGTTTTCACATACTCAATCTTTGTTTGATCAAACACGAAAAGATTTTTGAGTGTTTTTAGTTGTTTTTGGAAAGTATTTTGTTTTTACAAAAATATCAAAAATTTCAAAAACTGTTTCCCCTGTTTTGGCGTCTACATTGCGGGTTAGCCCAGTCGCAAGCCCACTCAGAGATTTTTCGCGGCTTACTGGCGAGTTAGTATCCCAGTCGCGAAAAAGACTTAGAAAATTTTTCAAAATTTGTGTTTTTACATTTTTCGCGGCTTAGTTTGGTGACTTGTTCGTAGGTGGAAGGTCAAATCGTGAGGATTACTCAGAGATTTTTGAGGCTCAGCTCGCGACTCCTTCACGAGTAGATCTTCCAGTTGTGAAAAACACTTAGAGAAATTTTCAAATTTCTTACCTTCACAGTGTTTCACGGCTTACCCTGGCGACTAACTGGCGACTTGATCAAGTTGCGAAAAACGCGTATTTTGCGTTTTTAAGTCAGTTTTCAAAAATTTTTCAGTTTTTCCCTCGAATATTAGTGACTGTTCAGTGTCTTCTTCACTCTCTCACTTAAACACTCCGTGCTCATCTGTGAAAATCCTTCATTTCTGCATCAATCTTCTAGAAAAAGGTATGGGTTTTCTAGTTTTCCCTTCACATTTCATGATTTTCACTGTCATATTCTTGAATCTGTGTGTTTTGATGTTGGATTGAGTTTTTGAGGTGTACGAACATGAGTTTGGGTTTGTTTGTTTGAGGTTGTTTCCTTTTGTTGCTGAAAATGTTTTGTATCTTGTTTTTGCTTCATTACTCTAGTATTTGTTCTGAGCAGTGCTATTTGATACATCTTATTCTCATTGGGCTTATGGGTTTATTTTTTATGAATGAGGCATTTCATTTTGTTTGAAGTTTTGTTTAATTATGTGGCTTGAATTGCTTTGATGTTTTGTCATCATATCATGATTGTGGTGCTGTCTTTGGGTGTATCTTGCACTTGTCAAATGCCTTCATTTGTCTGATAGCTGTTTACACTGTCCATTTCTCATTATCTAGTGCTTGCTACTGTCTGCATTAATACTGAATGATTTTGTGTGACTTGGTCTTCAAATCTATAATTATTAATTGCTCTTGGTTTGAGGGTTGTCTTGTCACTCTGTTGTTATCATTATGACAAAATTGTTACTAATTTGTGTATGCTTCCACATATTGTGTTTTGCTCTTGTTGTGGACTCTTCTGAATGTTTACAGATGGCTTCCACATCCTCAAAGAAGAAGACTCCTGCTAAGAAGATTGATAAAAGGATGAAAATGGACAACAACCTGTTTAGGTCTGTCAAGCATTTTGAGAGATACAGAGATTCATTCATGAAGGGAACTATTATCCAGGAGAGGTTTGTGGATTTACATGACCTGAAGGATACTTTCATTCCAAAATGCTTTGAAGGAAGAGGTTGGGATAAACTTCTGAGTGACTTACCTATAATCTGTAAACCTCTAATTAGAGAATTCTATGCAAATGCTGTGATAAAGGAGGATGAGTTGAATTGTTGGGTGAGAAGAAAAGAATTTACCTTAGATGCTCATGATATTGATAAGGTTCTAAGGCCGGAGGGATTAGAAGATTATGAATTCACTAACTACAAGGACAGAATGCTTTCTTTGGAAACTGTTTAGAAAAGAATTGGTGGGGTTATAGAAAAGAGATGTCTTAACACTTCTGATTTTCCTAAAGACATGAGGTGTTTAACAACCATAATGATGTACAACCTGTACCCTATAAGGAAGATGACTACACTGACGAATGCCAGAGCTATCTTTCTTATGGAACTTAAGGAGAACACCTTTATTGACATCAGTTCTCACATTTTTGATACTATAATGGACGAAACTAAAACCACCTCGAGGCCCAAGCTGGTATTTCCAAGTCTTCTTATGAGAATTTTCAAAGAAAAGGGTATTGCAATCCCACAAGATATCAGTCCCATGCTTCCTCTATCAACCATCAACAAATTTACTCTAACAAAGATACAGAGTCGTCTTCCAGGTGAAGAAGAGAAAGGTGTCCAAGAAGAAGGTGATCCTATGGAGACTGAAGCAGAGGGTGCAAGACCATCTTCCACACCAAGAGTAAGAGTCAAGAGGAGCAGAGCCTCTACCTCATCTGCTGCACCTTCGGATGCATTTCGGATCATCCTGGAGAGGCTTGATACACTCAGGGAAGTTCAGAATCAGCACACTGAAAGGATGACAGCAATGCAGGACCAGCTTGATGTACTTTCTGCCAAGTTTGACAGCATTCACACCAGCCAAGAGCACTGACCCTTTGGCCATTCTGGTCAAAAAAGGGGAGAATTTTTGGGCAGCTCTTGAGGGGGAGTGTCTGTTTTGAGGGGGAGCTTTCATTTTCTGTTTAGCCTTCATATTATGATTACAGTTTTGATTATCATGTTCTATTTAATTGATGATTGTATAGGTTTGATACACTGTGTTTTTCTATTTGTTTTAAACTCACAACTTTTGGATGGCTGTGGAACTTTGGTATTTATTTATATATTTTGATGATGGTTTTTTAGTTATTTCAGCCTATTGTTTTATCTGTTTGTACCCATGTTGCTTTTGTAAGCTTTAAGGGTTTGTTTCCATGCACTTATGCTGTTTGTAGGCTTTTATGGTTTGTACCATGTATTTGCAATACTTTGCTTATGCAGCCTTTATGCATTGTGCTTTAAGTACTTGTTAATGCTTTGCATTATCTTAAGTACAACACTCTTGTGCCCTAGTAGGATTGTTCCTAGATGCATATATGTTTGTATGCATTGGTTGAGTGTTGGACTTACAAATGATATTCTTCAATTGAGCTTATCACCTTGCATGTCCGGATGTTCATTCCTTGTGTGAATGAGCATAGTAATCACTTTTGTTTTGTGATTGCTTGTTTGATCTTGCCATGGTCTATTACTTTATTCCATTTTGCTTGATCATGCTATTTTTGCTCCATATGCATTTCAAGTGTTTCTGCATATAATGATATTGCTATGTTGTTATGTTTCAGGAGATACTTGTTCATATGTTCAAGAGCATTTCAGAATCTACAGTTAGGTGTGAGTGAGTTTTGTTCAACTGTTCCCAACTCACGCTTTAAGTCTAGAGTCTATTGTAGAGTTTTGTCACGGAATAGCCAAAGGGGGAGATTGTAAGGTTGAATTTAATCAACCATTTTGTTGGCTTTATTCCGAATCAATTTACTTGTAATTCAACACTTAGTAACTCTGTATTTAGGTGGGAAACTTGTAAGGGTAGTGAGTGAGAGAGTGTGAAGAAATGCTCAAGAGTGTGCAAAAAAACAGAGTCTCGCGACTGGATCTCGCAGGTGAGTTGTGGCTTGCAAGTCGCCAAAAGTCTGCACACGTGCCAAGCATGTCAGAAGCTGAAGAGTCACGCCAACTGTCGCACTACAGGACAAAAGTCCCAAGCTGGCCAGGTCGTTAGCTCGCGGCTTGAACTCGCGACTAAACCCAGTCGCGAGGGCAAGTCACCAAAATGCCCTGTTTGGGAAAATCTGACGTTTCACATTCCTTTCTCATTCCAGTATAAATACCCCTCATTCCCATGATATTAAGAGTGCTTCCAGAGAGAATTTTGTGAGAGAAACCCTAGAGAAATACAAGATTGATTCATCCACAATCTTAACCTTAGAGACTCTACAAATTTCTCTACTCTCTTCCTCTCCATTGTTATACCCTTGAGAGGCCTTTAGCCAATCCTTATCTCACCACACCCACATCTGTGAGAAGGTTTATTTGGTACTGTTGGGAAGTAGTTAGTAAGGAACCAATCTACATTGGTTGATGCTACGGTCTAGTAGCGGAATTCGGTAAACTAGAAAAGAAAAAGGTTCGGCGCAACCTCGTTGGAGCAAGAAGCTTGGAGGGCTTAGGTACCTGGGTAGATTAGGCTTGGAGGGTCTATTACTGTTCATGTATCCCAACTACATTTTCTAGTGGATTATTGACCGCTTGGAGGGTGGCGGAGAGGTTCTATGTCGAGGGCTTCGGTTTCCTCTTCGATAATACATCGTGTGTTGTCCGAGTGTTTGCATCTTCCTTCCTTTATCTTTGCCTTATATTTACTGCTGTGAATGTGTTTATATTTGGCTTAGATTATTTATCAATTCAATTATAAGCTTGTTATCATATTCCGCACATTAACTGTTTGATATAAAGCTTGAATTGGTAATTTTGTATTTGGGGTCTAAACGTTCAAGGGTCTTGTATACCCATATTGAACTTTCACCCTCAGATGTCAAAAGATGACATCAACGGCTGACGTAAGTAAGTGACGTTAGCAACGGAACAACTAGGGCTGATGTGGATGACATCAGCAGGAGGGTTGTGGCGCGTGAAGGCACGTGAGAGCGCGTGAGAGGTGCGTGACCTGAGGTTACGGCGAGTGGGAGCGCGTGAGGAAAAACCCAGATGTGTAGTGGCGCGTAGAAGGCGCGTGGGGCGCGTGAGCTTCGGAATAGAACCTTTGAGCGGCACGTGGAGGTGCGTGCAGTCTCTCCGATGGGGTCAAGGCTTCCACGATTGTGTAGATCGGCGCAATACGATCTCAGTGGTACCTTCGCAAACGTAATCGGAGCAATATTTGCAGCGATGATGCAAAGGGCAATGGTCTGTGTAGTGTGAAACTTCTTAACAACGGCGGCTACAGGTCCGAAACCCAAGGACGAGGGCTGAAAGACGTCGGAGGTTCAACGGCGAGAGGTTGCGGGGGCTGCTGTGATGGCGGAAGCAATGTTGAGATTGGAGTCACACTAATAAAGAAAAGACTGCTAAGAAAAGGTCAGAGCAGTGGCTCTGATACCATGTTAGAAATACTAAATGAATGTATTCTATTTCTCAATTAAAGATTATACACAAGTGCCTTTATATAGGAGGCATATGAGTGCAGTATAAGTAAAAGTGTAGTACAAGTGTGTGCTATACAAATAATCTAGTTTGGGCCTAAAGGCCACAACACTATACACGTTAACACAAGTGATTCCTCCCTGTAATTACCCGATGCGTATGAGATGAGGGGACTACACATGCCCAAGGAAATACTAAAAAAAGGAGACTACACATGCCCAAAGTTTGGATTAGCAACTGTTTTGAGGGATTGGTTGTGGTTGCTTTCCTTTCGCAATTAATTCTTCTATGAAATGATCAAGATGGAAAGATATTATTAAACAAATGATGACATATTCGGACGTTTACTGTGAGATGTGATACTATCTTAGTTGCTATGTTAAGTTGGAAACCTGCTTTTGTAGTTTTTAGTATCATTGAGATCATGTAAACAATAATGCACCATTCAGATGCAACATGTTTTAATCCAAAGGACTGGATTTTTGTACTGTGGTAGGGACACCTAGTTAATGCCAATTGATTCCACTAGTCCATATTATGGGATTTGAATTTTGTTTTGAGGGTTTTAACTTTTATGGGTTTAGTTGAAATCTTATTTATGAATTATGATTTTTTTTTTTTTTTTTTTTTTGCTACAATTATGAATTTTGATTTAATTTCCCTTATTTCATGTACTTTGCTACACTATTTATAGACCCTAGAGTAATTCCAAACTTTCCAAACAAGGCCGTTTTGCATGGTCTGGGACTATGCTCTCTCTCCTCACTCACAGAAGGGTGGGTCCCACCCACCATGGAGCCCACCTCTTTGTGAGAGGTAGGGAGTATAGTCCCAGACTATGCAACAATTTTTCCTCCAAACAGCCACCACTAGATTCTACATTAACATTACATTGCACTCCAAAGTGAAGTCTTGGTTCAGTTTTAACAACAAACACCTTATAAACATTCAACATTAACATCAAATACACTCTTTTTTCTACTATGTGAACCCTCTTATGACTAAAATGTAAATAAATTCACGCATTACACAAGTCTAAACCAAAAAAGAAAGTAAAAATTGTAAGAAACTTTAGTTCCAAACGTAATAACAATGGAGAAATTTATTAAAATAGATTAATAGAAAGTTAGAATTTACTTCATTTCTAGGGATCTATCACAATGAAAGTGTTGAGAAATGAGAATCGAGATACAGAGTACGTTTGTTTTGGCAACGAGCCGCGTGAGTTGTAGAGATTTTTGTGATTTAGTCCTCTAGAGTTGTACAAGTCCACGTTACAAGTGTTAGATACAGTGGTATCTAGCCCTCTAATGACGATGATTTTTTTTTTTTTTTTTTCAAATCAACAATTCTACCAATTCTTTTGTATTCTTGTCATACTATTTTCAAGTCAACTTTAAATATTTTGAGAAAAAAAAAAAAAAAAACCTTTATATAAGTACACATATTGATGAAAAATACCATTTTTTTAATCATTTTATTGAATGTAAAGTTTTTTTTTATCAAATATTAGACAGCAGATTGAATCATGGTTGTCAAAATCCCGATATGGATTTTATGATCCTACGATTTTACGATCTCATCTGCCCAAAACGATCTAAATCTTTCAAGGATCTTAGCGATCGTTAAGGATCGTACGATTCTGATGATTCCAAACGATTTTAGTTTCTTGTAATCTTCTTTAACTTAACAGAAGGTTCAGTTGGACCCAAATGAAAAATAATATTCCAATAGATCAAGTTTTGCTATTCTAATGTAACGAGATAGAGTGTTAGTTGAAAAAAAAAAACAAAAAATAACATCCCAATAGAGTGTTACATTTTGAGATTTTTGATATCTTAAATGATGCTTACAAATGGATGTAATGATGCATGGTAATTACATCAAATGGATGCAAATTTTTTATTTTTTGTGAATGTATAATTTATGTGATTATTTAGCATACCAATTTTTTTTTTTTTTTTTGTTTTTTCTCAAATAATGTAGGATCTTATGATTCACGATCCGATCCTACGATCCACGATCCCACCTACCTTCAACGATCTTACGTAGGATCCCGATTTTGACAAGCATGGATTAAATCTCGCCTATATATATTTGAAAGAAACAAAAAACCTTATTGATGCCTTTGCAGGAAAAATAATAATAATTATTTAATGATCACTATAAATTAAAATTCAATGTAGTGAATTGGGCAATGCACCAACTGATGTTTTGTAGTCTGCAAGAAAAAAGCCATGATTTCTTTCTCTATCTTTGGTACATGCATGATGCATATTCAGTCATTCAGTGACGGAACTATAGTTGGACTGCCCCCCTAAATTTTTTCAATTTTTTGTGTGTATATATATATATATTTATGTGTGTGTATTAATTTTAGCAATTTGTTTCAATAAATTTGCACTTTGCCCTCTCAACAATATTATTGATCTTGTTAAAGGCTATAAAAAGTTTTATTGATCTAAAATTTGAAATAAATTTAACAAGCTTGACAACAAAATTTACCAATAACAAACTTAAGCCCAAACAACACCCCAAAACAAACCCATGCAAGACACACAAAAAAAAAAAAAATAAATAAATAAAAAAAAAATAAAAATAAATTTCTTAAGCCAATTCTAACTAGTCTGAGTGAACACCCACACACATTTGACAACACATAAGACACCCAAAAAAAAAGTAAAAAAAAAAAATGCTTAACTTTCTAAATTGAGAAGTGCTATGTCCACAACATTTTCACAATAAATCACATGTAGTAAGTTGTTATTGGTTCTAATTTGAATTCACAACTTAAATTTCTTTTTAGCTCACTCATAATAACCAATAATAACCTACCACTTACGACTTGTTGTGAAAATACAATGAAAATATTGTGGACGTAGCATTTCTCTTCTAAATGAATGCTTACTTGGAGTTTCAAAACAAAATTTGTTTATACTTTTGCCCCCTCTAACTCTAAGTCCTAGCTCTGTCCCTGTGCATATTGATAATTGATTTAGCTTTTGCAGGTTGATTTGAGTAGCTTACTCAACGAGGTGTTGAACCTCCTTCCAGCTTTATATGCTTTTTCGCAAGATGGACACAAGATTTCAAGGTAGGAGCCGGAGTACAAGAAAAAACAATTTTAAATAAGCATTTATATAGTATTAACAAACTATGACAAATACACAAAATTATTGTTTTTTAATACATTTAGATACAATCATCTACTAACAAAGACAAAAAATACAAAATACCCTTGTTTTTAAATATATTATAGTGCAATCATCTATGCAATCTTAGTTTGTAGATTTACTAGTTTTCAATTTATAAATTTATCTAATTTAGTGAGCTAATAATCTTGGAGGATAAGGGGCCCAACTATAAAAAATAAAAATAAAATGTCCGATTAATGTATGCTCTTAGGGCACACAATAGTCATCTATTTTAGGAAATTTTTTATGAAATTTTTTTTAGGAAAAAGCGTCCCTATAAAAAATTTTCTAAAATGGTTTACTAACATATGCCCTAAGGGCATACAATAGTAAAACCCATAAAAAAATTATACTTAGGAAAAAAAAAAGTTTTCTTTGTGTTGGGGGGGGGGGGGGGGGGGGGGGGGACTTAGGCCCCTATACCCCCCCCCCCCCCCCCCTTAAGTCAATCCATATTCTGTGCAAGAAGAAGAAGATTGTGTTTCCACAATTTGTCCCACACTTTTTTCAAGTTCACAACACCTTCAACGTTCAACCTTTCTTTTATTTTATTTATTTAAATAAACTAACTGCTAAACACACACACACTTAAGCTCTCTCACCAAATGTCCTCAACATGAGTTTCTGGCCTTACATGAAAATTATGCCCCTAGTGGAAAATATTGCATAATGGATTAATGGTCAACAAGTCACCCAACAAAAAAAAAAAAAAAAAAAACGAAAGTTGTCAACAAGTCAAACTTTTTATGATTTTGATATTGATGAGAAATCTCTATACAGTTACGTCAAAAAATGGTCACTAAATGAACCCAACACGACATCTCTTCACTTGTGTGTGATGAGCATTGATCTTTGGGGGTTTGGCTTAATGCCTATGTTATCACTAACTCAATCATGTAATTAAGAGCACAAACGATCGTGATATTTTACTCAATTATGACTTCAACGCATGCAAATGTCCATGACATGAATCTTTGGTCTCACATAAAAATTATGCCACACAGTGGAAAATATTGCATAATGAATTAATAATTTAATGGTCAACAAGTCACCCAAAAAAGAAACCAAATATGTCAGTTAATCAATTCTTGATTATTCTAATATTGATGAAAAATATCTATGCAGTTTTGTGAAATATGGTCATCAAATGAACCTATCACTACATCCCATCTCTTGTGTGTGGTGATATCCTACTCAATTGGGAGCCTTAATTTCCACAAATATCCACAACGTGAATTATGGACGTGTATTTCCTGTACAATCTCATTTTCTGACCTTCTAACAAGGCTCATTGCCTAATTATAGTATGAACAGCACTGTAACGGAAAATAGTTCCCCAAAAACCCAACCTTTATGTTAACTCCACCATCAGATCATAGGTTTTTGGAAAAAACTGATTTTTCAATAAACTAACAAGAATTTCAAACCCAATTGTACAATCAAAAACACCGAGAAACGTATCAAAAATTTTTATAAAATTCAACAAAACTACAATTCAAATAAAAAAGAAAGGAAAAAATAAAACTCACATCAAAGTCAAACACATTCTCTCGAATATGTAAAATATTTCAAATGTGATGTGATCAGGCTAAATATTCAATGTATAATCAAATTCAAAACTTTTACCCTATTATACATAATGATTGTAATCAAGCCAAATATTGTGTTAATACTATCATATTAATTCTAATCTAACATCTAATACAACATGCGAAAAAAGAATAGATAAATAAATAATTTTAAACTCGAAATTGATTTTGTTTTCATAAAACTTTCAAAAAATACACTAATGAGATAAGGAAGATGAGAATACGAAATATATGTAAATGCTTAAGAACAATTACTCACGCATCTAAAAACAACATATTATAAAGATATAACAATTTGGTGCTAATTTGTTAAACAATATATGTAAAGTTGTGATTTACAACTATGTTATTATGTTAGCTTTAATTTTGTGTTAAATTTGATTGTATTTTTGTTTAATCATTTCCCTGTATTTATTGTGAGCTTTAATGTAAGGGTTGTGCGTGAGAGTTTGGTGAAGATCTGTGAGGAAAGAAATTTTGTGACTGGATCACAACTGGCTTGCAAGTGACAACTCGCAAAAGGCCATGTGAGAAGCATACGCTGGAATCTAAACAGTCTCATGCCAGGTTGGATTTCGTGAGTCACTTCGCGACTCAGGCCAAGTCGGAGTGACTCGGGGAACTCACTGTCTGGAGCTTTTTAAAGTTTGTTTATCTCATGCCTTTACAAACACTATATAAGCCCACATTACCCACAAAATTGTAAGGAGTTTTTCCAAGGAACTTTTGAAAGAGAAAACCCTAGCTATACACTTAAGAGTTAGAGATTGTAAACCCACAATCATCTATACCATTTCTCTAAAATTTTCCTCTACTTCTACCTCTCCATCTACACATCCTTGAGAGGTTCTTAGCCCAAATACTTACCTTACCTATTCTAAGTGTTGAAAGAAGTTTTGGTGCGTATGGGAAGCATTGGAAGAAGCCATTGAGTGGCGGATGCAATTTGGTGCTAACTGCGGAATTCGGATAATTAGTGAAAACATGGCTTCGTGAAGCCCGTTGGTAGCTAGAACTTGGAGAGTTCATGTACATTGGGTAGATCAGGCTTAAAGGGTTTTTTTGATATTTGTATACTCTAACTTTATTCACTAGTGGATTGATTTTGGTTTGAAGGGCCGCGGAGAGGTCTTTTGCCAAGTACTTCGATTTCCTCTTCGATAGCACGTCTCCGTGTTATCTTGTATTTGCATCTCTCTTCCCTTGCTCTTTGAGCTTTATATTTATCATTGCTCGCTTGTGGTTATGGCTTAGAGAGTAGTTCCGGTTATTGCATATCATTTACTCTTGTTCCATATGTAGATAAGTTAAAGTAAAATCAATTTAGCCATGAGTTTAAAATTAGGGGTCTAAACAAGTTATATTTACAAACAGTGAAAGGAAACTACACAAAGACCATATAATTCAACTACACTAATTGTTCTTCATCATATTGTCTAACCTATTTTGTTTTCCAAAGAAACTAAAAACTGACAATAACACAAAATATAGACATATTACAATATAGTTTTCCCGAAAATCTGGTCAACAACACTAAAAGCATTTAGTGTTGCAAATAAAATGATAAAAAAAAAAAAAAAATACTTGCATCAAGGAGCACATATGAGTTAGTCAATAATAAGATATTGGGTGAACAAACTTCATAAAAAAATCCAACAAAAAATGAAAAAAAAAAAAAATGAGAGAGAGAGACAGAGATAACCTGTTTGTGTGAGAAAATAAAATATGCATAAAATGGGAGAGAGTGACAAAATAAAGGAAGATAAATGGGCAAAATTACGTGTAAATTTCAAATTGTCTAAGATGAATATATGTAGACAATACTTAGTTATAATATTAAAATTAAATTAAATAAATATGTAAATTTAAAACCGTCTAAAATAAATTTGTAAAGCCAATGTAGTTATATATTTAATAATGTCAAAAAAATTTAAAGTAAAAAATGGATATGAAAAAAATAATGATGTGACAATTACGTGGAAGGTGAGATGATTTAACAGGAGCGTAGCAACAATAAATGATACGCTTCAACTTTTAGATATAAAATAGATTCAGCCTAAAGCATGAAAACATCCGAAGACCATTGCTTATGTTCTTCTCTTCTTTATTTTTATTTTTTTGAAATATCCAGGAAGATACGTCAGAAAACACTCTCATTTACTAGTACAAAGCTACCAACCTCCTGCTTTCAATCAGTGAAAAAGAAAAGGAAAAACACATGACCTTTAATTTTGATTTAAAGTTCTAAACTATTGTAACAGCAGCTTGCATCTTTTCATGCCAGCCGAAAAATATAGTTCCTTCATATTCTTGCATTCATCGTATCAGGTCTAAGAATGTTCAAATGTTCACATCCTGATAGACTGAGGTAACCATTCCTCTTCAGTTGTGCCATGTCCAAGCTGTCTTAATCTGTTGGAGCCGAATGTATAAACATGTTTAAAATTAAAGAACTCCATTCTCAAAATGTACATAATCTCCACTTGCCTCCAGTTTTGCAAGATCTTGAGGATCCAAATTACACGTTGTAAAGACATAAAGGAAAATGGAGGGATTGGAAGACAAGGGGGATTCCTTCCGGGGGATGGAATCCCCGAAGCAATGGTGTTGGTGCTGTTGAAATGCCGATACAGTTGTGGCAAGAGTAGCAGTAATTGGCTGGTCTGGAATATTATGGTTATTGAACGCTTGGGCCACTCTTTGTAGCATCCATGGCATTGCCACAGTTTGAAGTGCCCAAATTTGGCTGATGATAGATCTAAATTGTTGGGAATTAGGAAATCATGTTCACAAAAATTACTAGATTACTCTTTCCAATGACATCTTACTATTTATATTCACTAGTAGATATTGGGCATAGGTATCTATCTACCCTGAAGTGGTAATTATATTGCAATCATGTTTTTAAGGCCACTAAACAGTCTTTCATATGCATAACAGAAGAGTTTAAGATTTTAATCAATCATGGGCATTACTCTTTTGCAATATAGTAAAAACGAAAAAAAGGGACCAAAGTGCATGTGGAGGTTTGAAGTTAGAACAAAGCCATACACAGTATAATCATGAAAAACAAAAGCTGAAATTATTCACAAATTATCAAAACACCTTGCCGGTAAACAGTGAGATGTCCATTGGCAAATAAGTCACGGAACAAATGAAACAAAAAAGCAGTCAACAAATAAAAATCTTTGAAGTGCAATTACGATGCTGTTTCGTGAAACAAGACAAGAGTATTGGTCTTTGGCGTTTGTCCCAAGTCAACGAGTCAAAGTCTTCGTTAAAATAAATAAATAATATAATAATAAGAAAGTAATTGAAGAATCACTATATATTATTTCGAGCTAGCTAGTAGCCTCCAATTGCATCACCTCCACTGCTTCTCTTCCTTCAACCTTCCTTCGTTTTTGCTTTGTAATGTAGGGAATTAACACTAAATTCCCAACCTGTGAAAAAAAAAAAAAAAAAAAAAAAAAAAAACACACGCTAAAAGAAAATAATCACACGCACAATACAGTATTTACGTAGTTCGGTAATTTGCCTACATCCATAGAGTTACAAGAATTTCACTATGATTAGGAAAAAAATACAAAGTGCGGCCGTACAGTTTTTCACTATCTCAACAACAACATCAAAAAACCTTAATGACCAAAACAACGGTTTCTATATCCTGCCCAAGCCTCCACTCCAAGGACTAAGCCTCAGAAAATCTCCCATTAAAAACCACGCAACATTATTTTCGGTCAGGTCGTCATCCAGATCAAACACAACTAGGCTCCACAAAGCCCAACATGTAGTGGGTGCCTCTTTTGCAAATCATGTGTTTTTCTTACTATACTTCTTTGTGGCTACCCTCAGTTTTAGCTTCTTCTTCAAAGCAAAGTCAAACTCAAATGTTTCTTGCAATGACAAAGAGAAACATGCACTTCTAAGCCTCAAACAAGTTCTCGTTAATTCTGAAATCCTACTCTCCTCCTGGACGAAACAAAAAAATTGTTGTAGATGGGACGGAGTTCTTTGCAACAACATTACTGGTCACGTCATAGAGCTCCACCTCAAATTTTCATGGGACGGTGATGAAGATTTCATCTACGAAAAAAGGTTAGGCGATGCTATTAGTCATTCGTTGCTAGAATTAGAACATTTGAATTACTTGGACTTGAGTGAGAATGAATTTAATTGTACTGGCATTCCAAGTTTTCTTGGTTCAATGGGTAGTATGAGACATCTTGACCTCCATGGTGTTAGGTTTTGTGGGGTCATACCTTATCTGCTTGGGAACCTTTCAATTCTTCACTATCTAAATCTTGGACGTAATTTGGGCCTTTATGCAAATAACCTTCATTGGATGTCTAGTCTCTCTGCCATTCAATACCTTGACCTTCACAGAGAAGTTGATTGGCTTCAAATAATGAGTAAGTTCCCAACTCTTTTGGAGCTATACTTGCAATATTGTCATCTTGATAGTCTGAATACAACTCTTGCATCAGTAAATTTCACATCTCTTCAAGTCCTTCATCTTTCTGAAAATAATTTCAATCATGAGATACCTAGTTGGTTCTCTAATCTCTGTACTAGCCTCTTAAGGCTTTTCCTGGCCGAAAGTTCTCTGATAGGCGGGATGCTGCCTAGCATTTTGCATTTTCAGAAATTAGAATATCTCGATCTCGGAGATAATTCTTTGAGCGGAAAAATTCCAGATTCACTAGGATAGCTTAAGAATTTAAAATATCTTAGTCTTCGTGGTAATCCTCTAAGTGGTCCTATTCCTTCGTCCATTGGGAATTTATCTGAACTGCAAGTCTTATTCCTTGATGAAAATAAGTTAAATGGCACCGTTTCAAAGAGTCTTGGACTTTTCTCAAATTTTGTTTCGTTATTTATTGCACTTAATACTTTCACAGGAAGTCTAGATGAAGCTCATTTCACCAAAATTTCGAAATTAAAAAACCTAGATATCTCTTATACACCTTTGTTCTTTAACGTGAATTCCAATGGGTTCCCCCTTTCCAACTTGAATATGTTTTCATTAGCTCCTGCAAGATAGGTCCCAACTTTCCTACATAGCTACCTACACAAACATCCATTCAGTTTTTATTTTTGCCCTTGTCAAGAATTTTAGATAAGGCTCTGAGCTGGTTCTGGGATTGGATTTCAAATATTAATACAATTGATCTCTTTGATAACCACATAGAAGGGGATGTACCAGACATTTTGTTGAATTCTACTATTTTGAATCTAAGATCTAATCATTTCAAGGGGCAGTTGCCACGATTGTTTGCAAATGTTAAAGTACTTGATATGGCTAACAACTCATTTTTTGGATCCCTTTCCACTTTTTTGTGCCAAAAGATGAATAAAAAAAATAAAAAATTGAAGGTTTTAGATGTATCAAACAATTTTTTATGTGGAGAACTTTCTAATTTGTTGGAGGCACTGGCAATCTTTGATCCATTTAAACTTGGAGAGCAATAATCTATCTAGTAGAATTCCTTATTCTTTGGGATCTTTAGTTGAACTCAAGTCATTGAGTTTACAAAACAATAGTGTTAGGTTTTAAGGTCTTAGGATTTTATGTATTTAGAACCTAATTTGTAATGTTGGCAAACCATGATCAAAACAATGTGTTTAGTCTTGTTTAGGCTTGCTCAAAGTTGGTTTAATTTTGTAAAGTTGGAATCGAGAGACTGCAGAAGCATTGGAGCTTCTCGGCCTGGCTCGATCGATCGAATGTAATTCTCGATCGATCGAAAATCGGCCCAGATGCGTTTTTCTGCAGAATTCCAACTCAGCCCTAACTCTTTAAACGTCTAGGTTTTTATGTTTTTGCCCTAGGTATATAAGGCAAACCTTAGCTACGTTTTTCAGAGTTGCACAAGTTGTGTTGTTGCTCATACATTGCGGTTTTGTGTAAATCTCTTGTGAGATCTAGAGGAGCTTTCCTTTACACATAACTTAGGGTTTTCAAGATTAAGATTCTTCTACATCTTGATGATCAACTTGGTTGCTGCCCTTGGAACTTAAAGATTAACAAGCGAGGAGCTTGTACCTGATTGAAGGAAGACAAAAGAAAGAAGTAGTCCGTGGATTCGGAGCCTGCGCGTGGTCGTGTCAGGAAGTTACTACTGGTGGGTAGCATTAGGAAGTCAAGCGGGGTAGCTTGTAAGTCCTTTTGAAACAACTTCAATTCTTTCTTAGTGGATTCCGTTTTGCCTTGAGGATCGGTGGGTAAAATCCTCCCCAGGTTTTTTACCGGTTTGGTTTTCTTGGGTGATCATATCACTGTGTTATTTATTATTCCGCTGCTTTATATGTTTACATGCATGATATGATTTTGTAATTGTTTTAACCTAGAATTGCTTAATTTGACTAAGTAAAAACTTGGCTAATTAATCTAGGCTACGCAATTTGTTTGTGGTTTAAGGGGTCTAAACCCTGTCAAGTGGTATCAGAGCAGGTTGCTCTTTTGTTTGAGATTTTCATCTCTGAGCTGATCCTTGACCCCTGCTGTCATGGAGCATGGACACTCTTTGTTTGTTCCTCCACATTTTGATGGGAACAATTATGCCTACTGGAAAGTAAGGATGAAAGCTTTCCTGAAATCCATTGATGAGAGAGTTTGGAATTCTGTGGAATATGGGTGGGAGAAGCCCACTACTCCTGTGAGTGAGTGGCAAACTTCTCAAAAAGAAGCAGCTGCGTTTAATAGCAAAGCTATGAATGCCATTTTTAATGCTGTTTCAATGGAGGAATTTAAGAGGATCTCTAATGTTGAGGTTGCTCATACTGCTTGGAAAATCCTCCAAACTGTGCATAAGGGCACAAAGGCTGTTAAAATAAATAAATTGCAGCAATTAACTTCTAGGTTTGAAAGCATTAGAATGTCTGATGATGAAACCTTTGATAAGTTTTATGCTAAACTCAATGACATTGTTAATTCTGCTTATAATTTGGGTGAAGTCTATGATCAACCTAAAGTTGTTAGGAAGATACTTAGATCCTTAACTGAAGACTTTAGACCCAAAGTGACAGCCATTATTGAAAGTAAGGATGTTGACTCCATCCCTGTGGATGAGCTTGTAGGATCTCTTCAGTCCTATGAGTCTGACCTTCCCAAGACTGCCAAATCCAAATCAATGGCTCTTAAGTCTGTTGATGATGTTGAAGCTGGTGGATTTGATGATGAGCTCTCTCCCACGGAGATAGCTTACCTTGCCAAGAACTTTAGAAATTTTCTTAGAAATACAAACAGGAAGGCAAGGAATACCAACACTACTGAACCTAGAAACTTTAGGAAGAATGATCCCACTAAGGTTAACAATTTTGAAAAACCTAGAGAACAAATAGGTCAATCTTCTAATAACTCTTTGGGTCCTCAGTGTTATGGTTGTCAAGGGTATGGTCATGTCAAATCTGAATGTCCTACTTTCTTGAGGAATAAGGGTAAAGCTATGGCTGTAACCCTTAGTGATAATGAAGTTTCTGATGATGAGTCCGGTTGTGACGAGGATGGAAACTTCATTGCTTTCACTGCTACTGCTGAAGTTGATGAAAGCTTATCTGCTGAGGAGAACCCTGCTGATGGGGAACTCTCTGAAGATGCAGATCTTCAAGAGGCCTATAACAAACTTTGCAAAATTGCTGCAAAGGATGCTATGAAAGTTGATCTTGGCCTGAAGAAAATTGATGCTCTTGAGCTTGAAAAGAAGAACTTGCTTGTAAAACTTTTTGATGCTAATGATATTTTGAATAATGTTAAATCTGAAAATATGCTTTTGCTTGATAAAGTTAGAACTTTGGAACATGATTTATCTGTTACTAGATCTGCTAGTTCTGAACTTGATCACATGCTGAATGTTCAAAAGTATCCTTCTAATAAAGCTGGGTTAGGATATGTTGAAAGCATCTTTAATTCTGGACCCCATTCTACTGTCTTTGTTCCTTCTTCTTCTTCTTCTGAACCTCTTGTGAGTGAGGTTGTGAGTGAAACCATTAAACCCCCTGTGTGTGAGGTTGTTAAACCTGTAGGAGTTTCACCACCAAAGAAGATTAGGGTAGACTTAAAAGAATCCAAACCTAAGGAGCCTACCAAACCTAAGGACAAGATGCATGGTAAACCTGCTTGGGTTTGTCATTATTGTGGTAAGTCTGGACATATTCGTCCTAACTGTTACAAGCTTCAAGCTGATAAGAGAGCAAAAAGACCAAAAGTGCCTGTGCCTCAAGCACAAGATCCTATGGCACTAATTGGTGAATTGGTAAAGGCGTTAAACCTTTATTCCAATTCTGGAGTTGGGAATCACTCTAATGTGAATAAGAACTCCAATGCTCGGGGTGCATCTAAAAAGTTTTGGATGCAAAAGACTCGAACTAACTGAGTCTTTCTGACATGGTCCTTGTGCTTCATTGCTCTATTCTGTTGTGACCATTGTTATTTGGTTTTTGTGTTTTTCTTTTGTTCTAGGACTTGCATTGCATTACATACATGCATTTCATTCTAGGATTTATTTGTTTTCTCTTTTAATAATAATAAAAAAAAAAAAAAAAAAAAAAAAAAAAAAAAAGGGGAAAGCAAAATCTTTGTTGAACACTATTTTTCTTGATTTCTTGAAAACAATGTTGGTCATTCTTTTTACACATGTCATGTCTAGTGTATCTTGTTTAACTTGGATGAGCTTATTTATTGCACTTGACTAGTTGAAACTTTGTAGTGCATGGTGTGTGGGAAAGATGTGTGTGGTTCTTAATCACCTTGCCTTAATCATGAAGTCACTTGTTTTTGACTGTCGGACTTGATCCTTTTGAGAAAGGCATAAATAACCATCTCACCACTGTTCACTAGCCAATCATGAACACCTTAGTGCAGATCATAAGATTTTGTGCTCGAGAAAGTGTAGCACATGCACAAAAGAACATAAGGTGTAGCCTCAAATTAAATTAAATTAAAAACTGGTGTGTACTATTTGGCTTGATGCCAATTCACTTAATTCAAACCGGTGTGTACTATTAGGCTGAATGCCAACTCATATATAAATAAGAGGCAATAATGCAAGAAACTTACATGATTGCAAGCTTTTGTTCTAGGAGATGTGGGAGTTATAGGATGTAACTCTTTTGGTGATAGTCTCTTTTAATTCTATGTGACGAATTGTGTAGACTTTGTGCTTGATTTCTATTCACATATCACCTCACATGTATCTCAAGTCTTTGCTAGTTTCACACACTTCACAAGTTACTCTTTGTTAAACACTGTACATGTTAGTGTGTGTGTCCTTGGTCTGACCAACCAAGTTTAAAAATATCTTGAAATTTGTGCACAACATTCTTGCTGCTTGAGAAAATTAATTTGGAAGAAAATTAAAACTTGTGTTTGAGAGATTTGGGTTTAAAATTTTGGGTTTTTGAAGATGCATTCCATTTCATACTCATGCATTTTGTTTTCATGTTTCAAGTGCTTTGAGGAGTTGTTTCAAAATTGGGTTTGCAATTTTTCAAAAGTATGTTTTTCCCCAAAATTTAGTGTGCCTCTACCTATTTCGATCGATCGAGTGTATTCTTCGATCAATCGAAAAAGTGCTTCAGAATGTGCAAAATTGACTGTCACATTCGATCGATCGAATGTAATTTTCGATCGATCGAACATCGTGAATATGCTTTTTAAAAAGAGGATTTCTGACTTTTCAAAGAACTATTCAAAATCTTTTTCAAAGTCTTTTTTCTCTCTCCGACAAGGCAGCCCAAAATCCTTCAATTTTTGTCGTTTTCCTCCGAACTTTTTGCATAATCTCTCTCTTCTCAAGCAGGTATGTCATTTTTACCCTTCCTTTTCAACTTATTTTCAAGTTTTCATGCATTTTTCATGCATTTTATAGGGAGAATTTCGAAACTTTTCTTTTTGAGATTGTTGTTGATTCGGACCATTATATTTGCAATTGATCATTGGGTTTTGTTGGGGACACCCTCTAGACATGTTCTTGAATGATTAATTTGATCAATTTTGTGTTTTGTGAAAAACTCAAATTTCTAGGGTTTATAATTGATCCGAATTGGGGCTTTTTGTGCAATTGGGTTTAATTGATGAAATTGGCTTGTGTAATTGATGCAATTGGTTATTATAAATTGTTTGCAATAGTTTATAATGATTGGTTCATCAATTTGGTACAAAAATTTTCAATTTTTCTCAAATTTTTAGGGTTTTTGCTAAGAAACTCTATGTTCAAGCCAATTTTATGAATTTGAACTTAAATTTATCCTGATTACTGCATTAGTTCATGCATCATAACATTGTTAATGTTCATGCATCATATAGAATTTCAATTATATATTTTTTTTGTGCTAACTTGCAGTCTGCCCTTGGTTTTTGTGTGTTTGTTCTTTTTGTTTTTCTCTTTGTGTCTCTGTTCTTTTCCTTAGCACCATGCCTAGGAAGACTAGAGCTCGTAGGACCCTTCCCACTCCTACTCCTTCCCCTCCCTCCTTTGATAGTGAGCGGTTCCCAAGTGAGAAAAACCAAGAACTTTATGACACTTTAAACATTAAGAGGAAGATCTGGGCTGAGCGGTCTGTCTCTTTAGATGAGCTTGATCCTGCCATTAGGGCAAATTTTGAGCGTAGGGGTTGGCTTCCCTTGTTTGCTGTGTCTGACCCTCCTCCTCCTGCTACCTTGATTCGAGAGTTCTATTCGAACATCTCGATCCGCGTCTATGATTCCAACACCCTTGTTCGGAGTTGGATACGAGGCGTAGAGTACTCCATTACTCCTCAGGTAGTGGCTGATGCTCTTGAGGTACCTTTAGTTAGGGATCCTGTCTATCCATATGCTGAGTCACCCGAGTTGAGTGATGTCATATCTTACATCACTGGGTCATCTATCCAGTGGGGTTCTGATCCTCAGATCACTTCTGCTGAGCTTCCTGAGACTACCTATCTTTTCTCTAGGATAGCATGTCACTCACTCTGGCCCATTTCTCATCTGCACACCATTCCTCTTGAGAGGTGTGTTTTTCTGTACGCTCTTGTTACAGATGCTCCTATGAGTTTTCCTCATCTTTTTCTTCGTTCTTTGAACGAAGTTTATAGGAGTTCATCTACTGCTCATGCTCTCGTTCATCCTATTTTCATTCATAGGATTTTATTGTATCTCGGTTTAGAGGACTTCCCTGCTTCTGAGCCTGTTCATGTCATCGGTCCTATTGGTGCGTCTTTCCTTAGACAAAGGGCTGCTCATCTTCGAGCTGGTTCTAAACACCCTAGGTCTGATCCCTCTTCTAGCGCTCCTCCTCCTCCCTCCTCTTCTACAGGTCTTGCTGGTGAGGATACTCCTGATCCAGTTGGTGATGATGCTGCTGCTGCTGCTGTTCCTCCACCTCCTGCGGCTGACTTTGATGTTCGTCGTACTTTGGAGACTGTCATGACCGTTCAGGCGGCTCATGGTCAGATTTTGGTGGACTTGCTGGACGAGATGCGTGCTCTACGAGCTGATCTTGCACGTCTTCATTCACCTTCACCACCACCTTTTGATGGCGACTTTTGACTGCCCTTTGGCATTCCGTCACAAAAAGGGGGAGTGATTGTGACTTGTAGAGGAGATTTTGTAGTTAGGGGGAGACATATGTTTAGCATGGGATTTTTTTTTTTGTGGAGTTTAGTAGATTGTATCTAGGTGCTTCACTTTGTATATCATTTTTGAGGATATTCATGTTAGGGGGAGTAACATTGATATAGAAACATTGATTGATATATTGATATACATGTTTTCTTTTGATTCTTGTTAACTTATGATTCATTGTTTATTGATTTATATTTATGAGTTGATTCATTGATATATATATTTATTTTAAGTTGTGTGAATCTTACAAGAATATTATACCTGTTTATATACTATTTTCTGCCACACATGCGTTTATGTGTTTGTTGAGTATTTCAGGAATATACAGGTTGATTCAACAAAGCTGCTGTCTACACTTGCAACCGATGGATAGTAGTTAGGTTGAACTGAGCATTATTTTGTAAAGGGCTTTTATACTTGTAAACTTTGAGCTTTTGATTTGTGTTTTGTCACGGATTGCCAAAGGGGGAGTTTGTTAGGTTTTAAGGTCTTAGGATTTTATGTATTTAGAACCTAATTTGTAATGTTGGCAAACCATGATCAAAACAATGTGTTTAGTCTTGTTTAGGCTTGCTCAAAGTTGGTTTAATTTTGTAAAGTTGGAATCGAGAGACTGTAGAAGCATTGGAGCTTCTCGGCCTGGCTCGATCGATCGAATGTAATTCTCGATCGATCGAAAATCGGCCCAGATGCGTTTTTCTGCAGAATTTCAACTCAGCCCTAACTCTTTAAACGTCTAGGTTTTTATGTTTTTGCCCTAGGTATATAAGGCAAACCTTAGCTACGTTTTTCAGAGTTGCACAAGTTGTGTTGTTGCTCATACATTGCGGTTTTGTGTAAATCTCTTGTGAGATCTAGAGGAGCTTTCCTTTACACATAACTTAGGGTTTTCAAGATTAAGATTCTTCTACATCTTGATGATCAACTTGGTTGCTGCCCTTGGAACTTAAAGATTAACAAGCGAGGAGCTTGTACCTGATTGAAGGAAGACAAAAGAAAGAAGTAGTCCGTGGATTCGGAGCCTGCGCGTGGTCGTGTCAGGAAGTTACTACTGGTGGGTAGCATTAGGAAGTCAAGCGGGGTAGCTTGTAAGTCCTTTTGTAACAACTTCAATTCTTTCTTAGTGGATTCCGTTTTGCCTTGAGGATCGGTGGGTAAAATCCTCCCCAGGTTTTTTACCGGTTTGGTTTTCCTGGGTGATCATATCACTGTGTTATTTATTATTCCGCTGCTTTATATGTTTACATGCATGATATGATTTTGTAATTGTTTTAACCTAGAATTGCTTAATTTGACTAAGTAAAAACTTGGCTAATTAATCTAGGCTACGCAATTTGTTTGTGGTTTAAGGGGTCTAAACCCTGTCAAATAGCATCTATGGGGATATTCCTTCATCATTGAAAAGGTGCTCAAAGTTAGGGCTCATTAATATAGGTGATAATCATTTTCTAAGGACCATACCACTATGGATTACAAAAATGATAGAACTTATAGTTCTTCGTCTAAGATCCAGTGGATTCAAGGGCAATATACCTTTAAATATATGCCAAATTTATTCTCTTAGAATATTGGATCTTGCAAATAATAGCCTATCAGGACCCATACCAAGCTACTTGAAAAATATGAGTGCCATGGTTATGCCTGACGACCAAGGTATTTATTTTGACAGTTTAGAGTACAGCTTTAACTATGGCTCTTACCTTGAGAATCTTATTGCTGGTTCCAAAAGGAAATGAACTACAAGATAACCTTAAATTCATGAGGATCATAGACCTTTCAAGTAAAAATTGTCTGGATCAATTCTCATTGAAATATCAATTCTTTCTAAATTACGGTTTTTGAACTTGTCTCAAAATCATTTGATGGGAAACATACCAGCAAACATTGGGCTAATGAAGGAGTTAGAGTCAATGGATCTCTCACGAAATCATCTATCAGGTGAAATTCCTCCAAGTATGTCTAATTTGACATCTCTTGATTACTTGGACTTGTCATACAACAATTTCTAAGGTAGAATTCCTTCAAGCACCTAACTTCAGTCTTTTGATGTTGTCAGATATATTGGCAATCCTCAATTGTGTGTTGATCCTCTCCCAAAAAGCTGCACACCACCAATTGGAGAATCTCATAATAGAACATCAATTGGCAAAACTAAAGAGGACTCTAGAAGTTCTAGCTTCTATATGGGTATAAGAGTTGGATTCATAGTTGGCTTTTAGGGAGTTTGTGGAGGTCTCTTTTTCAAAAGGACATGGAGGCATGCTTATTTCAAATTTGTCAATGACACAAAGGATTGGTGTTATGTGACTACAATACTAAAGGTAAGATGGTTACTGGAAAAGCTATGAAGCGACTGCTTTAGTCAATAAAGGATATCAGTATCTAACTAAAAGGTGTTGCTTCAAATTAATAATATGTCCTTAAATACTAGTTCGTTCATGTTAATGTAGTAGTCACTTATTTTGAATATATGATTTAATTCATAACTAAATGTGATAGTCATTTGGATTTTATTTCACAAATATGGCATACCTTTAGCCTCAGCCTTTATTTGCAACTAGTCGCTAATCCGTACGATGCACGGGAAAGATACTTTAAAATATCTGTTTAAATACATTGTATTCTCAAAGCTTTTCAAAAGAAAATGCATGTTAACAACTTCTATCATTTTCAGATTCATTACATGATAAGCCACAAAAAACCCTAACGGCAAAAACCCCACCGGGTGATTTTCAGGTCACCGCTCCTGAAACTCCACTATTATCAAATCAAGCGGTTACAAGTAAAGGAATCCCAAGTACCTTACCAACCTACAGTTGAACCCTTACCCCAATACCCAATGGACTTGATCTATAGTGACAGTTCTCACCTTTGATGCATGGCTCCCAAGTACATGACTAACCAAAGCGTGGATCCCAGTACGCGACTTCCAACACCAACTTAGAAGGAGAGGTTGGTTGCAAAGTTCTTCAGTTCATCCTACACAATGAAGATTAGGAGATGCTTGGTCACAAAACCCTTTGGTGCAAATACACAGCAACTTCTTCAGAGAAGATGAACTAGGTCAAGAACTTCGTCTTTGATCACAATTTGCTTGAACAAGGATTGCTCAATGCTTTTGCAACTTGTGTATATCTTGACGGCTCTTAAACCAATCCTTTTATATGTTTAGGGTTAGAAGAAAAGAAGGCCCAAAAACATATTCACAGATCCCAAGAAATCAGAACAGAAAATCTGACTTTTTAATTCTCGACAGATAGCAGGTGTCGAGGAGCTATCGAGAAGGTGACGAGATTTAATGAATTTGCACTTCAGCTTGTTTTTCTTGGACAGACTTGATGACTTCAACACTTGACTTTGAAACCTTGTTTCTTGAAGTATTAAAAACACCTAGAACTACACAAATACAAGTAGAGTGCGTTTTGTCAAAGAATTAGCCAATTTACATAAATAAGAATGACATATGTTCATAACATGTGAAAACACATATGTCCTAACATTACAAAAATATGGGCAACTCGTGTTGGAGAGAGAGAGAGAGAGATTGTACCTATCAAAGTATCTTTTTAAACTCCTCTATTAAAAATATCCATATATTGGATTCATAATAATGCCACAGTCCCTACACAATAAACCAAATGCGCAAACCCTTTGATTACAATGATCCTTTAATGACCATTGCTTCTACCATTAAAGGATCATTCGAATTAAATTTCTTTGTCCAAGTTTTAAGATACGACTGCATTTCATCTCAGGCTACTACCCCCAGAATTGAAGCACCTTGACATTTAAACTTGATGAGTCTGTAAACCAAAACATTTATATCATATTGCTTTGTTGCACATAAATATTTTTAATTACAAATTATCCTTGCACAAAAAGATCTTTAAAAGGACTTAATCTCAGCATGAATCTCCTTGTAATATAGCAATGAAACCAATGGTAGATTATCCAGTGCTCTCCAACTATCTTATGGGTCTATGCATTTATATTACAAATCATTTAACTTCCCTTTATGCTGTAAACTTGTAGTTGTTTCTTTCTGCAAATTATACATGAATAAATGTTACAATTATCTACTTCCTTATAGCATGTTCTAATCAGATCAACCACACCATGGATCTTAAAGGAGGTGGTGTCCTTGACAAATGAAAACAATGACTTGGAAAATGCACTCATCTCTTCTAAACCAATTTTCATTATTGCAGTCTAAACATACATTAACAACCAAGATAAACAGTAATGCAAATGAGAAACTAATAAACTACTTAAAAAACTTCTAACTTAGTTGAGTATTCTTTGCACTTAATTTTGTGTTATTTCCCATCTCCAAGTCATCCAAAGAACATGTCCCATTAGTGAATAATTCTTCCATTACTTATAAAAATTGTTTAAAGAAGAAGAGAAAGAACTAAATTGTACTACTAATATGCTGCTAAGTCAACAAAGTTTTTAAGGGTACCACATAGTTCAACTCCTTCCACATCTTGGATTAATTTGATAACATTATATAAAGAAATTATGAACAAAGCATGAATGTAATGATTGATTAATGATGTACGCCAAATCATACCCAACATATAAAATGGAAATTTAAATTTATTTTTCTACCGTATTAAAATCTACTTACAAATCACTCTAAGACAATTCTTTTATTCTTGTCAAGGATTTTATAAACGATTTGCAGTTATGATACCTCATATTTCTAGCCAACTAATTTGTAAAGTTAATTTTTATCAACTGAATGTGTCCATTGCATTCATAGTTATGACTAAGAAATAGGGAGTAATAAATAGTTGAACTCATTTCTCTGTAATTTCTCTATTCTCCCTATATCCATCTGACTTCTACACAATAATCTACATATAAACCTCTTATAAATTAATTGATTTACCTAATAAAACTAGAGGTTCTGAGATCAGTCCATAGAGATCTTAATTTTTGAAAGGTATTAGAAATAATGCATTGAGATACAGAAAACAAAAGGCACAATATTATAGAAAGTAAATTGACCTTCCTCACTATAGTGAAAAAAGCATCCCATGCTCCAAAATAACATTGAGGCACCCTAGCCAGTAATTTTCCTTCAGATTAAAGTTCAACTTTGACAATTTGCAATCCACACAACAAAACCAAAAAAAAAAAAAAAAAAAGAAGAAGAAGAAGAAGGACCATTAAATAGTAAATAATCAAGTTGTGTCTCTCTTCAATAATTACTTAAAACCTAAAAGATGTAACATTAAGGAAAAATCTTAAAGATACAAACTTACCCTTATTGTATGGTCCATAAAAAATGGAAGAGGTTTTCTCTCCCCCATTTTTCAAATAGTTTGTTATAATTTTTGAGTGGTGCATTGGCCAAGTCCAATGCAACCTCCATATATAGTTCAAAGAAGAAAAATAAAGGCAAAAGAGATAGAGAAAGGGAGTACCTTCAGAGGCTTTCAAATTTGGTAGTTATTCATCAATGCCACCACCTTTTCTTGTGCTTTGGCTTAGTTGCCCATAGTTCCTACAAATAAAATCAAATGCACTCAATTTGCATAGAGTAGTAAGAAATGCACAATATTATGTACTCTAAATGGTACAATGGATTCTGCACAGTGACCGTGCCTACTCACATCAAAATATGCCCAAAGGATCTAAAAGCCAAGAGAAAGTACTCAAATTAAAAACTTTCACCCTTGACCTTAACACTGCTTGCTTTGTAAATCAATTTGCTGTATTCAAATGAAAATATTAAATTAACGTGAGTGATGCTCTCAACATAGCTGTGGCAGCCATCCACAATCTTTGGCAAGGAATTAATTCGGTATGGACTATAATAAGAGAACCATAACTATCTCTAACAATAATGCCCAAACCTGCATAATTGTTGGTATTTCAAAAATGGTCAGCACCATATTCATTTTGAGATGAGGAGTGTTAGGACATATGTGATTCACTTGTTAGGAACATATGTTACTACTTTATGTAATTGGCTAATCTTTTTACAAAACGCACTTTACTTGTAATTGGGTAGATCTAGGATGAGTTCAGTACTTCAAGGAACAAGAGTTCAAGTGTAGTATTGAAGCCATGCAAATCTGTCCAAGAAACAAGTGAAGAAGTGCTGATTCATTAAAGCTCGACAGCTGCTCGACAGATAGCTATCTATCGAGGTTTAATAAGGCTTGATAGATACTATCTATCGTGGTATCTATCGAGAATTACAAAATCAGAATTTCAAATTTGATTTTCGGCCCATGCTTATGTATTTGTGTAGGATTTCTTTTCTCATAACCCTAGGCATATATAAGGCTTATTTTAGAGGCCGTCACATAAGAGAATACAAGGAGAACATATGCAAAAGGTGACCGATGCCTTATTCTCTCTAAAAGAAGCTACTGCGTCTTTGCGCCTTAAGGTTTTGTAACCAAGTGCTTCTTGATCTTCATTGTTGATGAAGTGAAGAGTTTTGCAGCCAACATCTTCTTCAAGTTAGTGATTAAGTAGCGTACTGGGATCCACACAATTGGTTAGTCACGTACTGGGATTCGTGCATCAAAAGGGTGGCGTTCATATATTGAAAAGTTCAGAGGTTCTGAAGTAGTAGAAGGTTTCTACTGTAAGTTCATCTACGAAGATTATAGAGTCTAGGGACAAAGGTTTTACACTAGATTTGAAACTTCTCTTTATTATAGTGGATTGCTTTTCGGGAAGGTTTCCCCCCAGGTTTTTTTCACTGTGAAACTAGTTTATCTCATTGGTTTTCCTGGGTTATCATATCTTGTGTTATTTACTTTTTCACTGCATGATATTGACACGATATTGATGTTTATTTGTTTTAACAAGTTTTACACATAATAAATCTAATTAACAACTTGGGTTTAAAACTTGTTAATTCTATCAATCGGGGTCTAAATTTCCCATCAAGTGGTATTAGAGCGGGTATACTCTGATTGGATTAATTTCCTGAGTGTGATCCTTAACCCCCGTTTTCATGGATTGTGGACACTCTCTTTTGATTCCTCCTTTATTTGATCGCACTAATTATACGTACTAGAAAGTTCGTATAAAAGTCTTTTTGCTGGCTTTAGGTGAACAGGTATGGCCAGCTGTTGAAGTTGGTTAGATTAAGCCAAAGAAAGCGCTGGTGGATTGGGATGAAGCAACAATCATAGCTGCAAATTTCAACAGTAGGACCTTGAATGCTTTATTTTGTGGGGTGAACAATGAGAAATTCAAGAAAATATCATCCACAGAAATTGCCAAGGAAGCATGGACCATTCTTGAGACCACCTATGAAGATACCAAGGCAGTAAAGACTGTGAAGCTTCAAAGACTTACTAGTAGTTTTGAAGAAATAAGGATGGAAGAGGATGAGACCTTTGATGAGTTCTATGTTAAATTCAAGGATATTGTGAATTCTACCTTCAACCTTGGAGAATCTATAGCAGAATCCAAAATTGTTAGGAAAATCCTTAGATCCTTACCTGAAAGATTCCATGCCAAGACCACTACCATTGAAGAAGCAAAGGACATTGATCAAATTCCTTTTACTGAGCTTGTAAGGAACCTTCAAACCTATGAGATGGGATTAGGCTCAATGGGAAAATGTGAAAAGAGTAGAAACTTGGCTCTTAAGGGTATAGAGAAAGAGATTGAGGACTCTGAAGATGAAGATGAAAGTGAAGATGAGGATGAGGATCTAACCTTCATAACTGATGAGATTATCAATCTTCTTCAATTTAGGAAAAAGGATAAGGGCAAACCTCCTAGGAAATCTAAACCCTTAAGGAAGAGCAAGAATGAGAAACCCCTTATCCAATGCCATGAGTGCAAAGGTTTTGGTCATATGAGGATAGAGTGCCCAAACTGCCTTATGAAGGAAAAGACCAAGAAGTCAGAAGAAAAAGGGTTGGTTGCTACTTGGAGTGATATTGAGGATGACTCTTCCGATGAGTGTATGGATGAATGTGGTCACTTTATAGCTTTTTTTGCCTCAACCGATAAGGTGATTGTGGAGAGTGCTAGTGATAGTGAGGATTCTTCTGATGATGAAGTACCCAAGAAGTTAACCCTTCAGGAAGCCTATGATAAGCTACACACTGAATTCATAAAATCTGAAAAGACTTTTCATCTTTGTAGAAAAGAGCTTAATGAGGTAAAAACTGAAAAAGTTGATTTGTTAGTCAAACTAGATAAGACTACAAGGTTAGCTGAGACTCTTGTTGTGGAGAACGCCTCATTAGAAGAAAAGGTCAAGAATCTTGAGGTAGAGCTTAGTCAAGCTAGGATATCTAGTGCAAAGCTTGATGAGGTCTTGAGTGCTCAAAAGCCTGGTTTTAATAAGACTGGCTTAGGATATGCTGTCTCCTCTAGCCTCTCTTCCACGGCTTCTAGACCAAAGACTGTCTTTGTACCCCAATCTGAAAAAGGTGATAAAGGTATGAAATCCAAAACTGTTTTGGCTAATTCTAAATCCTTTGCTAGACCTCATGTTTGTCACCATTGTGGTGTTTTTAGACACATTTGTCCTAATTGCTTTAAGTTGTATCCTCAAAATCAAGTGTCCAAACGGTCACAGGTTTCCTTTCAATGACCTACACCTTTGTTTGGAGAGTTATTAAAAACTTTAAGCTTTTTGACTCAATTTCAGAAGAATTTTAATTATTCTATGTCCTTTAGTAGACATACTAGGACACGTGCCTTTTCATCTTCACGGCCAAAGACTCGTGCTGTGTGGGTGAGAAAAGAGCCTAAGACTTGATTGTCTTTTTTGTTGTCCTCTGCTTTAATTCTTTCTAACTAAAGTAGGACTCTCTTTGCTTGATTTCTTATCTGCATTTGAAATCATGCTTTCATGCATCTACATTTTTCTATCTTGCCTTCATGCATATGCATCTTTCTTTCATGCTTTCATGTTGTTTGTCTATTTTTGTTTGGTTGTTTAGTCTTTATTTTGTTTGTTTTTCAAAATAAAAATTGAAAAATCAGAAAAATACAAAAACAGTGTGTATGTGTTCATTGGTACTTGTGTACCTTGGATGGCCATTAAAACAAAGTTTTCTAAACTTTGTATCGTTTGTAGCTTAGATGAGCATCTATATGCACAACTAAGCAAGTAAGCTTTGTGGCTCTTGTTTATGATGAGGAAGATTAAGTAATCTCTTGTACTTAACACTCGTATCACTCTTTTTGACAGGAAAGACTAAAAAATCCTAAGAGAAAGGCATAAATAACTATCTTACCACTGTTGCTCGCCAATCATGAAATAACATCTGTATGCTTAAGCATAGCAAAATTGTGATGTTTAGCTTAATAAAATTGCGTATTTCTTTTATCTCTCATATATGCCCATGCATGATTTGCTTAATAAAATAAAAATGCAAAGAAAAATAAAAGCAAAAAGATCAAAATGCTTTATATATGATTGCAAGCGTGTATTCTAGAAGTTGTGGGAGTTATAGAATGTACCTCGAAGGTGATAGTCCCCATCAAACAGTTATGATTGTGTGTGAGTTAAAGTGATTTTCTCATATCTCAAATCGTCATAACATGTATACACTTATGCAATTTTGCGATATTTTTCACACACAACACTCAATATTCTTTGCTACTCTTGATACATGTGCAGGTACAATGTGATTTGGCCATCACAAGGTTACATGTGTTAATGTATGTTCACTAAACTGTCTTAACTTGTTTTTGAAATATAAAATTGGTTACACTTGTTGTGTGTGTGTGTGTGTGTGTGTGTGTTTTGGATCCATGTGCTTAACATTTTTCTTGTTGAATGATGTTTTTGAAAGCTTAAAATGTTGCTTGGATCATTAGTTGCATAGCATGCTTGGTTGCATTCATATCTGTGTTTTTCTCTTCTTGAAAAACTGTTTTTAAGCAACCTCGATAGTTGCTTGATACCTCTCAACACCTAGCTTATCTATCGAGCTCTTCAGTTGCTTTTTATCACAATCTCTACACCCCTCGATAGCTAGGTCGATCGATCGAGCAACTTTCTATCCCCTCGATAGATGCTCGATAACTCCTTGATCCATTGAGATATGCTCGATAGCTTCTCGACACCTCTCGATCTATCGAGATCCTCTTGCATGCATTGTTTTTCACATGTTTTGTATCTTTCGTTTATCTTGTCATCCATAGCATATTGTTTTATTACATTCATGTATTTATATGGATTCTTTGTACCCCCTTGATCATCCTTGATCATCTTTATGTTTCTCGGGTGAAGCTTTCTAACTTCTTGTACCCTTTGTTAATCATGACAAAAAGGGGGAGAAATTGTAGAGAAAAATGTGGTTTCTTTTTAAGATTCTACATGTTAGGGGGAGAAATACATGCCCTTGTAAGAGGGAGATGTGTTTCATCTTGTTAGGGGGAGTGCTTACTTCCTTCTTTTTAAACACCGGTCTTGTGACCATGTTTACATACATTATTCTTATCTTTGTTATATATATGATGATGTTTGTTCTTCACCTACCTCTACATGTTTTGTTTATTTTCTATCTTTATACACATGTTTTTTATTTCTTGTATGCAATCTATTATTTCTGTTTCACACTAAGATGCCTTGATGAGTTTTGTTTAAAGTGTTTCAGAAATACAAGTTGTCAAAGTCTACTTGCCATAAACTCTCTTCTTGTAAAGTTTTTCAAGAGTTTGTATTAGGATAGATTTTATTGTATTCAACAAGTGAATATGAGTTGAGTGATTTATGACTTCTCTCATATCTCATTTGTTCGTTGTGGTTTTGTCATGAATTGCCAAAGGGGGAGATTGTTAGGACATATGTGATTCACTTGTTAGGAACATATGTCACTACTTTATGTAATTGGCTAATCCTTTGACAAAACGCACTTTACTTGTAATTGGGTAGATCTAGGATGAGTTTAGTGTTGAAAAAATACATGTTTGTATTGCATACAAAACATACGCAGCAGAAAAATTAACGAATCTACTTTATTCGCAACTGATAACATGTACTATGTGAGTTTCAGAATTTGAGAAAAAGAAAGAGTACCTTGGTGAGGTGAAATTCAAAACCGAAGATCAGAAGTTCTTGGGAAGACTTTTAATCTTCACTCTAATTCCACTTGATGCCCAAAATGTGTGGTCTCTCAATCAGTTTCCAAAGAGAGAATAATGAGTGTCCAACCCTCACATACAAACCATTTTATTTTTTATGAGAACTCTCATGAAAAGACTTAATGAAAAGTCTCATGAAAAACCCTTAATGAAATTCTGTATGTTTCTCTCCTTATATACAACTGATTATCTAATTGGGCTAGCCTTTTGGACTATTCCAATTGGGCTCTAGCGTGTGGCTTGGAGTGGGACCAAAAGGAACTAATAAGACACTAGCTCCAATGGGCCTTGGGCTTTTCTGTCAACTATTGACAAGTCCAAAATTACCATTAATTATATTCAATACTACTATAAGAATATAATTGCACTCTAGGCCTTACCTATAAATTATATCCCAAAACTTTATTGTACATGCAACCCCTTTATTAAAATATTCGTAGTAATACAAAGTCATGAATGTAGACTGCCACTTTGAAGATTACCACATCTTAATCCTTGAGTACCCGATTTAATCCTTTATGTTATTCAATATATATTTATGAAATCCAATTCCATAAACATATACTTAGTAACTACTTACTAAAGTGGTTGGGCCCAACACTCTGAATAACCAAACTCATTAAACTTATCTTAAAGGAATATTTTATATCTCCGTTAAGAGATTATGAATTCCATCTTAAGAATATATGTTCCATCAACACTAAATGTGATTGCCCAACATACTGAGGTTTTAACCATGTCTTAAGATCTCACTCCTGACATATCAAAGCAACCTACACTTCATGATCAAGTCCATTATTCTCTTAGGATTTAGAGTTCATGTAAATAAAAGTCGTGAGATTTATTATTCATTTGACAGTCGTTAGGCGAATAATAAATCTCATAGCGGTCCAGTTCAATGTGTCTTAACTTTTAAAACATATCAACATATCAACTAGAAGTTTCCACTTCCATGATCAAGACAAATCATCTTAGTTGATATGTTATAGTCTTCGCAGATGAAATGCCCAATTTCATCACTAACTACGAACTAAAATTCTGAGTTTTCAAAGAACTTGTGATTTATATCTTCAGTGACTTTTCACATAAATCGCATACTATGCATCTCATGGACTAAGATAATGTCCCATTAGTTCATAAATAGATAGTCTTATATAATTAAACAATTCAATTGATATTTGCTTACCATGCCTACTGCAAAATAGATATTTAGCCTAGTATATAGTATAGCTTAAAGACTTCCTATTGATATAGTATAAGGAACCATCTTCATATGCTTTTCCTTTTATATGTCTTAGGACTATAGTCCTATATAAAGGAACTTCAAACTTAAAAGGAAAGAAATCATTTCTTGAAGTATTACATGCTATACTTGGCTAGAATCTAATATATTTAAGCAATTTGAGATAGACTCAACATCCTAATTTTTGAATTTTAACAAAGTTTAATTCTTAGGATGTGACTAGTCTTTCCCAAGTACTTTATATCAAACTGGATTAGACAATAAAAACTTTATTAATAACAATAACTCTACATCATTCTAAATGATTAGAATGTCATCAACATACATTATGAGATTCATTATTCTATATAGCTTTACACACCTAAGGCCTTTTAATACTTGATCAAAATCAAACAATTTGATTGCTTGATCAAAGATGATATTTTATGATCCATATGCTTGCTTTAGTCCATAAATGGAATTTAAGCAACTTACATACTAATCACTATTGGTTCTTTGCTATGTACAAGTCTAGGTACATCATATAGATGTCTTCCTCAAGATTGCTACTAAAAGAAGCTTTCTTGATATCCATTGTCATATTTCATCCAAATGAAATATAATAGATAAGAGAATCTAGATAGAGTCAAACTTGACTATTGGTGAAAAAATCTTTTCATAGTCGAACCATTTCTTTCTGAATAAATCTTTTCGCCATTAGTCTTGACTTTGAAGGTTTGCACCTTCAAATCTATCAATCTCATGTAGACCTATTTGAGAACAATAGGCTCAATCCCAATAGGCGCCTCTACAAGTTTTGGACTTTAAATAGAATCTAATTCTATTCACATAACCTTGATCCAATAATTCATATTCATATCATCTATGGCCTCTACGTAGGACCGAGGATCAAATTCATGTCCTTGTGGAATGACTTCAAAAGTTTAACACAAAAACATGAATTTACAATCCTCCCACTACAATATTGTACCAGTGTACTAGCTATATATATAGAATAATACTTTGTGGTGTATCTAATACAACCATCTCATTTCCAAATGTATTTTATAGTTGTGTTACAAAAAATTCTGACATTTTCTTCTAGAACAATTCTTTAAGATTATTCACATAGTCATCATCAAGAACTTTGTATTTGTACTGTACAAACATCTTTTCTTCTTTATGACAAATAATCTTATGCAATTTCATTTGGATACCCATCATAAACACACATTTTTCTACCTTTTGATTTCAATTTGTCAGACTTCCTTTCTAGCACAAGTGTTGGACATCTCCAAAAGTGGACGTATCAAATCCTAGGTTTTCACCCAATCCACAATTTGATAAATGTCATAGGAACAAACTTTTGAAATCAATTTTAGAAAATGTATAATAATTATCAAAGTATATCTCCAAAAGAAATAAGCAAATGGAAATACTTATCATGTACTTTACTATTTCTAAAAGAGTCTTATTCCTCCTTCATGTATGCACTGACTTAAAGAAGTCATTAATACTATATTCCTTTACAATAAAGGAGTCCTAAATCATATTATCCTCTAAATAGAATTCATAGATTGGAAATATAACAAAATAATGGTTCTAAAAGCCCATCTTTCACCAATCTTGAATATCATTTAGATTAATAAGATCTACACATAAGTGCCAAAACATACAATACCAAAGGACGGAAACTTTCTCTTTAAAAGGCAAAACATGTAAATCTCCATCTAGAAAACAATCATGAACAATGCTTAGTTCAACCAAAACAGAAACACTTTCCTTTGGTCATACTTTTGAGTCTAATTTCCTTTTGGCAAGTACTAGGGCAACTTGCTTGCCAAATTGTTTGGAATTATAATTCTTCTTCTTACCACCCTTGCCTTTCGGTTTAGGATATGAATTTGAATTAAATCATATTGATCATAGCCTTAGCTTTTAGGATGTCTTCTGTTGCGTAGAACTCACTCATCAATTCAGATAATATAAAAGAATTTACATATTTTCAAAAACAATCTGAATTGATCAAATGATTCTAACAAGGACTTGTGGATCATATCCAAATGAGATTAACATTTAATCTCGATATCCAAGAATTCCAATTTCATTTTAAAATAAAATATCTTCATAAAATGATATAGAATTGAAACTCCTTAAGCCTTTCTTAACACTCAATATGATTCATACCAAACATCTCATTTAGACTTAATATAAAGGAAACCCTAAGCACATTTTTAAGAGACTTTTAAAGAGAGAGAAGAGAGTGCCTCTTTTGTATCTAGGGTTTTGTACCCAAACCTCTCTAAGGTCTTTGTTGCTCATAATTGCTGTTGATGTGAATCTCTTGTGAGATCTTTAAGGAGCTTTCCTTCACATAAGCTTAGGATTATCAAGGAGGAGATTTCTTCAAGAACTTGATGATCATTCAGTTGCTACCATAGGAGCTTAAAGCTACACAAGTAGGAGTGCTTGTATTTGCTGGAGAATCCAAGAAAGAAGAAGTCCGTGGATTCGGAGGTTGCACGTGGTCATGTTAGTAAGTTCTACTAGTGGGTAGCAATAAGAAGTCAAGCGTAGGGGCTTGTAAGTCTTATTGTATGAACTTCGATTCTTTCATATAGTGGATTCAAGTTTACCTTGACGATAGCTAGGTTAAATCCTCCCAAGGTTTTTTACCAGTTTGGTTTTCCTGGGTGATCATATCATTGTGTTATTTATATTTCCGTTGCTTTATACTTGATATGATTGTTTGATTGTGATAACCTAGATTTGCATAATTTGACTAAGTTAATCATTTGGCTAATTAAATAGGTTAATCTAATTGTGGTTTAAGGGGTCTAAAAATCTAACAATTTTGCATCCATAACCATATAATATGGAACCCGAAAATCATACTATACTAGGTGCAACGACAACCTAATCCCGCAATTAATATTCCTCGGAAGTGAGGTCATACCAATCACTATGATCAAGCGAGAATTATTCTCATTATTAATGCTATCATGGTAACTCTTACCAAACAAAAATAATTTGCCGCTTTTCCTTTAGCCTCTAAGTGATAATGACATAGCTCCGAAGGGAGGTTTACATTACACTTCGTCTAATGTACACCATTGCCTAGAATCAATGTGAGTCACCAAGTAACTTCACAGAAACGTGGTCGTTCTCAATGTAAAAACACATTTCATCTATCATTAAGAAGTTTAACCTGTAGTACCATGAATTAAACACCCTCCGAAGGGAGCAAGGCATACGCCAAGGTGAGGTGCCTAATCACACTACTATAAACCAACAATGGAGGCCGTGAGAACCAACCCTTGAATCTCTCTCCCACTAGAAATTTTAAAACAAGTGGATTGTCTTCAAATCATTGTGATCTAATCACAATTTTAACCCTACACATCGAATGTGTTTAATTGTTTAAATTTAATGTGATGTAACTAAGTCACGTCACCATAGCGTAATGAACATTTGCACAATCATAAAGAAGTTTAACCTTGTAATCCGCGAAGTAAATACCCTCCGCATGGAATGCAAGACTCGAAGTCAAGACAAGGTATCTATTCACATTACAATAAACTAAACATAAGGGCTATTTCAACACTCCCACTCATTATTTGAGTTTTTCTTTAAATAATTGTGATCACATCACAACTAACAACCTTGCACTTGTTGAAGACTCTAATCTCATTAGAATCACTAACTAAAATGGAAGTCCTAAACTATTTAGGATTCCTTAAACACTAATGAATCAAAAATTAGTTGTATAGAACTCTATCCTTAATTTACTAGATAAAGTATTCTAATCTCACTAGAAACTATATACCTTTTAATTAAACTTTAATCTCATTAAAACTTCTAATTAAAATAAATTAAGTTAAAGACTTTTAATCATACAACAATTCTAATCTCATTAGAATGTTTCTTAAAAGACAAGTCCCAAACTATTTAGGACTAAGAGTTCTATTTAACTAATACCTTTGATCTCATTAGGTCTTTTAGTTAAAACCATGTGTAATCTAATCACACATTGCATTGCACTTTATACATGTGAAAGCACTTAGAAAAAATTCTGATTTTCCTTCTTTTGATTGATCAAATGTGTCCCTCGATCGATCGAAAAAATTAAAAAATTCGAACTTGACCACCTGACTTGTTCAATCGATACTTGATTACCTCTCGATCGATCGAAAAACAAATTTGATCGATCAACTATCAATTGAAAATCAATCTATGTAAAAAGTCTGATCACTGTTTCACTCGATCGATCAAAAGTGATTTTCAATCGATTGAAACTCGTGAAACTCGAATTTCCAGAATTTTTTCAAGGTAGTTTTCTACGGTTTTTCTTGAACAAACAACTTACATACGAACATGATAGTTAGAAACTGATATCAAAACTAAAATTCATTGATGCTATAGCCTTAGAGATCAATTTAACATACTTAAATTCAAATTTAAACAACATCATAACATCAATATCAGATTTTATCAAAACATAGTTTCAACAACCATGCAGAAAATTAAATGCATAATCTTCTAACAACATGAAACTATAATCTCTAATTCCAAAACTCATAAAACATGTTATACAATTCGAAATTGAAAACTGCTCTGATACCATTTGTTGGAAAAATACATGTTTGTATCGCATATAAAACATACGCAGCGGAATAATTAACGGATCTACTTCATTCGCAATTGATAACATGTACTATGTCAGTTTTAGAATTTGAGAAAAAGAAAGCATCCCTTGGTGCGGTGAAATTCAAAATCGAAGATCAGGAGTTCTTGGGAAAACTTTTAATCTTCACTCTAATTCCACTTAATGCCTAAGATGTGTGGTCTCTTAATCAATTTCCAATGAGAGAATAATGAGTGTCCAACCCTCACATACAAACCATTTCATTTCTTATGAGAACTCTCATGAAAAGACTTAATGAAAAGTCTCATGAAAAACCCTTAATGAAATTCTGTATGTTTCTCTCCTTATATACAACTGATTATCTAATTGGGCTAGCCTTTTGGGCCATTCCAATTGGGCTCTAGTGTGTGGCTTGGAGTGGGACCAAAAGGGACCAATAAGACACTAGCTCCAATGGGCATTGGGCTTTTCAACTCTTGGCAAGTCCAAAGTTATCATTAATTATATTCAATACCACTATAAGAATATAATTGCACTCTAGGCCTTATCTATAAATTATATCCCAAGACTTTATTGTACATGCAACCCCTTCATTAAAATATTCGTAGTAATACAAAGTCATGAATGTAGACTACCACTTTGAAGATTACTACATCTTAATCCTTGAGTACCCGATTTAATCCTTTATGTTATTCAATATATATTTATGAAATCCAATTCCATAAACATATACTTTAGTAACTCCTTACTAAAGTGGTTGGGCCCAACACTCTAAATAACCAAACCCATTAAACTTATCTCAAGGGAATATTTTATATCTCCATTAAGAGATTATGAATTCCATCTTGAGAATATATGTTCCATCAACACCAAATGCGACTACCCAACATACTGAGGTTTTGATCTTGTCTTATAGATCTCACTCCTGATATATCAAAGCAACTTACACTTCATGATCCTGTCCATTATTCTCTTAGGATTTAGAGTTCATATAAATAGAAGTCGTGAGATTTATTATTCATTTGACAGTCGTTAGGAGAATAATAAATCTCACAACAGTCCAGTTCAATGTGTCTTAACTCTTAAAACATATCAACATATCAACATATCAACTAGAAGTCTCTACTTCCATGATCAAGACAAATCATCTTAGTTGATATGTTATAGTTTTTGCAGATGAAATGCCCAATTTCATCACTGACTACGAACTAAAATTCTGAGTTTACAAAGAACTTATGATTTCTATCTTCTGTGAATTTTCACATAAATCACATATTATACATCTCATGGACTAAGATAATGTCCCATTAGTTCATAAATAGATAGTCTCATATAATTAAACAATTTAATTATTTATTACATGCCAATAAATTGGATTTTAGGGCAAAAATCATAACATTTAGTACTTCAAGGAACAATAGTTCAAGTGTAGTATTGAACCATGCAAATCTCTCCAAGAAACAAGTGAAGAAGTGCTGATTCATTAAAGCTCGATAGCTGCTCAACAGATAGCTATCTATTGAGGTTTATGAGGCTTGACAGATACTATCTATCGAGGTATCTATCGAGAATTATGAAATCAGAATTTTTAGACCTTATTTTCGGCCCATGCTTATGTATTTGTGTAGGGTTTCTTTTCTTACAACCCTAGACATATATAAGGCTTATTTTAGACGTCGTCACATAAGAGAATATAAGGAGAACATATGCAAAAGGTTACCGATGCCTTATTCTCTCTGAAAGAAGCTGCTACATCTTTGCGCCTTAGGGTTTTGTAACCAAGTGCTTCTTGATCTTCATTACTAATGAAGTGAAGAACTTTGCAGCCAACATCTTCTTCAAGTTGGTGATTAATTCACGTACTAGGATCCGCGCAATTGGTTAGTCACATACTGGGATTCATGCATCAAAAGAGTGGCGTTCATAAATTGAAGAGTTCAGAGGTTCTGAAGTGGTAGAAAGTTTCTATTGTAATTTCATTTACAGGGATTGTAGAGTCTAGAGATAAAGATTTTGCACTAGATCTGAAACTTCTTTTTACTATAGTGGATTGCTTTTCGGGAAGGTTTCCCCCAAGTTTTTTTACTATGAAACTAGTTTGTTTCATTGGTTTTCCTGGGTTATCATATCTTGTCTTATTTACTTTTCCGCTACATGATATTGACATGATATTGATGTTTGTCTGTTTTAACAAGTTTTATACATAATAAATCTAATTAACAACTTGGGTTTAAAACTTGTTAATTCTATCAATCGGGGTCTAAATTTCCCATCAAGGAGAAATAGATGGTTGCCATTGCCATGTTTTAGGAGTTGCAGTTGTTGGCTAACATTACAAAATCTAAATAGCTAATGGTCCTAGATTGAAATTTTCATATAAAAAAAAAAATCCAAATTGCATAGAAAAGTTCCTAATTTTTGCAATTGAAAATAAAACCCCAAAAAAAATTTGATTAACTGCAACCGAGAAACTTAAACTTATAAATTGCTTGGCTGACAAGTTTAGAAACTGACCAGGTCCTTTGCATTGAAATAGCATCCATGAGGTTTAGAACAAACCACCATCTAAAATCTCACTTGCAATGTTATATTAAGTAGCGAATGAAGGACTCATGAAAAAAGAAGAAGAAAGAATATGATTTGTTAATTTGATGGACCCAACTTACCAAAGTCGGCAATTGAATTCCCCATGAAAACTTGTTAGGCCTAACCTTTCTGAAGCTAATCAACATTGAACAATTTGCACTAATGGTTGAATTTATGGAAAATAATGGTTCTGGGGTGTACGTTTTTAGATCCCAGTAAACTAGATTGTTTAACCTAGTTAATTAACCAAGTGAATACTTAGGTTTATTATTCAAATCTAGGTTAAAACAATAACAAACATATCATGCAAAGTAGTGGAAAATAAAGAATGCAATGATATGATGACCTAGGAAAACCAAACCGGTAAAAAACCTAGGGAGGATTTAACCTAACTATCTTCAAGGTAAAAAACAAATCCACTAGAAAGAATTGAAGTTTGTCCAATAGAACTTAGATCATTAACATCCAATTGCTACCTCAAGTAGAAAACTTACTACCACGACCCCATGAAGAGCAACAACTCCCTCTAAGAACAACAAAGGTTAAAAACAACCTTCTCCCCTATAAAAACAAGTGCATGACCCGCGCAATGTGCGGGCTACTTTATTTATCATTCACGGAAAAATGTAAAATCATAATAAAATTCTATTAGTAGAACATTAGTTCTTTCCCTAATTGTCTATCAAACTCTAATAACGTAATCATGATACAAAAAATTTGTGCTAACTCCATTGGCCAATCAACATTATCATGATATCATAAAAATATTATGATAACTCCATAGACAGTTAAAAGAAATATACTGATTTTTTAAAGAAAAAAAAAACCCTTCCCTTTTATATTTATTATTATTATTATTTTAAATGATGAGAAACTCCCTTAAATATGGTCAACTAAAGAGATATTGAATAGGGAAAATACAAAAAACCTCAATTATACAAACTATGTTTGTTACGATTACAGGATTCTTACTATAACAATCCAATTTAGACTACACGAAGGACAATTAATTTCAAGAATACAAAAACCGGAAAAAAGATATATCTTAGGGCAGGGAAAAAGAAAAAACTAAAACTCTTGAAAAAGTTATATTGTAGAGTTTTATTAATACCAATCACTATACTGCCCTATAAAAAATAAAAAATAAAAAATGGTAGCACTACATCAAAGTTACATTTATAAAATCTCACAGAGAAATCTGCAGCTACCTAATTCCTTTCTTAAGCCATGTACATCTACTTGATGCTTTTTAGCTCAATCCTTTTCCATAAATTTCTTGGTGCATAAGGATATTGACAATTTTTGCCCTCTTCTCAACGTCATTAATAGCCATTTTCTTACTTGTCTCTGGCAGTTTCTCAACTACTCTCCGACTCTTAATAGCAATTAAGACCTAACAAAGTAACATCAACATAAATTAGAGAATGGTGCACTATGTTGCACTCTATAAACTTGAAAGGATTATAATTATCATAAATCATTCAATATATTTGTCACTAACTGGGTATGGATGTAGCAAACACATGCATGTACAAAATTTTGGGTATAAGCAACAAAAATGCCTGTAATGTTGAATGCTCATGGGACCAAGACTAAACTAATTTAAAACGTAAATTCAATGTTCAGCAAGCATTTGGAATAATATATATATATATATATTAAAAGCACATTCTATTTGTAAATAATCTGCATACCAAGGATCATAAGCTGATTTAGGAATAAGTATCCTCTTTAAAAAATAACTAACTCAGAAAAAAGATAGATTGTGGATAGGAATTTCAAAGACATTTCCTCAACCCTTCTGCACTCTCCCAAGTAAAGGAGAACAAAACAATTACTTTGAAATAAAACAGACATGCCATTTTACAATTACTTGGAGCCTATCAAATTAGCCTTTAATTTAATATAATTGCAATCATGATCAAATAGTGTTAAAAGGTAAGAGTTTTGAAGTAAAACTAGATCCACTGAACCTATGGGACAATAGAAATACAAAACATAAACTTCAAATATACTTTAACTGATAAACAAACTCATTCACAAAAAAAAAAAAAGATGCGAATTTAAAACTCAATTTTTCTTGATTCCTGTGCCAATACTAAACAAAACCAATTCCAACCCAAATGCCTTAATATAAATAAAATCTAACGCCAAACCTAGCTTAAAAACAATTCAACCAAAATACCCAAACCTGAACCTAAATTGATAATAGTATTACATTAAATATATTCAATGACAAAAGAAACAGTATCCGACTATAATATAGATGTTACTGGTGTCAGGTAGTAAAATGCCTAAAAAAACAGTTAATAACAAGATAAAGCTATTGCACAAGATTCAAGTTTCTACAATGGCCATGATTTCAGCCAAAAGCAAATATCAAAACAACTTGTAATTTTATTTTAAACCAAATCTCCATTGCAACTACTAAATTCTAATGGAGATGAGGAAATAAAAAACATTAATTCCAAATATGCAAACAAAACCAATTCTAACCCCAAATGCAAACCAAAATATAACCCACAAACCTTTAAAAACAATCCAACCAAAATACCCATAAAACAATTAAAACACACGGTTTAAATACCGTTTTACCAAAGGGTCTACCGTTTGGTTTTAAACCATTTCAATATTAATAAAACATAAAAACAGCATGAACAACAAAAAAAAACAGATCAAAGGGCGGGGGAAAACGAAAAAAGGAAATTTTATTTAGAACAAATCTGTTTTTTTTTTTTTTTTTTTTGGTTTTAACACAAACAGAATAGCGTTAACAACAAAAAACAGATCAAAGGGAATAAAAAACAACTTGTAATTTTATTTTAAACCAAATCTCCATTGCAACTACTAAATTCTAATGGAGATGAGGAAATAAAAAACATTAATTCCAAATATGCAAACAAAACCAATTCTAACCCAAATGCAAACCAAAATATAACCCACAAACCTTTAAAAACAATCCAACCAAAATACCCATAAAACAATTAAAACACACGGTTTAAATACCATTTTACCAAAGGGTCTACCGTTTGGTTTTAAACCATTTCAATATTAATAAAACATAAAAACAGCATGAACAACAAAAAAACAGATCAAAGGGCGGGGGAAAACGAAAAAATGAAGTTTTATTTAGAACAAATAAAAAACAGATCGAAGGGCAGGGAAAAAATGGAATAAAAAACCAAAGAAAATATCTGTGTTTTTATTTATTTATTTATTTAAGTTCCGGCGAACTTTGTCGCTTTCCCTATCACCGTATTGCAAGCCTTCTGAAGTATTTTAACTGGTTAGTTTTTGTTAGTATGAGAGACTTTTTACCATTGTTTTTTTTTTTTTTTTTTTTTTTTTTTTTTTTTTTTTTTTTTTTTTTTTTTTTCTTTTGGTTAAAATAGACCTTAAAAGTATAAGAGGATTAAGAAAACTGACTGAAGAAACTTGGCACAAAAAAAAAATAATCTCTGCCATAACCTACAAAGTAATCAATTTTGTACAAAGAACATTATACTTTCAATTTTCACAAATTATAACATGCAAAACCCAAAAAAAAAAACCCACCATAAAAAATAATAAAATCATGACTTAAAAGTATCTTTTAAAAAACTATCGCCTAAAATCAACAGTGTATAAATAAAATAACATTATATTTTTAGATTTCGAAATCCCACAATTTCAATCCCAAACAAAACCTGAAAATTAAGGTGAAATGATTTAGTTTAAAGAATTAGAAGGATTTCATTTCATGGAGGTTTTCCCTAAATTAAACAAATAGAGAGGCAAAGGGAAGAGAATATTAGGAAAAGAAATTGGTACCTTTGCTTTGATGAATTTAGATACTCTAGATTGGACAACGATTCCAGTTGATCTCTGCAGAGAAAGAAATTGAATGATTTAAATCCGAAAGAGAAAAATTCAAACAAACCCATTACTAAAAATATTTAATAAAGATAGTGACATATCAAAATTTCAATTTCCTTAACCCTAATTTCTAGAACCAAACCCAACTATAATTGTAAAAGTTTGAAACATACCACAAATTAGAAAGAAAAAAAAGTCAGAGAATGGATAGGAAGCTCGTCGGAGTATTGTTAATAGGTAGAGGGACTCATCTTCCATCCTTTGCATTTTTATTTCCTGGAACGAAGGGTTTTTAAGAAGAAGAGAGACCCTTGATAGAACGTTTGTTTTTTTTTACTTACTGAAAATTGTGGATATACATCAATCGAAGTTTGAGTCTTTCAAATAACAAAAACAATATTTGAAAAGGAAAGGAGTATGCTGACCTTCAGTACAAAAAAACAAAGGCCATACCGGTAGAGGGCACGGTGGTTTGATGGTGGCAAAGGCCTGACTGTCTTTTCAGATTTTTCTATCTCGACCATCAATGACAGACTGAATCTCTCTCTCTATCGTTCTCTTTCTCAGTTCTCCCTTTCTGCAACGTATCTCTCTAAACCGTATTTTGGGTTTTTATTTTAGGGTTTGCGTTTTTTTTATAGGCGTCTTGATAAAAGTGAGCCTCTTCAAATGTACCGTACGGTATTTTAAAGTATAAGTTGTATACGTGTCAGAATTTTAAGGAGTCATTTTTCCTAACGTAGCAGCACCTCTTTAAAGGCTTCTGCTTTTATATATAGTATTAGATAGGAAAAACAAAACAGGTTTTGGGAAAAACAATTTGGGAAAAACTTAGGAGGTGGGGATAAATAAAAAGACACAAACCAAACTAAAAAAAAAAAAAATTTTTGAGGTTACACATGAATACAAATATTCTCTCTTTTAATAAATGCAAACTGGACACTATGTGATCCATAAACAGATGGTCTTTTGAACTCAAATCGAGTAGAGAAAATATTTGAACAATTATTATCCATCATATCTCAAAAAAAAATTTCTTCAGTTCACACATAAAAAATATATACTAAAATGTACAGAACTCAAAAATTAATCAATCAATTTTTAAATCAAGTTGAGTACCCAATTTAGCAAATTATATGCATGTTATGTGTGAAAACAATGAGAGATATGACTACAAAATTGCAAGATAGATACAAAAAAAAAAAATTAAATAAATAAAAAAAATAATGCAATGCATGTGAATCCTAAACATAAATGATGCATGAAAAAAAATTTGGTCAAATACTTAAAAACTGAAAATTTTTCAGTTTCGATCAATCGAGCATCGATCGAATACCAATCGAGTCAGGTAGAAGCTAGACTTAAAAAATCTGGAAATTTTTTATTGATCAAAAATTACACTCGATTGATCGAAATTCTAGAAAGCTAGATTTTTTGAAAAACAGCATAAGTTTTATGTAGAAAACACTCAAACCAAATAATTTCATGAATGAAATACATGAGAATGAGTTTAAAAGTTTTTCAAAAATATTTGTTTTCAACCCAGAGCTTCAAAAACAAGATTTTCACACTTTTTGCCCCCAAATTTTCAATTAATGAACATATTTTGTATTAAACACCATAGAAAACATAATCTTGGATGGCCAAACCAAACTTCACACACAATTTCATGTACTAAGTTTAGCAAAGAATAACTTGTATAGTGTGTGCAACTAGCAACAGCATGAGATACATGTGAGGTGATATGTAGATAATAATCAATCACAATTTCTACATTATTTATCACATAAGTTTGAAAGTGACTATCACTTAAAGAGTTACATCATATAACTCTCACATCTCCTAGAAAACAAGCTTGCAATCATGTAATTTTTTTATTTTGCCTCATAATATACAGACCATTTTTATTTCATTGTGAAATTGTTATTTAAGCCAGATAATGTACACACCAATTTTATTTCTTTGTGTCATCTTTACTATAGCCCAATAATGTACACACCAATTTTATTATTAATCCGAGGCTACACCTTATGTTTTTTTTGTGCATGTGCTACACTTTCTCGAGCACAAAATCTTATGATATGCACTAAGGTGTTCATGATTGGCTAGTAAACAGTAGTGAGATAGTTATTTATGCATTTCTCTTTAGGTACTAGTCCTAACAATCAAAAGCATGTGACTTCAAAATCAAGATTATGTGATCAAAAACTATAAACAACTCACACACAACATGCACTACATAGCTAAAACTAACAAAGTGCACAAAAAAAAAAAAAAAAACCTCATCCAAGCTAAACAAGGTACACAAGCATGTTATGTAAAGATAATAGGCCAACCTTGATTACAAATCCAAGATCTATAATACAAAACACAACAATCTTTTTGGTTTAAAAAAATTTATAACCAAAAACAAAAAGCAAACATTATGCTAAATGAACAATGCAAAACTATGCATGATAGTGCTTAACTAAGTTATAGATGGTACACAAACAAGAAATATCAATTTCTTAATTAACCCATGAGTACATGTACAAACTAGTACATACTCATACAAAATCATAAATAACTTAGCACTTATATAACACATATTATTCAAGTTTCTCCACAATGTCAATCATGTTCTAAATCAAGAGAGAGATATTATAACTCATGTAATCCTCAAAACAAATAAAACAAGACACAAAATAAAATATTTTTGTCTTTTTGAAAATTTTCAATGTTTTTGGATTTTTTTTTTTAAAAACAAAACAATCTAAGAAAATAAAACAACCAAAAACTAAAAGAAAACATGTCCACAATTAATTGAAAGAATTAAATCAGGGAAAAGTTAGTAACACTCACTTTAGAGAATCTTTTCTCACCCATATATCACAAGTCTTCGGCTTTGTAGGTGAAAATCCATGTGAAGCAGAGTGTATTTGAGGGATTATACCAATCTTCTAAGAAAGACTGAAATCTTGCAAATTTCTTTCACAAGCCAACAAGCTTAAATTTTTCAAAAGAATATGAAACAATTTGTATGGACTTATGGCAAAGAAATATCATTACATATCCTAGATTGAAATACATAATTTTTAAATTTCAATTTATGACAATTAGGAAGAATGTGACCGGAGACACCACAAAAGTGACAAACAAAAACAAATTTAGGAACATCAGTATTCCTAATAGCAAATCTAGTCTCAAATTTTGGTTTTTGTCTCAACAAAGAACAATTTGGTCTAATATGACCAACAACACCACAAAGGTGACAAGTAGGCACAAAAATAGGTTTATTATGCTCTCTAACAGTAGGTTTAGACATAGGTTTAAAAACTACAGCGTCTACATCAGAACTTTTACTTTTGTCTAACCTAGCAAAATAAGCCTTTTCTTTATTATTCCTTTTGAAATGAGGGATATAAACTTTCTCAATTTTAGGCTTAAGAGAAACAGAAACACTTCTGTTATCAACAGCAGGCTTGGTACCAGTCAAATTCTCAATTTTAGCTTTAGATCCTACTAACTCTTATTCCAAGCTTTTCATCTTCTCATCTTGAAAGGAAATTTGATTTCTCAAAAATTCATTTTTTTTATTAGATTCATCTAATCTAACAACCAATTCCTTTTTCAAGATTAGCCAATTTTAACTCTTCCTTGAATTTCTTAGCAATTTTCCTAGATTTCAATAATTCTTTACGAAGAGTTTCACAGGCATCAATAATATCAATAAAAACAATAGTGTCCTTTTTATTCAAATCATCACAATAAAAAATAGTAAGACACTTAAAATTATCCATGATAACAGGGATCAAAGATCAACTTTAGGTACAATAACCTAAATCAAGAGCTAACTTGCTCTGATACCATTTGTACGTTTTTAAATCCCTGTAAACTAGATTGTTTAACCTAGTTAATTAACCAAGTGAATACTTAGGTTTATTATTCAGATCTAGGTTAAAGCAATAACAATCATATCATGCAAAGCAGTGAAAAATAAATAATACAATGATATGATGACCTAGGAAAACCAAACCGGTAAAAAACTTGGGGAGGACTTAACCTAGCTATCCTCAAGGTAAAAAACAAATCCACTAGAAAGAATTGAAGTTTGTACAATAAAACTTAGACCACTAACATCCTATTGCTACCTCGAGTAGAAAACTTACTACCAGACCCCATGATAGCTTCGAGTCCACGAACTACTTCTTTCCTTAGCCATTGTAACACAAGCACCCACACTTGTGATAAAAAACACAAACTCTCCTGTTTATGACTCCAAAACCACCCTTGAAGGTTTAGATCATTAGCACCTTTGATGACTAGAGAAGGCAGCAACTTCTACAATACCGGATCTTAAGATTCTTCAAGGAATAACACTGGTAGAAGGCATGAGGGAGCTTTTTGCGTACAAAACCCTAGATACAAAAAAGGCACACTCCTCTCTCTCTGAAAAGGATTTTTTAAAAAACGAGCTTAGGGTTTCCTTTATATACTAGAAGAAGTAGATCTGAAACCCTAATCTTTAATGGGTTTGAACTGCTGTTTAGGCCAACTTAAAATTTTGCAGATACGTGTTTCAATCAATCGAGCCTGTCTTTCGATCGATTGAACCAGGCAGTTTCTAAACTCTTCTTTATGTAGCTTACTCGTTCTTGAATCTTGACTTAAATCACCTTGAGCATTGTCTAATAATACCTATAGACTCTAGGATCTATATCTAGACAAGTTTATGTTCATGATTTGCCAATTGTTTTAAACTTTTAGAACCTAACATGGATAATTAAGATGTGAAAGACCCAAGATGAAATAATTTATCATGCAACTAAATAAGCTTCAAAAATTGATAAGTTTGAAGAGGACATTACCTGTGCTCTAAGAATTGGAGGTAGAATATGAACAACCATACCAGATGGTGGATTTGATTTTAAGGCATGCAAGTGCTTGTGGTTAACTTCACATCCAATTTTTATTACAAATCTCAACCACATCTTACATGAAATTCACCTGAACAAAAAGCAGCCAAAACACCAAAACATCTACAAATTCATATAAAGTATATGCACCCTAAAAACTTGAAATAAGAAGCTAATTAACACTAAAACCCTTCACTTACTAACCCAACAATTTTTGAGTGTAAATATGCTTTATTAACAGAAAATTAAAAAAATAATAATAATTCCCAAAGCCAAAGTTTACCTGTAAAAAACAGCAAAAACCATTCAAACAAAAACCAAATAACTCAACATGACAAAGTTTTCAGCCTTTTGAGGGAGAGAAAGTAGCAATTAGAATGCAAGGACCCAAGGTCACACACAAACCCAATTGGCAAACACAAATTAAATATACTAATATGAATATATAAGTAGAGCTTACATCGGTCAATCTCACATACATATAGTTGAATAAAACCACAACATTTAAAAAGAAAACCAAATTTCCAAAGAACTAATATTGATATCACAATTGACAACAAAATTTAAAAGAAATATGTAAATAGCATTGCATGTGCATACGCAATTGGGTTCCACACATCCAATTCAAAGTTTGGTTTAAGCATTTCTTCAAACACTTATGTGTAATTAAGAAATCAAAGAAAAAAAAAAGAACTCAAAAAATTCAGAAACTAAATAAAATAATAATCTGCCAGAATTGAAAACCCAAAAGGATTAAAAAATGAAACATGGATGTTCCAATACCAAAGAGAGAGAGGGAAAAAGATTAGGCATTGTTGTCATGATATACCTTTCTCCGTATTCATCTAGCCAATCTGATTGCTAAAGAGGACAATGTTGACATTGTTGAAGCTCTTGGTGATAAGCTCTTCAATTGTGTAGTTGTGGCACTACGAAGTTGAAAGATAAGTGGAATGGAAAAATTAAAAACAAAACTATGTAAAGAAGCTCAACTTTAGGGAAATTAGTAGTGGGGTTAATTGTACAGCTGGACTATTGGGAAATTAGTTACTAAATCTGGCTTCCTATTGGTAGTTGTAAAGGTGAGCCTAGCTTAAATACATGTGATGGACCTTTTAGAGAACAACCAGAAATAAGACTACAATTTGTTCCCTCTCTTTTCCCTCTCTATGTTCTTGGAAGGTGATTCCCTCAAACTAGTCAACATTCTTCTTCACTAGTTCCCTTTCAATTTTTATTCTAATGCATTAATTTACTGCACTATTACCAAAAGGTTCACTACAACTGGTATCAGAGCAGTTTCAATCTTACCATGGTTGATGGTCCTAATACAAGGTATTCCCAACTTTCTGATACAATTTTTGGGGTTAAGCTATAGCAATATCAACACCAAATCCATGGAGATCATTACATAACAACTTGCCCAATTGTCTGAAGCTGTCAAGGAAATTCGAGCTGTTTTGCCCACCAGGCCTCTTGACAACAATAACAAAGTCGAATCTTCTATATCTAATGGAGGTAAGATTCCAATCCCTAAGCAAGATTAGAATTTCCTAGATTTGATGGAGAAGATCCCACTGGATGGATTTATAAGGCAAATCAGTACTTTAAGTACTATGAGATCCCTAATCATGAGAGGATTCTCATGGCTTCCTGTTATATGGAAGGCCCGACCTTAGTTTGGTTTCAAGATGCTAAGCATGATTTTGATGGATGGGAATCTTTTCTAAAATTACTCCATACTAGATTTGGTCTAAGTGCTTATGATGATCCAATGGAATGCCTTACCAAACTTAAACAAACTTCCACTGTGTTGCAGTAAAGTCACAGTTTAAGGTCATTTCTAATAGAATTAAAGGGTTATCTAAACGACATAAATTGAGCTGTTTCTTAAGTGGGTTGAGGGTTAAGATTAGATTACCTATTAGGATGCTAAATCCCACATCCTTGCATCAAGCTTTTGGGTTGGCTAAAATTCAAGAAAAATACTAGATTAGCACTAGAAGGGCTTCCTTTAAAACAAGCATGGAAATGGGCTCTCAGGCTAAGTCCTCCATTCTTGGTCTACCTAAACCAGATCCCAAGGCCAGAGTAGCCATCCAAAAAATTAGCCCTACATAGATGGAAGAAAAGAAGGAAAAAGGGGTTGTGTTATTACTGTAAAGAGAAATGGAATTCAAGCCATAGATGTAAAACTAATCCAAAACTTTTTCTCATGGAAATAGTTCTCAATGAAAAGCTTCAACTAGGGGTACCATTGGAGGAACTAGACATAATAGAAATAGTAGGTGGGGGGAAGGAAGAAAATCTCGTTGGTTACCCTGAAATATCTTTATATGCCCTCTTAGGAAGCCCAAATCTTGGAGCCATGAGGTTAAGAGGGTTCATTAAGGGAGTAAGGGTGACTATTCTTCTTGATACTGGTAGTAATCACAATTTTATTGATCCTACTATTGTGTCCAAGGCTACTTTAATGAAGCAACAATCAGTTTTGGAAGTTAAGATTGCAGATGGGTTTGTGATAAGAAGTGAGGGAATCTGTCATGGGGTAATAATAAAAATGCAAGGGCATATGTTCCAAGTTGATTTTTATTCTCCAGCTATGGATGGTTATGATGTGGTATTAGGAATACATTGGCTTAGAATTTTGGACCTAATTCAATGGGATTTCTAGAACCTTATTATGAGATTTCTATATTAAGGGCAACAAATTCTACTAAGAGAGGTGCAATCAAAAAGGCCTAGCTTCCAAGAAGGGGATGAATTCTTCAAGAACTCTCCTAAGAAAGGTCGAGTACTCCAAGTCATGATACTAGATTCACCCCAAGATCAACCTCAAACCAATTCAGCCTTGAAAGAGTTTGTTAGGACATATGTGTATCATGTTAGGAACATATGTCAATATTTTATGTAATTGGCTAATCCTTTGACAAAACGCACTTTACTTGTAATTGGGTAGATCTAGGATGTGTTTAATGCTTCAAGGAACAAGGTTTCAAGTTCAAGTGTTAAAGCCATGCAAGTCTGTCCAAGAAACAAGTGAAGAAGTACTGTTTATTAAAGCTCGACAGCTAGTATCTATCGAGGCTTAAAGAGCTGTTTCGGCCCGAGGCTCGACAATTGCTTGATAGATAGGGTATCTGTCGAGGTTTATGAAATTCAGTTTTTCAAAGTTGATTTCACTCCAATTCGTGAGTATGTGTTTAGGCCTTCTTTTCTCATAACCCTAAACATATATAAAGATTATTTTAAGGGCCGTTAAAGGTAGTACAGTTGCGCAAGTGTGAAGCAAAATTTTGTTCATGCAAGTTGTGACCGGAGACAGAATTTGCCCTAGTTCATCTTTCTCTTGAAGAAGTTGTTGTGTTTGTAGACCGTAGGGTTTTGTGACCAAGGAGCTTCTTGATCTTCATCGTGCGATGAACTAAAGAACTTTGCAGCCAACATCCTTCTTAAGTTGGTGATTAAGTTGCGTACTAGGATCTATGCATCTATTGGCTAGTCACGTACTAAGAGCCGTGCATTAAAATGAGAGATTGTCACTACAGAACAAATCCAATTGGGTATTGGGGTAAGGGTTCAACTGTAGGTTGGTATAAGGTACTAGGATTCCTTTACTTGTAACCGCTTGTTGTGATAATAGTGAATTCTCGGGAGTGGTGACCTTAAAATCACCCGATGGGGTTTTTGCTGTGTAGGTTTTCCCTATTCGTAAACAAATTACCATGTCAATTTATTTTCTACTGCATTTAGTTTAATTGGTGATTTATTTGTGCTACCATGCGTATTGCATGCTAATTGAATTAATTAATTAACTTGGCTAATTAATTTGCTAATTCATCATAAAAGGTCAATACATTTTTGGCCTATCAGAGTTATTGCAACAATTTAACTCTGTGTTTAATACTCCAAAAGAATTACCACCAAGCAGGGGGCATGAGCACCAAATAGTGCTTAAAAAGGGAACTCAACCTATCAATGTCAAACCTTATAGATATCCTTTTTATCAGAAGAATGAAATAGAGAAAATTGTGAAAGACTTGCTGGAGAGAAGGGCAATAAGGCCTAGTAAGAGTCCATTTTCTTCACCTGTGCTCTTGGTTAGAAAGGCAAATGGTTCCTGGAGGATGTGCATCGATTATAGAGCTCTCAACAAGGAAACAGTGAAAGACAAGTTTTCTATTCCTATTGTAGATGAACTTGTTGGGTTTATTTAGACCCCTTAAACCACAATTAGATTAATCTAGTTAATTAGCCAAGTGATTAACTTAGTCCAATTCATGCAAATCTAGGTTAACACAATTAAATAATCATATCAAGATATAAAAAGCAGCGGAAAAATAAATAACACAAGATATGATGACCCAGGAAACCACACAGTAAAAACCTAGGGAGGATTTAACCTAGCTATCCTCAAGGTAAACCTGAATTCACTATGAAAGAATCGAAGTTCATACAAAAGGACTTACAAGCTCCTCGCTCGACTTCCTAATGCTACCCACCAATAGAACTTACTGACACGACCACGTGCAAGCTCCGAATCCACAGACTCCTTCTTTCTTGGATTCTTCTTCAAGTACAAGCTCCCCGCTTGTGTTTCTTTAAGCTCCAATGGTTGCAACCTTGTTGATCATCAAAATGTTGAAGTAATCTCCACCTTGAAAACCCTAAGTTTATGTGAGGGAAAGCTCCTCAAGGATCTTACAAGAGATTCACACAAACCGCAAATATGAGCAACAAAGACTTAGAGAGGTTTTGGTACAAAACCCTAATAAAATGAGGCACAAGAGGCACTCTAATCTCTCTCTCTCTTCAAAGTCTCCAAAAAACGTTCTAGGGTTTTCCTTATATATAGGAGAGTTTTACTTGAACCCCAAGACGTTTAAATAGAGTTTGGGCTGAGTTGGAATTCTGCAGAAAAACGTTCTGGCCTACTTTTGATCGATCGAGCCAGGCCGAAAGTCACAAAGACTTTAGCAGCCACTCGATTCCAACTTTACAATAAAAACACAACTTTGAGCAAGCCTAAACAAGACTAAACAACCTGTTTTGATCATGGTTTGCCAACAATACACATTAGAGTTCTAAATACATAAAATCTCAAGTCTTTAGAACCTAACAAACTCCCCCTTTGGCAATCCGTGACAAAACACAACTTAAAAGCTCAAAGTTTACAAAGTAAAAGCCCTTTACAAAAAGTAATGCTCATAAAACAAAATTCAATCCTAACTACTATCCATCAGTTGCAAGTGTAGACAGCAACTCAATTGAATCAACCTGTATATTCCTGAAACACTCAACAAACGCATAAACGCATGTGTGACAGAAAAACAGTAAATCAACAAATAAATTCTTGACTTCACAAAACACAAAACAAAGACATATATCATGAATAACTCATAAATATAAATCAATGAGCAGTGAACAAGAATCATATACAAACTCAAGCAAATAATAAATATGCAAACTAACTCTCCCCCTAAGTTAGATACATAAAAAATTTATTTTCTCCCCCTATCAAAAATAAATTCAACTCCCCCTAAACAAAACAAACATGATTCTCATAAATCAATAATTTCTCCCCCTTTTTGTCACGTATTGACAAAGACAACTCATACAAAGAGTAAACAGTCAACACACGCAACAAAGAATAAGAGAAAACAGAGAATCAAGGGGACAAAAAATTCAGCTCTATAGAAAATAGAGATGACTCCCCCTATGAAGAGCAACAATTCCCCCTATAAAAATAGGAAAAACAAAATATGTTTTGGGAAAACAGATTTGGAAAAACATAAAGGGATTGGAAATAAATTTAAAAAACACAAACCAAGTTTAAAAAAAACTAAGTTGAGGATACACATGAAGAAAAATATTCTCTCTTTCAATAAATACAAACATGACATTATATGACCCATAAACAGCTACATGAGTAGAGAAAATATTTGCATATTGATTATCCATCATATCTCTTAAGAAAAATATTTTCTGCAGCTCACACATAAAAAAAAAAAACATATACTAGAAAGTACATAGCTCAAAAAATAATCAATCAATTTTTAATCAAATTGAGTACCCAATGTAGCAAAGTGTATGCATGCTATGTGTGAAAACAATGAGAGATATGACTGCAAAACTGTAAGATGGATACAAAAATCAACGCAATGCATGTGAATCCTAAACATAAAAGATGCATGATAAAATATGTCATAATGCATGCTTTAATACAGTAAAACTAAGTTCAATTTTAGTTCAAATTAACAAAATTGGCTTGAGCATAGAGTTTCTAACAAAAACCCCAAAATTGAAAACCACTTGTTGAATTTTTAAATAAATTGACGAATTGAGCATCACATAACACAACACACAAAGTATAATGCTTAATTACATCAAAACAACAAGCCAATTTCATCAATTTCAACCTAATTGAACAAAATCCCCAATTCGGGTACATTCAAGCCTAACAAAAATCCAAATTCTCAAACTTTAAACACATTTTGCATTAAGATCAAGGAACTTTTAATCTTGGATGGCCACAACAAGATCACACACAATAAAATGTACCAAGTTTAGCAAAGAGTAACTTGTGTAGTGTGTGCAACTAGCAAAAGCTTGAGATACATGTGAGGTGATATGCGAATAGAAATCAAACACAAAGTCTACAAAATTCATCACATAGAATTTGAAAGAGACTATCACCTAAAGAGTTACATCATATAACTCTCACATCTCCTAGAACAAAACTTGCAATCATGTAAGTTTCTTGAATTTGGCCTCATAATATACATACCAATTTTAATTATGTGATTTGGCATCAAGCCTAATAGTACACACCAATTTTAAGTGTTAGGTTCTAAGGAATTATGAACTAATGTATTAGAACTCTAATTTGTATTGTTGGCAAACCGTGATCAAAACGTTTTAGTCTTGTTTAGACTTGCTCAAAGTATATTTATATGTAAAGTTGGAATCGAGTGTTCTGCAGGATTTACTGTGTAAATCTGCCTAACTCGATTGATCGAAAATTAGGCTCGATTGATCGAAAGTCGTGTAGATTGTTTTTCTGCAGAATTTTCCAACTTAGCTCAAGCCCATTAAGGATTAGGGTTTCAGATCTACTTCTCCCACTATATAAAGGAAACCCTAGCCACATTTTTAGAGTAGCTTTTGTTGCTCATATTTTCTGTTTTGTGTAAATCTCTTGTGAGATCTAGAGGAGCTTTCCTTTACACAAAATTTAGGGTTTTCAAGGTAGAGATTACTTCAAAATCTTGATGATCAACTCAGTTGCAACCATTAGAGCTTAAAGAAAAACAAGCGAGGAGCTTGTAGCTGATTGAAGAGTCCAAGAAAGAAGGAGTCTGTGAATTCGGAGCTTGCACGTGGTCGTGTCAATAAGTTCTACTAGTAGGTAGCATTAGGAAGTCGAGCGGGGAGCTTGTAAGTCCTTTTGTATGAACTTCGATTCTTTCATAGTGGATTTAGTTTTGCCTTGAGGATCGGTGGGCAAAATCCTCCCCAGGTTTTTTACCGGTTTGGTTTTCCTGGGTGATCATATCTTGTGTTATTTATTTTTCCGCTGCTTTATATGCTTGATATGATTATTTGATTGTTTTAACCTAGAATTGCTTAATTTGACTAAGTAACAACTTGGCTAATTAACTAGGCTACACAATTTGGTTGTTTTTAAGGGGTCTAAAACCCAACAAGTGGTATCAGAGCGGGTAGCTCTTCTGTTGTAGATCTTTTGATCTCTGAGCTGATCCTTGACCCCTGTTGTCATGGATAATTTAAAGTGTCTTTCTGATCATGTTTCTACTCATGCTTCTGCTGATTTTATTGATGCTTGTGATGTTTTGAATAAAAAGGACACTATTGCTTCTGCTGATTTTTTTGATGCTTTTGAAACTCTTCGTAAGGAATTATCTAAATCTTTGAAAATTGCTAAGAAATTTAAAGAAGAGTTAAAATTGGCTAATCTTGAAAAAAAGGATTTGATTGTTAGATTAGATGAATCTAATAAAAAGAATGAATTTTTGAGAAATCAAATTTCCTCTCAAGATGAGAAGATGAAAAGCTTGGAACAAGAGTTAGCTGAGTCTAAAGCTAAACTTGAAAATTTGATTAGTACCAAGCCTGCTGTTGATAACAGAATTGTTTTTGTTTCTCTTAAGCCAAAAACTGAAAAAGTTTATATCCCTCCTTTCAAGAGGAATAATAAAGAAAAGACTTATTGTGCTAGGTTAGACAAAGGTAAAAGTTCTGATGTAGACGCTGAAGTTTCTAAACCTATGTCTAAACCTACTATTAGAGAGCATAATAAATCTGTTTTTATGCCTACCTGTCACCTTTGTGGTGTTGTTGGTCATATTAGACCAAATTGTTCTTTGATGAGGCAAAAACCAAAATCTGAGACTAGATTTGTTGTTAGGAATACTGATATTCCTAAATTTGTTCTTGTTTGCCACTTTTGTGGTGTTTGTGGTCACATTCGTCCTAATTGTCATAAATTGAAATTTAAGCATTATGTATGTCAATCTAGGATATGTGATGATATTTCTCCTACCATAAGTCCATATAAATTGTTTCATATGCTTTTGAAAAATTTAAGCTTGTTGGCTTGTGAAACGAATTTGCAGGATTTTGGTCTTTCTCAGAAGATTGGTATAATTCCTCAAATACACTCTGCTTCTCATGGATTTTCACCTACAAAACCAAAGACTCGTGCTATATGGGTGAGAAAAGATCCTTTAAGGTGAGTGTTGCTGACTTGTCCCTGTTTTAATTATTTCTATTGTTTGTGGACATGTCTTGTTTCTGTTTTTGGTTGTTTTGTTTTTTCTAGGTTGTTTTTTTTTAAAAAAAAAATCTAAAAACATTGAAAATTTTTCAAAAAGACAAAAATATTTTATTTTGAGTCTTGTTTGATTTTTCTTGAGGATTACATGAGTTATGATATTTCTCTTGATTTAGAACATGCTTGACATTGTGGTGAAACTTGAATAGCATGTGTTATAAAAGTACTAAGCTATTTTTGACTTTGTGTGAGTATGTACTAGTTTGTACATATACTTATGGGTTAATTAAGAAATTGATATTTCTTGTTTGTGTACCCTCTATAGCTTAGTTAAGCACTATCATGCATTGCTTTTGCATTGTTCATTTAGCATAATATGTGCTTTTTGTTTTTGGTCATAAATTTTTTTCAAAATCTCAACAAGTGGTTAGAAAGTTTGTTAAAACCAAAAAGATTTTTGTGTTTTATATTATAGATCTTGGATTTATAATCAAGGATTGGCCATATTATCTTTACATAACATATTTATGTACCTTGTTTAGCTTGAATGAGTTTATTTTATTGCACTTTACTAGTTTGAGCTGTGTAGTGCATGTTGTGTGGGAAAGATGTTTACGGTGTTGATCACTTTGTCTTAATCTTGAAGTCACATGTTATTTGACTGTCGGACTTGATCCCTTTGAGAAAGACATAAATAACCATCTCACCACTGTTCACTAGCCAATCATGAACACCTTAGTGCATATCATAAGATTTTGTGCTCGAGAAAGTGTAGTACATGCACAAAAAGAATATAAGGTGTAGCCTCGGATTAATTCATTTAATTAAAACTGGTGTGTACTATTAGGCTTGATGCCAATTTACTTAATTCAAACCGGTGTGTACTATTAGGCTTGATGCCAATTCACATAAATAAGAGGCAAAAATTCAAGAAACTTACATGATTGCAAGCTTTTGTTCTAGGAGATGTGAGAGTTATAAGATGTAACTCTTTAGGTGATAGTCTCTTTTAAATTCTATGTGATGAATTGTGTAGACTTTGTGTTTGATTGCTATTCACATATCACCTTACATGTATCTCAAGTTTTTGCTAGTATCACACACTACACAAGTTACTCTTTGCTAAACTTGGTACATTATATTGTGTGTGATCTTGTTGTGGCCATCCAAGATTAAAAGTTCCTTGATCTTAATGCAAAATGTGTTTAAAGTTTGAGAAATTGAAAATTCTAGAGCTTGAATGTACCTAAATTGGGGATTTTGTTTAAATTGGGTTGAATTTGATGAAATTGGCTTGTTGTTTTAATGAAATTAGGCATTATAATCTATGTGCTGTGTTTTGTAATGTTCAATTCATCAATTTGTTTAAAAATTTCAACAAGTGGTTTTCAATTTTTGGGGTTTTTGATAGAAATTCCCTACTCAAGCCAATTTTGTTAATTTGAACTTAAATTGAACTTAATTTTTACTGCATTAGTACATGCTTCATGTCATTGTAATTGTTCATGCATCATATAGATTTTTATTCTATATTGTTTTTGTGCTAATTTGCAGTCTGCCCTTGGTTTGTGTTTAAGATTCACATGCATTGCATTGATTTCTATATCCATCTTGCAGTATTGCAGTCATATCTCTCATTGTTTTCACACATAGCATGCATACACTTTGCTACATTGGGTATTCAACTTGATCAAAAAATTGATTGATTAATTTTTGAGCGATGTACTTTCTAGTATATGCCTTTTTTATGTGTGAACTGTAGAAAATATTTTTCTTAAGAGATATGATGGATTATCAATGTGCAAATATTTTCTCTACTCATGCAACTGTTTATGGGTTACATAATGCCATGTTTGCATTTTATTGAAAGAGAGAATTTTTTTTCTTCATGTGTATCCTCACCTTAGTTTTTAACTTTGGTTTGTGTGTTTTTAACTTTGATCCTGTTGATGAGGATGTTCCTGATTCTATTGGTGGTGGTGCTGCTCTGCTGATTCCCCCCCCCCCCCTTCCTAAAGTTTCCCCAAAACTGTTTTTCCCAAAACTTGTTTGTTTTTCCTATTTTTATAGGGGGAGAAGCTTATTTTTAACTTATGTTGTTCATAGGGGGAGCTGTCTCTATTTTCTATAGAGTTGGATTGTTCTGTATCCCCCTTGATTTTCTATTTTCTCTTATCCTTTGTTGCGTGTGTTGACTGTTTACTCTTTGCATGAGTTGTCTTTGTCAATACATGACAAAAAGGGGGAGAAATTATTGATTTATGGGAATCATGTTTGTCTTGTTTAGGGGGAGTTGAAATTATTTTTGAAAGGGGAGAAAATAATTTTTTTTATGTATCTAACTTAGGGGGAGAGCTAGTTTACATATTTTTTGATTTACTGTTTTTCTATCACACATGCGTTTATGCGTTTTGTTTAGTGTTTCAGGAAATATACAGGTTAATTCAATTGAGCTGCTGTCTACACTTGCAACTGATGGATAGTAGTTAGGTTGGATTATTTTGTAATGGGCATTATTTTTGTAAAGGGCTTTTTACTTGTAACTTTGAGCTTTGTGTTTGTGTTTTGTCACGGATTGCCAAAGGGGGAGTTTGTTAGGTTCTAAGGAATTATGAACTAATGTATTAGAACTCTAATTTGTATTGTTGGCAAACCGTGATCAAAACGTTTTAGTCTTGTTTAGACTTGCTCAAAGTATATTTATATGTAAAGTTGGAATCGAGTATTCTACAAGATTTACTGTGTAAATCTGCCTGACTCAATCGATCGAAAATTAGGCTCGATCGATCGAAAGTTGTGCAGATTGTTTTTCTGCAGAATTTTCCAACTTAGCCCAAACCCATTAAGGATTAGGGTTTCAGATCTACTTCTCCCACTATATAAAGGAAACCCTAGCCACGTTTTTAGAGTAGCTTTTGTTGCTCATATTTTCTGTTTTGTGTAAATCTCTTGTGAGATCTAGAAGAGCTTTCTTTTACACAAAACTTAGGGTTTTCAAGGTAGAGATTACTTCAACATCTTGATGATCAACTCAGTTGCAACCATTAGAGCTTAAAGAAAAATAAGCGGGGAGCTTGTAGCTGATTGAAGAGTCCAAGAAAGAAGGAGTCCGTGGATTCGGAGCTTGCACGTGGTCATGTCAATAAGTTCTACTGGTAGGTAGCATTAGGAAGTCGAGCGGGGAGCTTGTAAGTCCTTTTGTATGAACTTCAATTCTTTTATAGTGGATTCAGTTTTGCCTTGAGGATCGATGGGTAAAATCCTCCCCAGGTTTTTTACCGGTTTGGTTTTCCTGGGTGATCATATCTTGTGTTATTTATTTTTCCGCTGCTTTATATGCTTGATATGATTATTTGATTGTTTTAACCTAAAATTGCTTAATTTGACTAAGTAACAACTTGGCTAATTAACTAGGCTACACAATCTGGTTGTTTTTAAGGGGTCTAAAACCCAACATTAAGCATTAAGCAATTAAACCGAGGCTACACCTTATATTCTTTTTGTGCATGTGCTACACTTTCTCGAGCACAAAATCTTACGATATGCACTAAGGTGTTCATGATTGGCTAGTGAACAGTGGTGAGATGGTTATTTATGCCTTTCTCAAAAGGATCAAGTCCGACAGTCAAATAACATGTGACTTTAAGATTAAGACAAAGTGATCAACACCATAAACATCTTTCCCACACAACATGCACTACACAGCTCAAACTAGTAAAGTGCAATAAAATAAGCTCATCCAAGCTAAACAAGGTACATAAACATGTTATGTAAGATAATATGGCCAATCCTTGATTATAAATCCAAGATTTATAATACAAAACACAAAAATCTTTTTGGTTTTAACAAACTTTATAACCACTTGTTGAGATTTTGAAAAAAATTGATGACCAAAAACAAAAAAAAACACACATTGTGCTAAATGATCAATGCAAATGCAATGCATGACAGTGCTTAACTAAGCTATAGAGGGTACACAGACAAGAAATATCAATTTCTTAATTAACCTATGAGTACATGTACAAACTAGTACATAAAGTCAAAAATAGCTTAGCACATTTATAACACATGCTATTCAAGTTTCACCACAATGTCAAGCATGTTCTAAATCAAGAGAGATATTAAAACTCATGTAATCCTCAAGAAAAATAAAACAAGACACAAATTAAAATATTTTTGTCTTTTTTAAAATTTTTCAATGTTTTTGGATTTTTTTTTTAATAAAAAAAACAACCTAAAAAAACAAAACAACTAAAAATTGAAACAAGACATGTCCACAAACAATTGAAAGAATTAAATCAAGGACAAGTCAGCAACACTCGCCTTAAAGGATCTTTTCTTACCCATATAGCACGAGTTTTCGGCTTTGTAGGTGAAAATCCATGAGAAGCAAAGTGTATTTGAGGGATTACACCAATCTTCTGAGAGAGACTAAAATCCTGCAAATTCCTTTCACAAGCCAACAAGCTCAAATTTTTCAAAAGAATATGAAACAATTTATATGGACTTATGGCAGGAGAAATATTATCACATATCCTAGATTGACATACAGAATGCTTAAGTTTCAATTTATGACAATTAGGACGAATGTGACCACGGACACCACAAAAGTGGCAAACAGGAACAAATTTAGGAATATCAGTATTCTTAATAGCAAATCTAGTCTCAGATTTTGGTTTTTGCCTCAACAAAGAACAATTTGGTCTAATATGACCAACAACACCACAAAGGTGACAAGTAGGCACAAAAACAGATTTATTATGCTCTCTAACAGTAGGTTTAGACATAGGTTTAAAAACTTCAGCGTCTACATCAGAACTTTTACCTTTGTCTAACCTAGCAAAATAAGCCTTTTCTTTATTATTCCTCTTGAAATGAGGGATATAAACTTTCTCAGTTTTAGGCTTAACAAAAACACTTCTGTTATTATCAGCAGGCTTGGTACTAGTCAAATTTTCAATTTTAGTTTTAAATTCAACTAACTCTTGTTCCAAGCTTTTCATCTTCTCATCTTGAGAGGAAATTTGATTTCTCAAAAATTCATTCTTTTTATTAGATTCATCCAATCTAACAAGTAATTCCTCTTTTTCAAGATTAGCCAATTTTAACTCTTCCTTGAATTTCTTAGAAATTTTCAAAGATTTAGATAATTCCTTACGAAGAGTTTCAAAAGCATCAAAAAAATCAACAGAAACAATAGTGTCCTTTTTATTCAAAACATCACAAACATGAGCAGAAAGACACTTCAAATTATCCATGACAACAGGGGTCAAGGATTAGCTCAGAGATCAAAAGATCTACAACAGAAGAGCTACCCGCTCTGATACCACTTGTTAGGTTTATTTAGACCCCTTAAACCACAATTAGATTAACCTAGTTAATTAGCCAAGTGATTAACTTAGTCCAATTCATGCAAATCTAGGTTAACACAATTAAATATTCATATCAAGATATAAAAAGCAGTGGAAAAATAAATAACACAAGATATGATGACCCAGGAAACCACACGGTAAAAACCTGGGGAGAATTTGACCTAGCTATCCTCAAGGTAAACCTGAATCCACTATGAAAGAATCGAAGTTCATACAAAAGGACTTACAAGCTCCCCGCTCGACTTCCTAATGCTACCCATCAGTAGAACTTACTGACACGACCACGTGCAAGCTCCGAATCCACGGACTCCTTCTTTCTTGGATTCTTATTCAAGTACAAGCTCCCCGCTTGTGTTTCTTTTAGCTCCAATGGTTGCAACCTTGTTGATCATCAAGATGTTGAAGTAATCTCCACCTTGAAAACCCTAAATTTATGTGGAGGAAAGCTCCTCAAGGATCTCACAAGAGATTCACACAAACCGCAAATATGAGTAACAAAGACTTAAAGAGGTTTGGGTACAAAACCCTAATAAAATTAGGCATAAAAGGCACTCTAATCTTTCTCTATTCAAAGTCTCCAAAAACGTTCTAGGGTTTTCCTTATATATAGGAGAGTTTTACTTGAACCCCAAGACTTTTAAATAAAGTTTGGGCTGAGTTGGAATTCTGCAGAAAAACGTTCTGGCCGACTTTCGATTGATCAAGTCTAATTTTCGATCGATCGAGCCAAGCCAAAAGTCACAAAGACTTCTGCAGCCACTCAATTCAAATTTTACAATAAAAACACAACTTTGAGCAAGCCTAAACAAGACTAAACAACGTGTTTTGATCATGGTTTGCCAACAATACACATTAGAGTTCTAAATACATAAAATCCTAAGTCTTTAGAACCTAACAGAACTTTTAGATGAGCTATGTGATGCTAAATTTTTTTCTAAGTTAGATTTAAGGTCTGGCTATCATCAAATTAGAATGAAAGAATCAGATATTCATAAGACAATATTTAAAACACATAAGGGTCATTATGAATTCTTAGTAATGCCCTTTGGACTCACCTATGCCCCATCCACCTTTCAAAACCTAATGAATGCAGTTTTTAGACCATTTCTAAGAAAATTTGTCTTGGTATTTTTTGACGATATCTTGGTGTATAGTACTTGTTTAGAAGCCCATCTACTACATCTTCAACAGGTACTAGAAGTTTTGCAACAGACTCAACTCTATGCAAAACAATCCAAATGTCACTTTGGCTGTAAGGAAGTTGAATATTTGGGGCATATTATTTCTGGAGAAACGGTAAGAACTGATTCAAAGAAGACTGATGCTATGCTCAATTGGCCTGCTCCTAATTCACTCAAGTCTTTGACGGGTTTTCTTGGCTTAACAGGGTATTATAGAAAGTTTATTAAGGGTTATGGCCAACTAGCTAGTCCTTTGACTAACCTCTTATGAAAGAATACTTTTCATTGGGATGCAGCTACTCAATATTCCTTTGATCAACTTAAGGCAGGGGTGGCTAGTCCCCTAGTTCTTGCCTTACCTGATTTTTCAAAAACATTTCTTATAGAATGTGATGCTAGTGGTCATGGTTTGGGTGCTGTCTTGATGCAAGAAGGTAGACCTATAGCTTATCATAGTCAAGCTCTAAAAGGCAATAATATTCATTTATCTACCTATGAAAAAGAGCTCCTAGCCCTAGTAGTGGTTGTAAAAAAATGGAGGCCTTACTTATTGGGCAAACCCTTCCTCATTAAAATTGATCAATGTCCTTGACATTCTTATTAGATCAGAAAGTTGGCCCTTCAGCTCAACAGAAATGGATAGCTAAGCTAATGGGATACATCTTCCAAGTTGAGTATAAAAAGGGGAGGGATAATAAAGTAGCTGATGCTTTATCTAGAAAAGAAGATCCACCTTAAACAGCCATGTTTTTACTTTCCTTCCCACAATTGTCCTGGTTAGATGAATTACAGTAGTCCTATGCTACTGTTCCAAATCTTAGCAAGACCATTCAAGGCATCCAAAATGGGAATTCTAGTTTCCAAGCTTATTCTTACAATGGCAATGTCTAAGTGTATAAGGACAGAGTGGCCAAAATTCTCCTTTAAGTCCAGGGTATTGCATTTTATTCATGATAGCCCTTGCTGGTCATTTAGGCTTTGAGTAAACCTATCAAAGAGATAAGAGAGAGTTCTTTTGGAAGGGAATGAAAAAAGACATTCAAAACCCGCTGGCTTCAGAATTGGTGGAAGTTCCCCAAGCCGATCCCCATCAAGAACAATGTGAGGCACTTCAAGCATGTGAAGGAATGTGACACATGTCAAAGACAAAAGGTAGAGAACTTGGCTCCCATAGGCTTGCAACCACTGCCTATTCCTAAGCAACCTTGGGCACACATTTCTATGTATTTTATTGAAGGTTTGCCCAAGTCTCATCCCTTTGATGTCATTTTGTTGTGGTGGATAGACTTACTAAATATGCTCATTTCATTCTCCTTTCTCACCCATATACTACTACCAAAGTAGCTTCCTTATTCTTGCAACATGTCATCAAACTCCATGGAATACCCATATCAATTGTTAGTGATAGGGATCCCACATTCACTGGCCATTTTTGGGCTGAACTCTTCAAGTTACAGGGTACTACCTTCACCTTGTCCTCAACTTATCACCCACAAATTGATGGACAAACTAAGGTGGTCAATAAAAGCATAGAACACTATCTTAGATGCTATGCAGGGGAACAACCCAAACAGTGGTCCTCTTGGTTGGCTTTGGCTGAGTTTTGGTATAATACTAATTTCCACACTTCTACCAAAACCAGCCCCTTTGAAGCTCTTTATGGCTATTCTCCTCCAACATTACTATAGTATATACCTAGTACCTCAAGGCTAGAATTAGTTGATGTCCACCTAAAGTCCAAAACAGCAGCATTGGCTTTACTTAAACACAACCTGGTTATAGCTCAAGAGAGAATCAAATCTCAAGCTAACAAGCATAGAACTGATAGGGAGTTCCAAGTGGGAGATTAGGTATTCTTACGGCTCCTCCCGTATAGACAGAAATCCTTGGCTACTAGGACTAATCTCAAGCTCTCTCCAAGATTCTATAGGCCATTCCAGATTCTCCAAAGGATTGGCGAGGTTGCTTATAAGCTGAATTTGCCCTCCACTTCAAGACTTCATCCTGTTTTTCATGTTTCTTGTTTAAAACCTAAGTTAGGAGCTAAAGTTAAACCTATACCAATGCTACCTCCAATGGATGCTGAAGGTGTTCTTTACCCTGAACCAGAAGCTATTCTCTAGAGAAGAATGAAGAAAATTCACAATCGAGCTGTCACTGAGGTCTTGGTTCACTGGCAAGACACTCCTATTGAAGATGCAACTTAGGAGCTTTTGCATAATCTCCAGCAGTAATATCCCCACCTTGTGGGCAAGGTGCTTTAAAAGGAGGGATATTGTAATGACGCTCAACTTTAGGGAATTTGAGTATTAAATCAGGTGTAACAAATTACAAATAGCAAAGCATGAGGATGCAAGTGGTTTGTGTCCACTAATAGAGTATTAGTTAGTTAGTAGTGGGGTTAATTTTACAGCTGGACTATTAGGAAATTAGTTACTAAATCTGGCTTCCTATTAGTAGTTGTAAAGGTTAGCCTAGCTTAAATACTTGTGATGGACCTTTTAGAGAACAACCAGAAATGAGACTACAATTTGTTTCATTTTCTTCTCCGTGTTCCCTCTCTTTTCCCTCTCTCCATTCTTGGAGGGTGACTCCCTCGAAGCAGTCAACATTCTTCTTCACTTTCTCCATTAATTCCCTTTCAATTTTTGTTCTACTACATTAGTTTACTGCACTATTACCAAAAGGTTCACTGCAAACTAAAAGATACATGAAGACTGTAAAAAACTCACCTTGCATTAAATACCCTGCCTTTGGTTTTTTAGAAACGGCAGCAACTGAAAGGACTTGAACGTCTGGAGGAAGGAAGAGCCGTGATAATAGAAGAGGGAAAGCCCCATTATGAATCCAAAGTAAAGATTTGAAACTGTCTTTAGAAGACAAAGAGGCTGGCATTAGCAAGTTAAATGCCTAATTTTTTTTGAAACTGTGAAACAAAGGTAAAGAAAAAGGTGGGGAGTCAGAAATGGTTGCCATTAAAAATTAAAGACCATTTGGCTAGGTTTGGGCTTTATGGTGGACAACATATAAATTTGGGCTTCATGCAGGTCATCATTAATGTGAGATACATATCTATAATTAAAGCTATAAAAATTGGGCTTTATGGTGGAGATAAGGCTAAATATCATTTTTTATTTATTAATATTTTTAAACGGATAAAAATTACTGGAGTATTTTAAAATTGCAGGACAAATTTAGAAAAGAGAATGGAAATGACATGGTTGCTAATTTGGCTCAACGTGAGTGTAGCAACATTAAATGCTATGCTTTAGCTTTTAGTATTACTAGTCACATACCCACGTGTTACATGTGATATTTTTTTTGAGGATGGTCTCATTAAATATTTTATTAATACTATAATTTTATTTATTAACCATTGGTTCTTCATTATTTTTTAAGTTAATAAAAACCTTAAATATACCTTTTTTTACCTTTACACACACACACACACACACACACACACACACACACACACACACACACACACATATAGTGAATCTTTACACATTTCTTTAAGAAAACTCTATATATTCCATTTTTTTGGATGCGTAAAATTATAGACTACTACTCCATAATGATAGTGGCTCTATACTACAATTTAAGCGGCTGTCCCTATTTGGACCGGATTTTTTTTGGTCCAAAATACCCTTATTTCCCTAAGTTTAAGTAGAGACAGAAGTAAATGACAACAAAGTAAAAATACGACTTTAACTCCCACTAAAACATTGCCTACAAAATAGGATTACTCTCCCATTAACCCACTTATTTAGAAACAAACTTCACGTTTAAACTTTTCTCTTTCTTTCTTTATTTATTTTTTTTTAGAATGACTTTTCCTTATTTTTTTAATTGGCCAATTTTTTTTTTTAACCCATGTTAAAAAGTTTTTTTTTTTAATTTTAGAACCCATGTTAAAAAGTTACTATTTTTTTGGGTAAAATTTAATAATTTAAAAATGCTTCTTTAACTTCCACGTAAAACACTATTTATAAAATAGGACCACACTGTCAACACACTCATGTTGGTTTTCAAACTCAAATTGCTTATTCTTCAGTTCTCCAATTCTCTCAATTCTTTGTTAATCTTCTTTTCACCATTATCATCATTTTTTTCTATTTGTTCTGCTTAAATTTGCTCTTGCTTAACGGAATGTGTATGTCAATATACATTGGTCTTTTCTATTTTGGTTTTCTAATTCATAAATTACTTCTTATATTTTAAAAACAAATCAAATATTTGTGTAAAATAGCCCTTCTATTTCAACCTCACATTTAATTTCTTTCACATATTTCGTCAAGGAATGTACTAACTGGAAAACGAATGGCATTAGTACTAGAGAGAGTGGTGATTTCGTTGATGGACTTTTGGCAATAGTTGTCAATCACGGGCTGCGTTTTGCAAGCAAAGATGACGCAAAAATTGTTTGTAATCAGGTTTCCCAAATGCGTATACAACTTTGCATTGACAACCTTTTGGCTCTCTCTCTCTACTCCTCTTTTGGTTTGATGATGTGTATAGAGATTAGAGGTAGATTGTGGCTAATATGAACTTTGTGTAGGAATCAGATGTGAGATTGCCCATTGTGATTGGTCAGATGGTAGGCTGAAACAAGGTCACTTGCAACAAGTAGCTCAGTAAATGAGGTATTTATTTATCTAAACTCTATGGAACGTGTGGATTTTGAAGATTTTCGTGTGTTTTGTCCTCCAACTCCAACAGTTTGTTTGGATTTTAGACTTGAAGTGTAGTCAATAGCAAAAATGTAAATATCTTTGATGACCTCTATTTAGATGCCTCATGCCTGTTGGGTTCTCTATATCAACAAATTACGTTTGCTTTTATTAGTTGTTTGGTTTATATTTGATTTCCTTATTTTGTTATTATTATCCTCTCTATATCATTATCTTTTTTTTTGGAATGATTCCATATCATTGTCTTATCTTATCTTATCTTATCTTTTCTTTTTTAATCTTTTCTTTTATTTTATTTGGTCTAATGAGTGTTTAATATTTTCTCTAATTAATGAGTCTTTTTTAAAGAGTTGTAAGGTTGAGTTTAATCAACCATCTTGTTGGCTTTATTCTGTGCCAATTTGTTTGTAATTCAGCACTTAGTAACCCTGTATTTAGGTGGGAAAATTGTAAGGGTAGTGTGTGAGAAGATGTGAAGAAATGCTCAAGAGTGTGCAAGAAAACAAAGTCTCGCGACTGGATCTCGAGGGCGAGTTGCGGCTTGCAAGTCGCCAAAAGTCTGCACACATGCCAAGCATACCAGAAGCTGAAGAGTCGCAGTAACTGTCGCACTACAAGACAAAAGTCCTAGGCTGGCCAGGTCGGTAGCTTGCGGCTTGAACTCGCGACTTAACCCAGTCGCGAGGTCAAGTTGCCAAAATGCCCTGTTTGGCAAAAACTGACGTTTTGCATTTCCTTCTCACCCTACTATATATATACCCTTATACCCACCATATTGAGAGAGCTTCCAAAGAGAATTTTGTGAGAGAAACCCTAGAGAAATACAAGTTTGATTCATCCACAATCTTTACCTTAGAGACTCTACAAATTCCTCTACTCTCTTCCTCTCCATTGTCATACCCTTGAGAGGCCTTTAGCCAAATCCTTATCTCACCACACCCACATCTGTGAGAAGGTTATTTGGTACTGTTGGGAAGTAGTTAGGAAAGAACCAATCTACATTGGTTGATGCTATGGTCTAGTAGCGGAATCCGGTAAGTTAGAAAAGAAAAAGGTTCGGCGCAACCTCGTTGGAGCAAGAAGCTTGGAGAGCTTAGGTACCTAGGTAGATTAGGCTTGGAGGGTCTATTGCTGTTCATGTACCCAACTACATTTTCTAGTGGATTATGGACCGCTTGGAGGGCGGCGAAGAGGTTTTACACCGAGGGCTTCGGTTTCCTCTTCAATAACACATCGTGTGTTGTCCATGTGTTTGCATCTTCCTTCCCTTTATCTTTACCTTATATTTACTGCTGTGGATGTGTTTATATTTGGCTTAGATTGTTTATCAATTCTATTATAAGCTTGTTATCATATTCCGTACATTAACTGTTTGATATGAAGCTTGAATTGGTATTTTTGTATTTGGGGTCCAAACGTTCAAAGGTATTACATACCCTTTTTGAACTTTCAATTGGTATCAGAGCGGGTACATTTGTTTTGGTTTAAATACCTAAGTGTGATCCTTGACCCCTTGTGTTTATTTACTATGGATTGTGCTTTGTATGCCTCTTTGTATGATTTGGTTGGTGATGAATGTAACATGCCACGTGTTTGTGAAAATGCCTCTATGAGTGATAATCCTCTTGAGTGTGATGCTATGTTATATGAATCTTTAGATATTGTTGATATTCCTAACATCAAACCTTTGAAGAAAATTGCTAAGAAGTTTCAAAAGAATTTGAGTAAGTTATTTTGTGAAAAGGATAAGTTGATTGCTAAGCTCAATGAATCCAACAAATTGGTTGAGAAATATAAGAAACTTGCTGAAAATTCTCTTGAAAAGCTAAAAGAGTTTGAATGTTTGAATATGGACTTGGATGCTAAACTTGTTTTGTCTAACAAACTTGTTGATGATCTTAAATGTGAAAATGAATCTCTTAAGATGCATGCCAAGTGTTTGATTGCTGAGCCTATTGTTAAAAAGGAAGAAAATATATGTTGCAATCATGTTGTGGTACCCGATTTTGTGCCTAATGTGTGTTCTGCCTCAAAGGACAAATCAGTGTACATTCCTCCACATAAAAGAAATCAAAAAATGGAGAGAAAGACTGTTAAGTCAAAGCCTCTATTTAGGTCCCATCCTAGGGAATTGAGTGGATCTAAGTTTGTTCCTACTTGCCACCATTGTGGTGTGATTGGTCATATAAGACCTCAATGTCATAAGTTAAAGAGAGAACAAACTCATGTTGCTAGATCCCTTCCCAAAAGGCCTAGTGGACCTAAACACATTGTTTGTCACCATTGTGGTGCCTTTGGTCATCTTAGACCGCATTGCTCTAAGTTTCAAGCTTTTAAAAGAATTAAAAGAAAAGAGAAACTTGAGCTGTTTGGAAGTTATGATATAAAAGCTAAACCGGATTTTGGGGAAAATGGTAAGTTGTTGAAGAAAGTATTTAATGCTCTTAACTCCTTGACTATGTGCATCTCTGGTTTTCATTCTTCCAACCCTCGTCTCACTTCTCTTGAGACACTCATTCCAAACAATCATTCTGTTTGGATGAGGAAGGGTTCCTATGGTTGAGCTTTTGCTCTTTTGATCCTTGATCTAATTCTTTCGATCTTTGTGGGACTTTTCATGCATTGAATGTCATATCTTCATGCATTTTGTGCATCTTGCATTTACTCATATGCATTGTTTTTGTTTTGATCTTACTTTTATGTTTTTGTTTTGTGTGAGTAAAAAACCATAACCACATAAAAAGTGAAAAATTCAAAAAGTTTGATCGTATATGTTTGAGCACATATCACATGTGAGTTTTGCCTTGTACCTCTGTACATATGGCTTTATGCATTTACAAGTTTAGCTTGTTTTTTGTGCACTTATATCTTTGTGGGAAAAATCTTGACATCTTTGTGTAATTGTTGTAAATCGATCTTCAAGCTTGTCATGAATGATTAGTCAATAGTCTTGTTGGTTTTGAGACATGCATAGACTTGTACCTATATATCTTCCCACTCTTTATTTTGTTGTTTTTGCTTAAAGAGCTCACCAAATGTAAATCTCCAAATGAAAAAAGATATTGAGCTGCAAAAGTCTGTTGCACATACTAGTATTTGACTAGGAAAAAGGGAAAGCGACCAAAATAAAATGTATGATGCCCCAAAAAGCCAAAGGCTTGTTCGTCAAATTGAAATATCAAAAATTTCAGGCATCAATCTCTAAAATGAGATGTATTGATTCAAAAAGATCAAATGATATGAATTGTAAAGAAGACAAATGAAAAGTTTCAAAGTTTTGTAATCATTTTCTTGTGGGAGGTCATATATGTTCATTTCTATAATTGAGATAGACCACTTGACTTAGTACTAGCTGTGTATGACTTGATTGAATTGATCATTGAAGCTTCATTCTAGACTAAGGACTATTCCACACTTGATACTCACACACAACACACATGCCTAATGTTCAATGAATGTCTTATTCATTTATTCGATTGTGCTTGTTTAAATGTGAAGTGTGTGTGCTCAACTATATATGGATCAATGCAAAAAAAATTTTGATCTTTTTATATGTATTTGGAAGTGATTTTTATCACTCTTTATGTTCATGTTTTGTGCTTACATTGTTTTTCATTGTTTAAACATGTTTTGGTGTTGAAAAAAACAGGTGTCAGAGTTTTTCGCGACTGACTCGCGAGTCGCGAAACTGGAAAAATGCATTTTCCTCGCATTTTTTGGTTCTCTGGCAAAGAGATTCGCAACTTACTCACGACTCACTCGCGGGTGAGCACTCAAGTCGCGAAAAAGACTTAGAAAATTTCTTGAAAATCGTTCTCGCGACTCATCTCGTGACTCGCCCAGTCGCGAAATGCCCAGAATCAGTTTTTAATGAGCTTTTTCATGGGAAACTTGTTTTAAACCTCTCTCATCCTCTCTAAAACCCTTATTTCAATATTTTTAAATCAAAACCCAACCAATTTGAATGGTTTTTCATTCCATTAACATCTCTAAGGTAATTTTGAACTCTTTTCATTGATTTGAATCCTTGGATTATGTTTTGGTGAGTTTTGTGCTGTTGGTTAGGATTTTCATCATAGGAGTTAGGAAAACTTAATTTTTATCAAAATTTTGTATGGGATTAGTTTCTTTTGGTGATTTTGCTTTGGATGTTGGCCCCTTGTGGCAAAAAGAACATGTATTAAGGGTGGTTTTCATGATGTTCATGCATTGTTTCACTTTGTTCTTCATAGTGTGCATGCTAGGTGTTTGATAAAATGCCTCTTAGGCATTTTCTCACTTGTTTGGACTCCAATGAGTATCAAACTTTGGGGTTTCTCATGTTTCCTCATTAGGAACATGTTTGGTTCATTGGTTGTGTATTTAACAGACCTTACCCCACATGTGCATTTTTCATGCATTGGTCATGCATTGCACTTAGCCACCTCTTGCATACACCTTGCTACCCTTATCATGCATTGGTTCATACATTGTTTCTTCATCATAGCATGTCATGTCTTAGGATTGAGCTTCATTTTCTCATTGCACCCCTCATGCATCATTATCATTGTTTATACTTTCATCTCTTTCTCTCGTTTCTCCTTGACCCTTTGTCTATTCCTGACAAAAAGGGGGAAAGTATACTCTAGAGAGTATATCGAAGAGTTTTTGTCATTTCTATATGACCCTTGTGCACATTCTTAATGGGAGAAATTCTATTTCTCGTGCACACTTGTAGGGGAAGAGATATTCCATAGGGGAGATGCATATACTAAGGGGAAGAAGACATTGTGTTAATAAGATAACTTTGTCTTGGTGTTTGGTGTTTGATCAAGTTGCTCACATGTTTCACATCATGTTCTTGATCGTAATTTTACTTGTTACATTATACTTGTCCGTTTATTACTTGCTTTACCTTGAGGGTCTAATGTGTTTTGTGCAAGTGTTTCAGGTTACAGGTATATATGTTCCAAGTCCATCACAGCTCCTATGATTCATGATAGGGGGAGTGATATGATAAGGGAAGTACTTTATTGTTTGTACCTGGTACCTTTGTAGGTTGTTAAGGTTAATGTTTATGGTTTGTACCCATGTTGCTTATGTAAGCTTTAAGGGTTGTTTCCATGCATTTATGCGGTTTGTAGGCTTTTATGGTTTGTACCATGTATTTGCAATACTTTGCTTATGCAGCCTTTTTGCATTGTGCTTTTGTACTTGTTAATGCTTTGCATTATCTTTAGTACAACACTCTTGTGCCCTTGTAGAATTGTTCCTAGATGCATATATGTTTGTATGCATTGGTTGAATGTTGGTCATTCAAGTGATTTGCCTTGTGTTTGTCATCTTAAATGTCCGGATGTTCATTCCAAGTGTGAATGAGCATTGTGATCATTTGGTTATAGTGATTACTTGTTTTGGTCTTGCCATGGTCTATTACTTTATTCCATTTTGCTTAATCATGCTATTTTTGCTCCATATGCATTTCAAGTGTTTCTGCATACAATGATATTACTATGTTGTTATGTTTCAGGACTTACTTGTTCATATGTTCAAGAGCGTTTCAGAATCTAGAGTTAGGTGTGAGTGAGTTTTGTTCAACTGTTCCCAACTCACGCTTTAAGTCTAGAGTCTGTTGTAGAGTTTTGTCACGGAATAGCCAAAGGGGGAGATTGTAAGGTTGAGTTTAATCAACCATCTTGTTGGCTTTATTCCGTGCCAATTTGCTTGTAATTCAGTACTTAGTAACCCTGTATTTAGGTGGAAAAATTGTAAGGGTAGTGTGTGAGAAGATGTGAAGAAATGCTCAAGAGTGTGCAAGAAAATAGAGTCTCGCGACTGGATCTCGCGAGTGAGTTGCGGCTTGCAAGTCACCAAAAGTCTGCACACGTGCCAAGCATGCCAGAAGCTAAAGAGTCGCGCCAGCTGTTGCACTACAGGACAAAAGTCCCAAGCTGGCCAGGTCGTTAGCTTGCGGCTTGAACTCGCAACTTAACCCAGTCGCGAGGTCAAGTCGCCAAAATGCCCTGTTTGGCAAAAATTGACATTTTGCATTCCTTTCTCACCCTACTATATATATACCCTTATACCCACCATACTAAGAGAGCTTCCAGAGAGAATTTTGTGAGAGAAACCCTAGAGAAATACAAGATTGATTCATCCACAATCTTTACCTTAGAGACTCTACAAATTCCTCTACTCTCTTCCTCTTCATTGTCATAACCTTGAGAGGCCTTTAGCCAAATCCTTATCTCACCACACCCACGTCTGTGAGAAGGTTATTTGGTACTGTTGGGAAGCAGTTAGGAAGGAACCAATCTACATTGGTTGATGCTATGGTCTAGTAGCGGAATCCGGTAAGCTAGAAAAGAAAATGGTTCGACGCAACCTCGTTGGAGCAAGAAGCTTGGAGGGCTTAGGTACCTGGGTAGATTAGGCTTGGAGGGTCTATTGCTGTTCATGTATCCCAACTACAATTTCTAGTGGATTATTGACCGCTTGGAGGGCGGCAGAGAGGTTTTACGCCGAAGGCTTCGGTTTCCTCTTCGATAACACATTGTATGTTGTCCGTGTGTTTGCATCTTCCTTCCCTTTATCTTTACCTTATATTTACTGCTGTGGATGTGTTTATATTTGGCTTAGATTGTTTATCAATTCTATTATAAGCTTGTTATCATATTCTGCACATTAACTGTTTGATATAAAGCTTGAATTGGTATTTTTGTATTTGGGATCCAAACGTTCAAAGGTATTACATACCCTTTTTGAACTTTCAAGTGGGAATGACATATATTGAATTTTTTTGTCTATTTTTCCACTAACCACACGTTTTTTACATTGCATTTAAAAAAAAAAAAAAAAAAAAAAAACCATTCTCACATTTTCTTTAATTCCTGTTGTTTTGTTCAAAATTCAAGTATGAGTTCTATTTGAACTCAAATTACTTTTTTAAATCTCAAATTGATATTTAAGAAAAAAAAAATTAGTTGAACACTCTCTTAAAATTTAGGGGGGAAAAAAACTTATTCTTTTAACATGATTTAGAGTCTGAAAGAGAAAAAAAAAAAAAAATCTTTTAACTCCCACATAAAATAGTGCCTACAAAATAGGACCATGCTTTTTTAAACTCTACTTCAAATATATATATATATATATATTTTTTTTTTTTTGAGAAACCAGACCACAAGCCTGGGGATTTATTCAAAAAACAAAATCAATGAACATCACGAAACAAAAGAGGAGCAATGTCAGCAGGAAGGTCTCCCAACCTAACCTGCGAGCCCACAATAGAACTGGCTTTCTTAGCTAAAGCGTTAGCAACAGAGTTACACAAATGACTAACTAAATTAAAGTCAAAAAACTGAAAAGCAGAAGCTTGAACTTGAATATCATCCAACACGTTCCCATAGGATGACAACTCGCCCGACCCCTGTCGAAGAGCATCAATCACAGCAGCTGCATCCCCTTCAAAAACCACTCGGGTAAGGCCAATTTCTAATGCAAACTGCACAGCCCTCAAACATGCTAAAGCCTCCAACTCAGCCACATACATTTATTTTTATTTGATTACAATATTATGGTAGAATTTGGTTTATATTTGACTTCCTTACTTTCTTATCATTATTATTTCCATATCATTATCTTATCTTATCTTTTCCTTTCTTTTTTAATCTTTTCTTTTCTTCATTTGTTTAGTTTGATGAGTGTTTAATATTTTCTCTAATTGTTCTCAAAAATATATATATATATATATATATTCTCTAATTAATGAGCTTTTTTTAAAGAGTGGGAATGATATATATTTTTGTCCTTTTTTTTTTTTGTGTGTCTATTTTTCTACTAACCACACGTTTTTTACATTGTATAAAATAAAAAATAAAAACTCACATTTTCTTACATTCATGTTATTTTGTTCAAAATTCAAATATGAGTTTTATTCAAATTACTTTTTTTTAAACTCAAATTGATATTTTAAAAAAAAATTAGTTGAACTCTGACTTAGTGTTTAGGGGGAAAAAAAAAAAAAAAACCTTATTTTTTTAACATGATTTAGAGTCTGAAAGTAAAAAACAAAAATTCTTTTAACTCCCCCGTAAAATAGTGCCTTACAAAAATGGTGCAAAACTATTGATCCAATTGATTTATGTCTTTTATTTTTGGTGGGGGAAAGTCTCAAAAATGGATCAGTTTTGTTCAGTTATATGCTCTAAAAACTATTCCTTAATTCTAGCTTCAACATGTAAGTTGATTGTAGGACGTGTTATGTTAGAGCTGGTGCTACTATTAATCATATTCACACCACTGTTTGAGTGGAAGCAACAATATTCTAATCAACTTGAAGCAAATTTAACCATATTCCAGAAACATAAATATATATCTGAAAGAGAGTGATATGTGAAAGAGAGGTGAGATTGAAATAGAAGGGTTATTTTATTTTTACAGTAATGCACAAATATTTTATTTGTTTGTGGAATATAAGAAGCTGTTCATGAATGTGGAGGTGAACTTCCAGATATATGCATACTCATTGGAATGCAATCTAGATAATGATATTTAACATTACCAATAAGAGTAGGTAATGGAGAATTTTTAATTTTGAAATCACTAAATGGATTCTAGGAAGCAATTTTTTTTTTTTTTTTTTTGCTGAATACAAAACAAAAGAGTTTGCTCTCTAATTTTAGTACTCATTTAATAAGGAATCATGAATATAAAAAATGCTTAAAACTGGTGTGCAGATATTCTTATGCAATATTCAAGGTGAAAATCTGCTTTGGTATTTTGTTTAACTAGAAAGGGAGCATACGAAGCAGCACAATTCCTCTCTCAAATAGCAACACATTGCATATCTCATTTTCTCCTCCCACTCCAACACAAAAATAAAAAGAGGGTCAGCATATATTGTCACATTGGTAAAACGATTGGTCAATAAATATTTAAGATTTTTTTATTATTATAATGAAAACCTGTAAAAAAACGACCCAGGTTGCCCGCTTTACATTACAAAAAGTGCTTAAAAGTAGTTGCTAAATTTAAATTTAGGTTCTTTTTAACTTTATTATAGATGTGTAGTAAGTGGCTAATTTTTTTTTATTTTTTTTATTTTATATACAAGATAGAATTCTACTCCAGAGTAATCTAAGTGTATATGTGTGTGAAGCTCCCTCCTGGAACTTGAACCCTAGCCCTTGCCCCCCCCACACCCCACAAACACTTATACATGTGGAGTGACCATCGCACCAAAGGTGTGGGTGGTGTAACTGGCTAAATTTTAGGATTAAACAAAAATTGATAACTGCCATAAATATATATATTTTTTTTATTTAAGAAGATAACTGCCAATAAAAACAACCAACTCCAAAAATTAAGGAAATGCTCCAGGCTCCATGTTTCTTTAATTTTTTTTTTTTTGGTAAATATTAATAATTTACATTCATTATAAATTGAAATTACTACACATTTTCCAATCACTAAAAAACTAGGAGTGTGATGAGTGTTAATATTTGGTACAAACACATAACACTCATAACGCTCCTAGGTTTTTTTGTGATTGGAAAATGTATAGTAATTTCAATTTATAATGAATGCAAATTATTAATACTAGCTTCTAAGCACGCGCTCACACGCATGCTCAGAGGCTCTTCTATTTTTCGGGTAAGGGTTAATCTAGAGCATTTATTATAATTTGGGATTACTACATTTTCTAATCACAAAAATACCTAGGGGTGTGATGAGTATTATGTGTGATGAAATAATTTTTCATCACACCCTTAGGTCTTTTTTGTGATTGAAAAATGTAATAATCCAAAATTATAATAAATGCTCTAGATTAATCCTTACCCAAAAAATAGAAGAGCCTCTGAGCATGCGCATGAGCGCGTGCTTAGAAGCTAGTAAATATATGATAATGGTAAGAAGTGTTAATCTAGAGCATTTATTATAATTTGGGATTACTACATTTTTCAATCACAAAAAAGACCTACATTATAAATTGAAGTTACTAGATTAACCCTTACCCAAATTATAATAAATGCTCTTTATTCATTATAAATTGAAATTACTACACATTTTCCAATCACTAAAAAACTAGGAGTGTGATGAGTGGTAATATTTGGTACAAACGCATAACACTCATAACGCTCCTAGGTTTTTTTGTGATTGGAAAATGTGTAGTAATTTCAATTTATAATGAATGCAAATTATTAATGTATGCTCTACATTCATTTATTACTAGCTTCCAAGCACGCAAATTATAATTTCAATTTATAATGAATGCAAATTATTAATGAATGCTCTACATTCATTTATAATGAATGCTCTACATGCAATTTATAATGAATGCTCTACATTCATTTATTACTAGCTTCTAAGCACGCGCGTGAGCACGTGCTTAGAAGCTAGTAAATATATGATAATGGTAAGAAGTGTTAATCTAGAGCATTTATTATAATTTGGGATTACTACATTTTTCAATCACAAAAAAGACCTACATTATAAATTTTTCAAACGCATAACACTCATAACGCTCTTAGGTTTTTTTGTGATTGGAAAATATGTAGTAATTTCAATTTATAATGAATGCAAATTATTAATGAATGCTCTACATTCATTTATTACTAGCTTCTAAGCACGCAATTTATAATTTCAATTTATAATGAATGCAAATTATTAATGAATGCTCTACATGCAATTTATAATGAATGCTCTACATTCATTTATTACTAGCTTCTAAGCACGCGCATGAGCGCATGCTTAGAAGCTAGTAAATATATGATAATGGTAAGAAGTGTTAATCTAGAGCATTTATTATAATTTAGGATTACTACATATTTTAATCACAAAAAAGACCTACATTATAAATTGAAGTTACTAGATTAACCCTTACCCAAATTATAATAAATGCTCTACATAACACTCATAACGCTCCTAGGTTTTTTTGTGATTGAAAAATGTGTAGTAATTTCAATTTATAATGAATACAAATTATTAATGAATGCTCTACATTCATTTATTACTAGTTAAAAGCTAGTAAATATATGATAATGGTAAGAAATGTTAATCTAGAGCATTTATTATAATTTGGGATTACTACATTTTTCAATCACAAAAAAGACCTATATTATAAATTGAAGTTACTAGATTAACCCTTACCCAAATTATAATAAATGCTCTACATTCATTATAAATTGAAATTACTACACATTTTCCAATCACTAAAAAACTAGGAGTGTGATAAGTGTTAATATTTGGTACAAACGCATAACACTCATAACGCTCCTAGGTTTTTTTGTGATTGGAAAATGTGTAGTAATTTCAATTTATAATGAATGCAAATTATTAATACTAGCTTCTAAGCACGCGCTCACGCGTGTGCTCAAAGGCTCTTCTATTTTTTGGGTAAGGGTTAATCTAGAGCATTTATTATAATTTGGGATTACTACATTTTCCAATCACAAAAATACCTAGAAGTGTGATGAGTATTATGTGTGATGAAATAATTTTTCATCACACCCCTAGGTTTTTTTTGTGATTGAAAAATGTAGTAATCCCAAATTATAATAAATGCTCTAGATTAACACTTCTTACCATTATCATATATTTACTAACTGATGATTTGCATAACAAAGATGATAAATGAGATGTAGCATTATTCATTAGATTTTCGAAAGTAATAGTGTATGAAAATTATATATATATATATATATATATTATAAATAAGATTAAATGAAATGTCAAAATATGGATTTTTAAATTTTCTAAATTTATTTCTTATGTAATTTCTACTACTATCAGAGAACATCTCTTTTTTAGTTATGATTAATATGGTTTCCATAGTTAGAGTTTGATTAGCTTTAAATTTAAATTTAGTACTATGATTGTATTTAATTGTTGATTGTTTATTTAATTTTTTAAGTGAATTTAACAATTTATGTTACTCCACTGTAAAGTTTTTAATGTTCTCCACATGGTAATCTCTTTTTTATTTTTTTACTTCTCCCGTCTTTGTTTTCCAATCAACGATTACTAATTGAAGTTTGGTTTTTTTTTTTTTTTCTTTATCTACTCTTTATTACTTTGTATTGGCTCTCTCTCTCTCTCTCTCTCTCTCTCTCTCTCTCGGCAACCTATCGTTTTTCAAAATTTGATGATGATTCTATGACGTTAAATATGCATTATTAGTTTTTTTTTTTTTTTTAATTTAGTGTTTCTAACTTGATTTGTTTTGTATTTCATTCTTCCTTTGATGCATTGGGTGTAAGAATGGCAACCTATCGTTTTTCAAAATTTGATGATGATTCTATGACGTTAAATATGCATTATTAGTTTTTTTTTTTTTTTTTTTTTTTAATTTAGTGTTTCTAACTTGATTTGTTTTGTATTTCATTCTTCCTTTGATGCATTGGGTGTAAGAATGAGTGTTTCCCTAGCATTACTCCACTTAATGTGGACAATTTTATTTATTTAATTTAGGCAAAATATTATTGTAGGGGAGAATTTTGTTCAGCCCCTGCAAGCCATTTGTCCTTTTTGGGGAGCCAAGCCGTAAGATTTTGTTACAAAGGGGTGAGAGTTCAGGATCTTCACCCTAAAGGCTTTACACCTTAGTCCCACATCGCCTAAGTACGCGCCCCACTCATGCTTTATATGCCATTAGAGCTTGTGTTGTAGTGGTACACTCATGCAAGCTCCAAGGGCATATAAAGCATGAGTGGGGCGCGTACTTAGGCGATGTGGGACTAAGGTGTAAAGCCTTTAAGGTGAAGATCCTAAACTCCCACCCCTTCGTAACAAAACCTTGCGAGCTTAGCTCTCCAAAGAGGACAAATGGCTTGTAGGGGCTGAACAAAATTCTCCCCTACAATTATATTTTAATTTTTTTAAAAGAAAAAAAGGAGTGGAAATATAAATAATTTGATGATATATATGAGGGATGTGGCTGAATTTAAATGTTAAATAAAATGATATGAGAAAAAAATAAAAATAAATACATAAAAATAAACACTAACTTATCCAAATAATTCTATGTAATATAATAATAGTACATTCTTATATATTATTTTTAATTATTTATAATGCAATATGATAATATTTAACAATCAAAGCCATAAAAAAAAAAAAAAATTTAAAACACAAAACTAAATCCCATCAACCAAAATAGAGTTTTAGAATACAAAACTTTATCAAGCTAAAATAGAGATGTAAGAAAAATAAAAATAAAAATCCACCAAAAAATTGAGGGAGAAAGAGTGGGAAATAACCATTTTTTTGTGAGAGAAAATTATGTAAAGAATGGAAGAGTGAATGACAAATTTATACTAAGAGGATGATAATAAAAAGAAACAAAATAAAGGAAGATAAAGGGAAAGAGGAAGAGTGATATCAAGGTAGAATGTTTGGGAAGATGAAAAGGTAAAGAGAAGGGAGAAAGGTTGGAAAAAGTGTAAATATTTAAAAAAAAATGAGTACAATTTGATGAGCACGATTTTCTTTTATTTGAATTTAAGTAAAATATTACATTTTTTAATTTTTAAAACAAAAAGAGAGAGAAAATATAAATAATTTAATGATAAGGAGGATGTGGTTGAATTTCAATATTGAGTAAAATAGAAGAGAAAAATTAAAAGAAAAATTAAAAGATATAACAATAAACACTAAATTATCCAAATTATGCTATGTAATGGAATACTATTTTATTTTTATCTACTATCTTTAATTTTTTATAATGTAATCGGATAAAATTTAACAATCAATGAGCAAAATAATAATAATAATAATAATAACTGAAAACACAAAACTAAATTGTATCAACCTAAATTATAGTTCTTAAAAACACAAAAATTTATCAACCTAAAGCGGAGATGCAATAAAAATAAAAATCCACCAAAACATTAGAGAGAGAGAGAGAGAGAGAGAGAGAGAGAGAGAGAGAGAGAGAAAGAACCTTTTTGTGAGAGAAAATTATGCAAAGAATGGAAAATAGTGTCAAATTTATAGTAAGAGGGAAGGGATAAGAAGTGACAAATAAAGGAAAATGAAGGGAAAGATGAATAGCAATATTAAAGTAGAGAGTAGTGGGGAGATGAAAATGTAAGGGAAGAAGAAAAGTTGAAGAAAGTGTAAATATTTAAAAAATAAGAGAACGTAAAATAAATTATAGGAAAATTGGAAATAAAAAAGAAATATATATAGATGTTAAAACCAACAAAGATGAATATGTAAAGTCAATAATATATATATATATATATATAGTAAAAAAATATGAATAAATAATAAATAATAATTATGTGGCGAATAAGGTGGCGCAACAGGAGTTCAGCAACAATAAATGCCACGCTTCAGGTTTTAGTAATATATAGATATAGACTAGTACATTGTGTTTGAAATAAAGTTCATGCATATATCTTAAAGGATATCATTACCTTTGAGCTACCACTGAACTTCATTTAGAGATATTTGAAAGAACAAATAGAGAGATCATGTGAAATTTTCAATAGAAATAAAGGGCTACTATGCTAGGAGGAATTTTTTTTCATATAAAAAAAACATCAAATATGTGGTGTAGTTTTTGCTTTTGTTTTTTTTTTTTATATAAAATTAAAATTTTTAATTTTATTATTATTATTTTTTAATACAATGCATAGCATATTTTCTCAACTCATATGCTATAAGCTTCAATTCCATAGGAAGATTTACTAATAAAATATTAAAGAAGTGGGCTTAACATGAATTCTTAGAATTTCAACATGGCATAATTTGAACTACAGTTAATCTTGATGCCTAGGTAGTCATGCTCCGCATACCCGCATCACTATTATTGAATACTAGTTGCAACCTGCACGATGCGTGGGAATATTTAATTAATTTTTAATGAAATAAAATATATAATTTATTTTCTAAAATATTCATAAAATTATGTAATTATGACTAGTCATTTGTAGCAAAAGCTTTTTTCTTATAAGAGAATTTTATTTTAGATGTAAAAAACTATTAGTTATGTAAATTTTCTTTATATAACCCTTTAGCAAACCAATAAAGGGTTTGGTAAACAAAGGGCAAGGATAATTTTTTTTTCCCGTAAAATAAAAAATGTTATACTAATTTATTAATATTTTTTAAGTAATGATTTTTGTGTTCTCTATAAATAAAAAATTATATATATTTTTTGCTATTCTATTGGTTTAATATTTTTGTTATTCCAATTCATGATCACATTTTTTTTTTTCTTTATCTTATTAAGTAATGACTTTTGTGTTTACTAAAAGTTTTTTATTTTTTATTTTTATTTCTGTGAGATGAAGCTTTCAACAAAATTTAGGAATAAACAATAAATAAGAAAAAGAATGATTATGTAACCAATGACATGGTGGATGAGGTGGCACAATATGAGCGTAACAACAACAATAAATGTTACGCTTTAGCTTTTTGCAATTTATTGTATTTTTGGGAGGTGGTGCTGGTTCATTCTCTTCAAGAGGCCAAAAAGAAATCTTCTTGATCTTATTTATCATTGTTTTATCATAAATTAAACATATAAAAAATGAAATGAATTACGATTCCTGTGTATGATGCGTAAAAACTTATCTATATAGTGCCAGTCATTGAAAGAAGAAAATATTGGCTTAATTTTTTACCTTTTTCCTTATTTAACTAAGTTAAGTTTCAAAACAAGTATTTCTTATGTATTTGTTGATCATAATTTTGTTTTGCTTGTAATGTAAGATTGTTTTGGTATTTTCTTATATATATATATATATATAAAGGCTTGTTTTGGTATTTGAAATAAAAACAATAAATAAAACAATACACTATAATCGCAAACATATGAGTGTTAAATTACTCCATCTTTTTATTTTCCAATCCCTTAAAAGTCAAAATAATCTGGTCAATTGATCATTCAAATTGTGACATGGCTATTTTTGCATATTTGAGTTCAAATAACCTATTAGGCGAAAAAAATATACTAACTACACCTTTTTATTGGCCAGTCTCTTAAAATTTAAATGATCATTCATTTTCCATTCAAAGAAATAACTTTTTTTTTTCTCATCTTGTGGTATATTTGTAAAACATGGAGCTCTCTCATGCTTTATTTGGGAATTTACCTTTCATGATTGCTCTATGTGTTTCCACTGACTTTAATGAAGTTTTATGATTTGGCAGGTGCAAACATCACCTATTGGGATGTTTTTTGGATTATTTGTGAAGATGTTATGTAGATTCCGATTATATAGGGGATCTTGATTGTAGAAGGTCCATGACAGGCTATGTGTTTATGTTTGCTGGTGGCCCAATCTGCTGGAAATCTACTCTACATGATACACTTGCTCTATCCGCTACAAAGGCAGACTATATGGCAGTAACAGAGGCAGCAAAAGAACTAGTTAGGCAAACCATGAATATTTGTATCTCCTTACTTTTATAGTGAAACTTTCTCTATCGCTGCCTGTGGATGTAGGCAGTTTGCTAAAAAACATAAATGCTGGTGTTCTTTGTATGTATATGCCTATTATTTATTGTTATTAATTTGAACCTTGGGGTGCTATTTCCACATCAATTTGTGTAGATGTTATTTTGTTTGTTCGCTACTTTACCACTTGGCTTCACATGAATTTGTTAGTTTTTTAGATCCCTTAAAACAATAATTGGATTAACCTAGTTAATTAGCCAAGTTATTACTTAGTCCAAATTCCAAATCTAGGTTAACACAATCAAACAATCATATCATGTAAAGCAGCGGAAAGATAAATAACACAATGATATGATGACCTAGGAAAACCAAACTGGTAAAAAATCTGAGGAGGATTTAACCTAGCTATCCTCAAGGTAAACCTGAATCTACTATATGAAAGAATCGAAGTTTGTACAATAGAACTTAGACCACTAACATTCTATTGCTACCCACTAGTAAAACTTACTAACACGACTACGTGTAAGCTTCGAATCCACGGATTCCTTCTTTCTTGGATTCTCCAACAAGTACAAGCACCCCCACTTGTATATCTTTAAGCTCTTATGGCAGCAATTGAATGATCATTAAGTTCTTGAAGCAATCTCCTTCTTGATAATCCTAAGCTTGTGTGAAGGAAAGCTCCTCTCAGATCTCATAAAAGATTCACACACGGCACTTTAATCTCTCTAAAAGCTCTCAAAAACGTTTTAGGGTTTCCCTTATATATAGGAGTGTTTTACTTGAACCCAAGACGTTTAAGTAGAGTTTGGGCTGAACTGGAACTCTGCTGAAAAATAAATCTGCACGTGGTTCGATCGATCGAGCTTTGCAGATTTAGTCCAATAAATTCTGCAATCACTCGATTCCAATTTTACAAATAAATATACTTTGAGCAAGCCTAAACCTAGACTCAATGTTTTGATCATGGTTTGCCAACATAATACAAATTAAAGTTCTAATACATTAGTTCCTAAAGTCTTAGAACCTAACAATCTCCTCTTTTGGCAATCCGTGACAAAACACATCACAAACATGAAATGCTCAAAGTTACAAATAGCCCAAATACAATTCAACCTAATTACTATCCATCAGTTGCAAGTGTAGACAGAAGCATGACTGAATCAACCTGTATATTCCTGAAACACTCAACAAATGCATAAACGCATGTGTTACAGAAAAACAATAAATCAACAAAAATGCAAACTAACTCTCCCCCTAAGTTAGATATATCCAAAAACAATATTAACTCCCCCTAAACAGAACATTCTTGTATTTTCCACATATTTCCAATATGAATTTCATCTAAATCTCCCCCTTTTTGTCACATATTGACAAAGACAACTCATACAAAAAGTAAACAATCAATATACGCAACAAAGGATAAGAGAAAATAGAGAATCAAGGAAACACAAAACAATTTAATTCTGTAAAGTTGTAATTTACAACTGTGTTTTTGTTGGCTTTTATTCCGTGCCAAATTTGATTGTAATTATTTTCAATCGTTTATACCCTGTATTTATTGTGGGATTTATTGTAAGGGTTGTGTGTGAGAGAGAGTGTGTGTGAAGACTCAAGAAATTGAAGACTGAAGAGTTTTCGCGGGTATCTCGCTACTAAGCATCCCGCAAAATGGTGCATGTGCCCTGCACGTGTTGGAAGCTGAAGAGTCATGCCAGGCTGTCATTTTCGCGATTGTCTCGCTGGTAAGGCCTTCCCGCGAGACAGTCACGAAACTTTCTGCCTGAAGGATTTTTATGAGTGACCTTCTTACCCTTCACCCACTCGATATTCACCCACTCGATATATATACCCTCATTACCCACATATGTTGGTGTGGCTATTCAGAGAGAAAAACCCTAGATAGGTTTTCTACAACTCACCCACCCATCTTTTGAGAGAGAGCTACTCCTCCTTAGTGAGAAATCATTGTAGCCTCTTCTCCATCCCTCTCCCATTATCATACCTTGAGAGGAGATTTGTACCCAAACACAACCCACACACATTTAGAGTGTAGAGAGTGTTTTGGAGCTATTGGGAAGCATTGGAAGAAGCCAAGGATGGCAAATGCAACATGGAGCTTGTTGCGGGATCCGGAGAACTAAGACAAGACACGGTTCCGAGAAGCCTTGTTGGAGTAGGAGCTTGGAGGGCTTAGGTACATCGGGTAGACTAGGCTTGGAGGGTCTCTTGCTAACCCATGTATCCCAACTGATTGTCTAGTGGATCGATTTCCGCTTGGAGGGCGGCGGAGAGGTTTTTCGCCGAGCTCTTCGGTTTCCTCTTCGAGAACACGTCTCGGTGTTTTCTGTGTTTGCACCCTTCTTCCCTACTCTTGTTTATTTCATTTTTACTGCTGTGTTGCTTTAAATATGGATTAGAGTAGTTGTATTGCTCATACGCTTGTGTTTACACTATTCCGCACTTATCATTAAGTTAGTGTAAAATCAACAAAGCCGTAACTTTAATTTGGGGGTCTAAATAGCTCGTGTGTTTTCAACACGATTTTCGAGCTTTCAAATTCTATAGAAAATAGAGACAACTCCTCCTATGAACATCAAAGGGTAAAAACAAGCTTCTTCCTCTATAAAAATAGGAAAAACAAAACAAGTTTAGGGAAAAACAGTTTTGAGGGAAATTTAGGAGGTGGGAAAAAAAACACAAACCAAATTTAAAAAAATAAGTTGAGGATACACATGAAGAAAAATATTCTCTCTTTCAATAAAAGCAAACTTGACACTATGTGACCCATAAACAGTTACATGAGTAGAGAAAATATTTGCACATTACTTATCCATCATATCTCTTAAGAAAAATATTTTCTGCAGTTCACACATAAAAATAACATATACTAAAAAGTACATAACTCAAAAATTAATCAATCAATTTTTAAATCAAGTTGAGTACCCAATGTAGCAAAGTGTATGCATTTTATGTGTGAAAATAATGAGAGATATGACTACAAAACTACAAGATGAATACAGAAATCAATGCAATGCATGTGAATCCTAAACAAAATGATGCAAAAAAAAGTTGGTCAAAAACTTAAAAAATGAACACATTTTGCATCCAAATCAATGAACTTTTAATCTTGAATGACCACAACAAGATCACACAATACAATGTACCAAGTTTAGCAAATAGTAACTTGTGTAGTGTGTGCAACTAGTAAAAGTTTGAGATACATGTGAGGTAATATGTGAATAAAAATCAAACACAAAATCTGCAAAATTCATCATATAGAATTTGAAAGAGACTATCACCTAAAGAGTTACATCATATAACTTCCACATCTCCTAGATCATAAGCTTGCACTCATGTAAGTTTCTTGGTTTTGCCTCATAATATACACACCAATTTTAATTGTTCAGAAACTTATTAATTAGCTGGGATAATGTACACACCAATTTTAATTGTTTGATTTAGCTTTAAGCCCAATAATGTACACACCAATTTTAAGCAATTAAACCGAGGCTACACCTTATGTTCTTTTTGTGCATGTCTACACTTTCATGAGCACAAAATCTTACGATATGCACTAAGGTGTTTATGATTGGCTAATGAACAGTGGTGAGATGGTTATTTATACATTTCTCAAAAGGTTCAAGTCCGACAGTCAAAGACATTGACTTCAAGATCAAGACAAAGTGATCAAAAACCATAAACATCTTTCCCACACAACATGCACTACAAAGCTTCAACCAGTAAAGTGCAATAAATAAGCTCATCCAAGCTAAATAAGGTACATAAACATGTTATGTAAAAATAATATGGCCAATCATTGATTATAAATCCAAGATGTGAAATACAAAACACAAAAATCTTTTTGGTTTTTAAAATATTTTATGACCAAAAACAAAAAACACATATTATGCTAAATGAACAATGCAAAAGCAATGCATGATAGTGCTAAACTAAACTATAGAGAGTACACAAATAAGAAATATCAATTTCTTAATTGACCCATGAGTACATATACAAACTAGTACATACTCACACAAAATCAGAAATAGCTTAGCACTTATATAACACATGCTATTCAACTTTCTCCATAATGTCAAGCATGTTCTAAATCAAGAGAGAGATATTATAATTCATGTAATCCTCAAAACAAATAAAAGAAGACACAAAATAAAATATTTTTGTCTTTTTGAAAACTTTTCAATGTTTTTGGATTTTTTTTTTTAATAAAAAAAACCTAAAAAACAAAAACAACCAAAAACAGAAACAAAACATGTCCACAAATAATTAACAGAATTAAATCAGGGACAAGTCAGCAACACTCACTTTAGAGAATCTTTTCTCACCCATATAGCACGAGTCTTTGGCTTTGTAGGTGAAAATCCATGAGAAGCAGAGTGTATTTGAGGGATTACACCAATCTTCTGAGAAAGATTGAAATCCTGCAAATTCCTTTCACAAGCCAATAAGCTCAAATTTTTCAAAAGAATATGAAACAATTTATATGGACTTATGGCAAGAGACATATCATCACATATCCTAGACTGAAACACAGAATGCTTAAATTTCAATTTATGACAATTAGGACGAATGTAACCAGAGACACCACAAAAGTGACAAACAGGAACAAATTTAGGAACATCAATATTTCTAACAACAAATTTAGTCTCAGATCTTGGTTTTCGCCTCAACAAAGAACAATTTGGTCTAATATGACCAACAACACCACAACGGTGACAAGTAGGCACAAAAATAGATTTATTACACTCTCTAACAGTAGGTGTAGACATAGGTTTAGAAACTTCAGCGTCTACATCAGAACTTTTATCTTTGTCTAACCTAACAAAATAAGCTTTTTCTTTATTATTCCTCTTGAAATGAGAGATATAAACTTTCTCAGTTTTAGGCTTAAAAGAAATAGAAACACTTCTGTTATCAACAACAAGCTTGGTACTTGTCAAATTTTCAATTTTAGCTTTAGATTCAACTAACTCTTGTTCCAAGCTTTTCATCTTCTCATCTTGAGAGAAAATTTGATTACTCAAAAATTCATTCTTTTTATTTGATTCATCTAATCTAACAACTAATTCCTCTCTTTCAAGATTAACCAACTTTAACTCTTCTTTGAATTTCTTAGCAATTTTCATAGATTTCAATAATTCCTTACGAAGAGTTTCACAGGCATCAATAAAATCAACAGAAGCATGAGCAAAAACATTATCAGAAAGAAACTTCAAATTATCCTTGACAACAGGGGTCAAAGATCACCTCTTAGATCAAAAGATCTAAAACAAAAGAGCTATCTGCTTTGATACCACTTGTTAGTTTTTTAGACCCCTTAAAACAACAATTTGATTAACCTAGTTAATTAGCCAAGTTATTACTTAGTCCAAATTCCAAATCTAGGTTAACACAATCAAACAATCATATCATGCAAATCAGCGGAAAGATAAACAACACAATAATATGATGACCCAGGAAAACCAAACCGGTAAAAAACCTGTGGATGATTTAATTTAGCTATCCTTAAGGTAAACCTGAATCCACTATATGAAAAAATCAAAGTTTGTACAATAGAATTTAAACCACTAACATTCTATTACTACCCACCAGTAAAACTTACTAACACGACCACGTGCAAGTTCCGAATCATAGACTCTTTCTTTCTTGGATTCTGCAACAAGTACAAGCACCCCCACTTGTATATCTTTAAGCTCTTATGGCAGCAACTGAATGATCATCAAGTTCTTGAAGTAATCTCCTTCTTGATAATCCTAAGCTTGTGTGAAGGAAAGCTCCTCTCAGATCTCACAAGAGATTCACACAAACAACAAAATGAGCAACAACCTTTAGAGAGCCCTTGAGTACAAAACCCTAAAAATAAAAAGAGGCACACATGGCACTTTAATCTCTCTAAAAGCTCTCAAAATCTTTTTAGGGTTTCCTATATATAGGAGTGTTTTACTTGAACCCCAAGACGTTTAAGTAGAGTTTGCACTGAACTGGAACTCTGCAAAAAAATAAATCTACACGTGGTTTGATCGATCGAGCCTTGCAGATTTAGTCCAATAAATTCTGCAATCACTCGATTCCAATTTTACAAATGAATATATTTTGAGCAAGCCTAAACCTAGACTCAATGTTTTGATCATGGTTTACCAACATAATACAAATTGAAATTCTAATACATTAGTTCCTAAAGTCTTAGAACCTAACAAAATTCATGCTACCTTTGTCACTCAGTGTACAATTTCATCTATTGTCCTTTACTTTCAAAATTCTTCTAAAGAAAGACTTAAACATCCAGCTACCAACATTTGGAAAGGAATTCTAATGAGGCAGATGTAGAGGAGATCATTGATATGGCTAGTAAAGCCTTTCTTGCTGGTCAACAGAAGCAAGTCCAAGAAAATATCCATGTCCATGGATGTAATTTTTCATCCTGATACTAAAAGGTTTGTTGGCAGGAATGACCAATCTACTGACCGTCCTGGTAAGATTATGTTTGGAAATCCAGACACCTTTTCCATGTTGCATTATGAGCTTGAAGTTGCATGAGTGTGGCTTGAGATGTTCAGTATCTTTGAATATTCTTGTGACTTATCCTTTCTATATTTGAAGTAGTGGGATTATCTTGCAACGAAAGAGTGATCTTTGATCTGTTTCGGTGTTCACCTGATCTTTGATCTGTTTCTGGTGATCTTTGATCTGAAGAAGAAGGAGGCTGAGGACGACATGTCACAACAGGATGATGTTGAGAAAGAATCACCAGAAAAAGAGACCACACCTCCTATACCAAGAAGGGAAACTCGATCGACACATGGGTCTTCTAGCCCTCTCACTCCACCGGAAGTTCAACCTCCAATTTCTTGAGATGAAGAACCTTCTACCTCCAAGAGACCATCATCAAGGGTAATTCTCAATCATCCATCAAGTAATATCATTGGTGACGTCAATGAGGGACTTCGACTGAGAAAAGGACCAAAATACAGTGCGAATCACGTGACATATAACTGTTATCTTGCTCAATTTGAACCCAAGAAGGTAGAGGAAGCTCTTAGAGATGAGAACTGGATAGAGTCTATGCATCAAGAGCTACATCAGTTTGTTAGAAATGATGTATGGGAATTGGTTCCAAGGCCCAAAGATAGTCATGTGATCGGCACCAAGTGGATCTTCAAGAACAAAACTGATGAAGACGGTGAGGTTGTTCGAAACAAGTCCAGGTTGGTAGCTCAAGGATATACTCAAGTGGAAGGCATTGATTTTGATGATTCGTTTGCACCAGTAGCAAGACTGGAGTCTATCCGAATCCTATTGTCCATAGCCTGTGTCATGGATTTCAAATTGTACCAAATGGATGTGAAAAGTGCCTTTCTGAATGGTTTTCTAAATGAAGAAGTGTTTGTTGAACAACCAAAGGGATTTCAAGATCCTCATTTTCCAGATCATGTGCTAAGATTAAAGAAAGCACTATACGGGTTAAAGCAAGCACCAAGAGCATGGTATGATCGCCTCACAACATACTTGTTGGATCGAGGATTCAAAAGAGGGCAAGCTGATCGAACATTATTTGTGAAGAGAGATGAGAAGTTTCTCCTAGTTGCTCAGGTATATGTGGATGATATTGTGTTTGGATCCACACTTGATCATTTGGCTCTTCAATTTTCCGAAGAAATGAAAAAGGAGTTTGAGATGAGTATGGTAGGGGAACTAAACTACTTCCTAGGACTTCAAGTGAAACAACGGAAAGATGGGATATTCATATCTCAAGAAAAGTACGCCAAGAATCTGGTTAAAAGATTTGGTCTAGACTCTAAGAAACACACGTCCACTCCAATGAGCTCCTCATCAAAGCTGAGTAGGGATGCTGCTGGTGTAGAAGTGGATCCAACGCTCTATCGAAGCATGATAGGGAGTCTCTTGTATCTTACTGCGAGCAGACCAGACATTGCCTTCAGTGTAGGCGTATGTGCTCGATTCCAGGCAGCCCCCAAAGAGTCACATTTAACAGCAGTCAAAAGAATTATCCGATACATAAATGGGACATCTGACTATGGAATTTGGTACTCAAGAGATTCCAATGAATGCCTGGCCGGATATTCTGATGCTAATTAGGCCGGCTGTGTTGATGATAGGAAGAGCACCTCCGGGGGATGCTTTTATCTTGGGAACAACCTGGTGTCATGGATGAGCAAAAAGCAAAATTCAGTCTCTTTATCAACAGCCGAAGCTGAATACATTGCTGCTGCAAGTGCTTGTGCTCAATTACTCTGGATGAAGAAACTCCTTTATGATTACGGAATCACTCAAGACACAATGTGTGTATATTGTGACAATACAAGTGCCATAAATCTGTCAAAAAATCCGGTTCAACACTCGAAATCAAAGCACATCGAAATCCGGTATCATTTCATTCGAGACTTGGTGGAAGAAAAGACGGTGTACTTGGAGTTCATCAACACTGACAATCAGAAGGCAGACATATTCACTAAACCCCTCGATGGCCCAAAGTTTGAATCTTTGCGTAAGACCATCGGTGTCGGTATCACTCCTTGAACTCTATCTCTTGTGTGGAACTTTACTGCTCTTTGTTGCTTATATGTTGTTTTGGTTTCACATGTTCAGTTTCAGAGGTGTTTGTTTTCTTGTTTAAGTTTAAACCTTGTTTTTGTTGATCTTACTTCTTTTGTTTTATTTTGGGTGTGTTTCAAAAATTCAAAAACCCATAAAAATTAAAAAATCTCAAAAAGTTTGATCACTTGTTATGTGCATATCTCATGTGAGTTTGGCCTAGTACCTTCGTACTTATGGCATAGTGCATTTACGATCTTCGCTTGTTCGTATGCACTCTTTTCTGTGTGGAAGAAACCCTGAAAACTATGTGTGACTGTTGTAAATAGATCTTCAAGCTTGTCATGAATGATTGGTCACTAGTCTTGTTAGTCTTGATACTTGCATAGACTTGTGTCTATATCTCTTCCCACTTTATTTTTATGTTTTTGTAAAAAGAGCTCTTCAATTGTAAATCTCCAAATGAAAAGAGATATTGAGCTGCAAAAGCCTGTCGCACATACTAGTATTTGACTAAGAAAAAGGGAAAGCGACTCTTCTAATGTAAATTTTATGGTGCTTAAAAAGCCAAAGGCTTATCATCAAAGTTGAAATATCACAAATTTCAAGCACCAATCTCAAAAAGAGATGTATTTGTCCAATCAAAATGAAAATGGACCAATTGTTATGAGTTATAAGAAGCCAAATGAAAAGCTTCCAAGTTATGTTTTTAATGTGTGGGAGGTCATATATACTCATTTCTATAATGGAGATAGTCCACATGATTTAGTATCAGTTGTGTATGACTCGTGTGAATTGATCATTGAAGCTTCGCTCTGGTCTAAGGACTATTTCACATTTGATACTCACACACAACACACAAGTTTTTGATTCAATCAATGCCTATCTCATTTGTGTGATTGTATATGTCCAAATGTGATGTGATTGCCCATGAACTTGTTGATCAAATCCAAAAAGATTTTTGTGAGTTTTATTAGTTTTTGAAAGTGATTTTATACTTTCTTGTGCTTCTTTTTGGTCAAAATGCTTTTTGTGTGTTTTTCATCAAAAAAACTGGTTCAGGGGTTCTTTCGCGAGAAGCTCGCGACTAAGCTGCTTCCCGCGAAATGATTTGAGGGAAAATTTTTTTTTTTCTTTCTTTTTTTTCTTGTCACACAGAGACTTTCGCTACTGTCTCGCGACCAACAGCTTCTCGCGAAATGCTGTTTGGCAAAAACTGGAATTTTCTCAAAATCAGACAGAGAATATCGCGACTGTCTCGCGACTGTGTCGCGACCTAGCACTTCTCGCGAGAAGTTTTGTGCTTCAGTGGTCTCTTTCGCGGTTGTCTCGCGACTGTGTCGCTACTCCCTATCCCGCGAAAAACGCGTGTTTTCAGTTTTAAAGGTGCTGATGTGATTGCTTTTCAAACCTTAACCCATTCCCTCGCTTAACCTCTCTCAAAACCATTCTTGACCCAAATCACCATTCCATCAAATCCCCTTCCAAATCAAGAATTTTTCTGCATTTTCTCTCTCAAGGTATGATTTCTAAAACATCCTTTTCATGTTTTTACATTGATTTTGCAGATTTTCTGTTAGGGTTTTGCTATTTTGGGATTTTCAAAAATTTTGGGTTGTGTTTCAAATTTGGGTGAAGTTTTTTCTCAAAATTCTGATTGGGTCTTGTTCCTGTTGATCTTGGTGCATCTGTGTTGGCCCCTTGTGGCGTTTTAAAGTGTATTTAGGCCTGTTTTCACCATGTTCATGCATTATTCATGTCATATTTGAATCTGTGCATGCTTAGTGTTCGATAAAATGTCCGACTCACATTTTTGTGCCTATTTGAAATCAAGTGATGTCAATCTGTGAACTCTCACTTCTTTAACCATCTTTCACTCCATTTGGTCATTGATTGTGTGTTTCATACACTTTACTCACTCTGCACACTCTTCACACACAGCACTACATGTGGTTTACTCTAACCTCAATCTAATCAAGCTCTGTGCTCTATTTTGTCTGCTGTGCTTGTGTTTTCTGGTGGTTTTGGATGTACTTTTGCACAGATGTCCCCGTTTAAGACTTCAGCTGTGAAAGGTGGCAGCAACAAAGGGAAAGAACCAATCATCGATGTTGATGAAGATTCTCCGAGACCAAAGAGAGCTCGTGCTTCAACAGGACTCTTTGATCATAGCTTGTTCCGCTCTTATGCTGCTTTTGAATCCTATAAAAATCTCTTCCGAGATGCTCCTTTGTTGGTTGAGAGAGCAGTTGATCAGTCATCTCTTCTAGATGCAAAAATTCCTACTTGGTTTGCCACAAAAGACTGGAATTTTCTTCTATCCGATCTTGAAGATGCTTATGAGGACATGGTCAAAGAATTTTATGCCAATGCTATTGTACAAGGACAAGAGATCAGATGCTGGGTTAGAGGAAAGCAATTCTTGGTAACACCTGTGTACCTGTCTGAAATCCTACACATAAACCGTCCGATTCTACCTATCCCACCTGTGTATGATGACCTCAATCCGGATGAAGAATTACTCCGAGGACAATTAGGAGCAAGTTTAGAATTCTCCTCTAGTGGAACGTCAATCAGTGTGGCCTTACTTTCTCCAGAATTAAGACTCATGTCTACAATCATGTGCAGCAACCTCTATCCATTGTCAAGTACCGGCTTCATCAACCTAGGTCGAGCATTATTTCTTCATGATCTGGTGTCTGATGTGGAAATTGACGTCTGCTCTCACATTTTCCACATTTTGGTTAAAACAGTCAATCGTACTGCTTCACGGAATTGCATTCCCTTTGGTCGTCGTTTCTCGGATTTTGAAACTCAAAGGTGTGCGTCCATCTGCTGATGAGCGCCCTCATCCTAGGCCAAGTCCAATTAACGGTCGTACCCTTCAAGCAAGTATGAGTCACACCAAAAAGACTGTCAAACAAGAACATCATGCTCCTCATGGTACCTCAAGTTCTACTTCTCATTCCTATGATGACAAGTTTGACACCATCATGGTTGCACTTCAAGATCTCAGCACCAAACTCTCAGGACTTACTCAAATCATGTACTCCCAACACTCCCGTCTTGATAAACAGCTAACCTCCCTCGAAACTCAGATGGATGAAATTCAAAGGAAGTTGGAAGAGAATGACAACTAGCTATTCCATGACAAAAAGGGGGAGATGATGTCATCGACAGGGGGAGTATAGTGATAGGGGGAGATGAAGATGATGTCTTTTTTGTTTACTAGCTACACTTATGCTTTAACTTCAGTATTAATTTCAGTATATGTTCAGTAGTTTGTGCTATATTTTCTATGCTTTGTGGCATATGTGCTATGTGGCATTTTTATATTTGTACCCATGATTGCTTATGTAAGCTTTAGGGTTTGTTGCATGCATTAATTTGTAAGTCTTTGTGGTTTGTGCCATGCATTTGCAATACCTTGCCTATGCAACCTTCATGCATGTTTGCTTGTTGTTCAATGTCATGCATTCTACTTCAAGTACATCACTCTTGTGCCCATGTAGGATTGTTCCTAGATGCATACACGTTCTATGCATTGGTTGAGTGATGAACACTCGTGTGCCCTAGTAGGATTGTTCCTAGATGCAAATACTTCGTGTAGTTTGCATTGGTTGAGTGTTGAAGATGCAAATGATACTCTTCAAATGAGCTTATCATCTTGCATATCCGGATGTTCGTTCCATGTGTGAATGAGCATAGTAATTGCTTTTGTATAGTGATTACTTGGTTGATCGTGCCATGATCTAGTGTTTCTATTTCGTTTTGCTCGATCATGCTATTATTGCTCCATATGCTTTTCAAGTTTTCTGCATACAATGATGTTATTGTGTTGTTGTGTTTCAGGAGTTACTTGTTCATATGTTTCAAGAGCACTTCAGAATCTAGAACTAGGTGTGAGTGAGTTTTGCCTTTGTTCCCAAACTCACGTTTAAGTCTAGAGTCTGTTTTAGGGTTTTGTCACGGAATAGCCAAAGGGGGAGATTGTAAAGTTGTAATTTACAACTGTGTTTTTGTTGGCTTTTATTCCGTGCCAAATTTGATTGTAATTATGTTCAATCGTTTAAACCCTGTATTTGTTGTGGGATTTGTTGTAAGGGTTGTATAATAGAGAGAGTGTTTGAAGACTCAAGCATTTGAAGAACTGAAGGATTCTCGCGGGTATCTCGCGACCTAGCATCCCGCGAAGTGAACCATGTGCCAGGCACATGCTGGAATGCGAAGAGTCAGGCCAGGTGGAGACAACTGTGTCTCGCGAGTATCTCGCGAGTAAGGCCTTCCTGCGAGACACCCGCGAGACTAGCTGTTCTGCCAGCCTGTACTTTTTGAGTCACACCTTTTGCACCTCTCCCATATATACCATCATTACCCATAATTGTTGAGGAATGCTTCAGAGAGAAAACCCTAGCCAAACACATTGGTAATTAGAGATTGTCTTCCCCATCTTTCTCTATACATTTGCTTGTGGTATTTCCTCAACCCTTCCCTCTCCATTATCCATATCTTTGAGAGGTTGATAGCCCAAACACTTACCACACCTTGTGAGTGCTGTGTGACGTTTTGGTGCTGCTGGGAAGCATTGGAAGAAGCCTTGAATGGCAGATGCAACATAGAGCTTGTTGCGGGATCCGGATAACTAGGACAAGACACGGTTCCGAGAAGCCTTGTTGGAGTAGGAGCTTGGAGGGCTTAGGTACAACGGGTAGACTAGGCTTGGAGGGTCTTTTGCTAACCCATGTATCCCAACTGATTGTCTAGTGGATCGATTTCCGCTTGGAGGGCGGCGGAGAGGTTTTTCGCCGAGTTCTTCGGTTTCCTCTTCGAGAACACGTCTTGATGTTTTCTGTGTTTGCATCCTTCTTCCCTACTCTTGTTTAATTCCATTATACTGCTGTGTTGCTTAGTTTATGGATTAGAGCAGCTTACTTGTTCATCCGCTCGCTTTTACACTATTCCGCACTTTGTATTAAAGTTGTGTAAAATCTATCGAGCCGTAATTTTAATTTGGGGGTCTAAACAGCTCTTGTGTTTTCAACACATTTTCGAGCTTTCACCACCTACCTTCAACGATCCTACGTAAGATCTCGATTTTGACAACCTTGCTCAGGGACATGAATTTTCATGTGTAGAACAGCTTAATCCATGACCTCTATAGCTAAAACCTGACCAACTAGATATGTTTTGAGTGTGAGAATGAATAAACTAGTAATTTGGAAAACTTTTATGTATTAATTAAAAAGACCCAATCAAACATGTGAATACAAAATATGGTTAATCATATATGGTGCCAGCTTCCGTTATCTTGTACTTTTATGTTTGGTTTATATATGTGTCAATATGTGGATCATTAATTAGTCGGTGTTTTTTAACACAATAAAATGAAGAGTACTAATATAAAAGGAAGACTTGGATTAAATCAAAAGGAAGACTTGCATATAGTATATATTTGACTTAGAAACTTACTAATACTCACGTCATAGGCTATTGATTAATCCAATATCAAATTAATCATGGCTTTAATTTGCCTATCCCCAGCCCTTTTTGTTGTCTTACTAATTCTGCTACCAAGTTGCTCAAAATAATGGTAATGTTACTGTCGGCAACGCAACTCTCTCACTGCAACTGAGACAACAGCACTTCTTGGCCATCATTGATCTGGTGATTTTGCCTTCGGATTTCGCCCTCTTAACCAGAAAGATCTCTTCCTTTGGTTTGCTAGACTAGATAATGCTGCACCCAAGGGATCAAAAGTAGTGGACCATGAAAGCTCGAATATGTGTTAAAACACAAGAGCTGTTTAGACCCTCAAATTAAAGTTACGGCTCGATTGATTTTACTCTTACTTAAACTAAATGCAGAATAGAGTAAATGCGAGCGGATAAGCAAATAAACTACTCTAACCCATAATCATAAAAACATAGCAGTAAACTGAAAGGTAAAAGAGTAGAAAAGAAGAATGTAAACACAAGATAGCACACCGATATGTTATCGAAAAAGAAATCGAAGAACTCAGCGTAAAACCTCTCCGCCGCCCTCCAAGCGGTAATTGATTTACTAGACAATCAGTTGGAATACATGGGTTAGTAAGAGACCCTCCAAGTCTAATCTACCCGGTGCACCTAAGCCCTCTAAGCTCCTACTCCAACAAGACTTCTCGGAACCGTGTCTTATCTAGCTTTCTGGATCCCACAATGCACCCAATTGCATCCGCCAAAGCTTGGCTTCTTCTAATGCTTCCCAACAATATCAAATCCTCACTTGACACTCAGTATGGATGTGGTATCTATTTGGGCTAGCAACCTCTCAAAGATATGAAAATGGAGAGGTAGGAGTTGAAGAAAAACCACAATAAATTGTGTAGAGAAATGTGGATATAACAATCTCTAACTCTCAATGTTTGTGGCTAGGGTTTTTTCTCAGAATCACTCCTCAACATCTGTGGGTAATGTGAGTATATATAGTATGGGTACAAATAGTGTGTATCAGACAGGACATAATAGCAAAACAAAACGTTTCGCGGGTATCTCGCGGGAAGGCCTTACCTGCGAGACACTCACGAAAACCAGCTGTCACCATCCTGTCATGTCTCTTCACATTCCAGTCATGTGCAGGGCACATGCATCACTTCGCAGGATGCTTACTCGTGAACTACTTGCGAAAACACTTCAGCCTTCAATTTGTCTTGAGTCTTCACACTCTCTCTCTCCACACAACCCTTACAAATAAATCTCACATGAAATACAGAGTACAAAAGATTGAATAGAATTACAATCAAATTTGACACGGAATTAAAGCAACAAAAACTAGTTGTAAATCACAACTTTACATACCTAACTGCTGACCGTGGGCTAGTACTTACAATACCATTTTTGGTATCTATGGTGCTATGAGCAACTTCAAATTCAAATTATATCATGTCAAAACACTAAAATTATGTGATTTATTCAAACATTAAAATACTAATATTAACTAAGGGCAGAAGAACATAAAGAAAGATAATATCACAAAACATTAAATTAAACATACATGAACAAAATGCTATGGATTATGATTCTTGAATATGATGTGTAAGAACTATTTATTTATATAGTGCTACTAGTCATTTAATGAAGAATTATTTAACCATTAGCATGAATTTAGAGTTCAGGTCACTGAACCAAAAATAGTGCTTCCTGTACTCATTGATTCATTTCACAATGGGCAATGGCTTTTCCATTCCACAAATTCCAAGAGGCCTCTCTCTCTCACCGGTTTTAGTTTTACGGTTTTACTGAAATTAAAATACGGATCTCCATTTCTCAATAGCAAAAATGGGTTTTCCATTATGGAACCAACAAGCTCTACACAATTGAGTCTAATCAATTACTTTTGTTGGACTAATCTGAGTTGGGCTCCTGTTCTTTGGGCAAACCCATTACAATATTAGTCATGACTATTAAAACTTTCTTTCATTTAGGCCCTTTTTTTTTGGTGTGTTTTTGTATTACCCATTTGCTCTTTTGTAAATGATATTCACAGGCTATAAAAGCTCTTGCAAAAGCCCACTTTTGCTAGGGATTAATGCTTAAAGGGCCCAATATGGCCACCATATTATTGAAGCCAATGATGGGCCTTTTATTTATTTTTTAAATAATCAACAGGGAAAACCTATTAGAATGGATCAACTTGCTAACAAAAATCAAAAGTGTATAAGTATAAATGGTAAAATTATAAAAGAGTGTGTTATATGTAGTATAACTTATCTCACCCTCCCTTAAAAGTTATTATGACTTTTGAGTGGAGTTGTTATATGCCTTTGTATTAGAACCATTTTCCTTCTCCCTTGTGTGTGTGTGTTTGTTTTTTTTTAAAAAAAATTATACCGGACAAAAGAAGGTAAGATTATCTCTTATCCTTTTTTTTCTTAAGACTAAAATGTTATTTTTATTCATAAATTTTATCAAATTTTTTTTTATCTTTAAATTTGAAAAAATTTGTTTGTCATCTCTAAATTATTTTTAAATATTTTAATTTTTGCCATTAAATTTTAGAAAAGATTATTTTTCATCATTAAAATATTGAATGAAATTCATTTTTTGTCCGTCTTAGGAACTATTAAAGAAAACTTTTTACAAAGTCTTAGGATGGAAATAATATTTTGGTAAATTTTAAGTATCAAAATAATATTTTACCTCTTTTTTTTTTTCTAAAGTATTTTTAAAAGTATTACGGCGAATTAATTTCGACCTAACAAATCAAGGCACAGACCACAGACAAGTTTTTGGCCAGGTCATAGAAATGTGAAACAAAGAAATAAATTGAGAGGTCAAAGATATAGTCGACGTTACAACACTAAAGTCGACACAATAGACGTTTTCAGTAACTCCAAGGCACAGGCACTCCACCATAAAGGGTCGTTACGGAAAGCGCGCACTCTTCGTTTACCTTGCAGTCCATTTCGGAGTTCAGCTCACTGAACCAAAAAGATTGCTTTTTGGACTCACTGATTCATTTCACAATGGCTTTTCTATTCAACAAATTCCAAGACGTCTCTCTCTCTTTCTTTCTCTCTTTGTGGTTTTAGTTTTACACTTCTACTGAAAATACTGTTCTCCATTTCTCAATAGTGAAAATGGGTTTTCACATTTCCACTAAGTTCTACTCGATTGAACTCAATCTATGACTGCTATTGAACTAATCTGAGATGGGTTTTTGTTCTTAGTGCAAACCCAGATCAGTATTAGTCATAAAGATTAAAACTTTGTTTCATTTATGCCTTTGTTTTCTTCTTTTCTAGTGTTTTTTGAATGACCCTTTTTCTCTTTTGTAAATGGGTATTTACAGGCTGTGAAAACTCTTGCAAAAAGTCCCACTTTTGCTAGGGATCCAAGACAGTTACAATTTGAAGCAGACATAAATAGATTGTTTCTATATACCAGGTCAGTTGTGACTGTGAATTTGTTATTTGAATTATCTCTCATGTATTACCTTTAAACATGAACTGTATGTGTCTACTGGCTAGTTTCAGTAATGCTGTTGTTTGTGTTAATGTGCAAATATAGGTAGCATATTGTAGTGTAGAGTGTAGACCATTTGATTGGTTTTAATAAACCTCTTGAGTGAATTATTTTCCTCAATTTTGTTGATAAACATGCTTATGTTTGAAGTAGTAACTGTTGTGGAGTAGATGCTATGGTCAAATTAATTAGAAAAAATTTACCATAACAATGAGCTGTACCTCAAATGACATTTCCTCCTCCCATAAAATGGGATTAAGGGTAAGTTTTTGGATTCAAAACTTGCTAGGTGTGTAACTTACCAATATTTTAAAAAAAGGAGTAGATACTTAGATTCCAACCCTATCAATTGGTATAATTGTGTCAGATCTAATTGAACTCTTTCTCTGCATTTTATTTTTAGCTGTCCATGACATCTCATTTTGCTCTAGTTGTTACTATAGCTATATTAATTTTCTTTTCTTTTCTTTTCACCAATCATCCATTTCATATTCAGCGTATAGCAATGATCATGGTATGAACAATAACAAACTTGTTTGCCCAACAAGTTGCTTAACAAAGAATGTTCAGTCTTGTAGATATCTTAAAGACATTCCCTTCATCCATAGGCATATGGCAATCACACAGAACAATTGGGGCCCTCAATCATTTCATGTATGTTGATATAATTTTTTGAGAATCATACTCTTTAAGAGAAGGAAAGATAGGGACATAGTGCTAACACCCGACCCTGCCCATCTGGAAATATTGGTTCAAACCCTTCGTTACTGGGTGGAAGATGCTTCTTATTTGCATTTATTGCGGTTCTTTCTTCATGAGTAGTCTAATTGTAACAGTCTTATTATTACAAATAAATCTATTTCCGTTTTTTCAAAAAGTAATCCGAGATTCTTTTTATTCCTATATAATTCTTATATGTGAATATGAATCTATCTTCCTTTTTCTCCGTAACCAATCTTCTCATTTACGATTAACATCTTCTGGAGTCCTTTTTGAACAATTCTGTTTATATAGAAAAATAGAACATTTTGCCGAAGTCTTTGCTAATGATTTTCCGGTCATCCCATGCTTTCTCAAGGATCCTTTCATGCATTATGTTAGATATCAAGGAAAATCAATTCTCGCTTCCAAAGACACACCTCTTCTAATGAATAAATGGAAATCTTACCTTGTCAATTTATGGCAATGTCATTTTTATGTATGGTCTCACGCTGCAAGTATCCGTATAAACCAATTATCCAAGCATTCCCTCGATTTTTTGAGTTACTTTTCAAGTATTCGACGAAATCCTGTAGTGGTGCGGAATCAAATGCTAGAAAATTCATTTCTTCTAAATAATGCTCCCAATAAACTCGATTCAATAGTTCCAATTATTCCTCTGATTGGATCATTGGCTAAAGCGAAATTTTGTAACGCAGTAGGGCATCCAATTAGTAAGCTGACTTGGGCCAATTTATCGGATTTTGAAATTATCAATCGATTTTTGCATATATGCAGAAATCTTTCTCATTATTACAGCGGATCCTCAAAAAAAAAAAAGAATATGTATCGAATAAAATATATACTTCGGCTTTCTTGCGTTAAAACTTTGGCCCATAAACACAAAAGTTCTGCACGCGCTTTTTTAAAAAGAGTGGGTTCGGAATTCATCCAAGAATTCTTTACCGAGGAAGGGGGGTTTATTTCTTTGATCTTCCCAAGAGTTTCCTTTGCTTTGCAAAGGTTATATAGCGGGCAAGCTTGGTATTTGGATATTATTTTCATCAATGGTCTGTCCAATCACGAATGATTGGTTATGAGACCTTGGAAATGGTACTTATTCTTAAATGAATGAAGAGATAACAAAAAAATTCATTCATTTCTATTATGAAATGTTTATGCAGTAAGAGTAGAGGTTGATCGACTAAGTATTCGACTTTCTTATTAGAGTCCCCTCTAGGAAATGCACTGAGTGTTAAATGTATACATAGGGAAAGCCATGTGCGATGAAAGATGCAAGCATGGCTTGGGGAGGGATTTTTTACCTACTTTTTAACAAGTAAATTATCTACTCCATCCGACTAGTTCCGGGTTCGAGTCCTGGGCAACCCATTCGAATATCTAAATTATATGTATGTAAATCCGAATTCTAATTTTTTTTTTTTTTGAATGAATGAAATGAGTTAAAAAAATCTGATGAATCTAGCTAGATAATATAGATCGATCGATTTTGATATCGGTTGACACGGGTATGTAAGTCATGTTATACTGTTGAATAACAAGCCCTCAATTATCTATTTCTATTTATAGAGAATCGTGTGCTTGGGAGTCCCTGATGATTAATGATTAAATAAACCAAGATTTTACCATGACTGCAATTTTAGAGAGACGCGAAAGCGAAAGCCTATGGGGTCGCTTCTGTAACTGGATAACCAGCATTGAAAACCGTCTTTACATTGGATGGTTTGGCGTTTTGATGATCCCTACCTTATTGACCGCAACTTCTGTATTTATTATTGCTTTCATTGCTACTCCTCCGGTGGATATTGATGGTATTCGTGAACCTGTTTCTGGATCTCTACTTTATGGAAATAATATTATTTCTAGTGCCATTATTCCTACTTCTGCAGCTATAGATTTGCACTTTTACCCAATATGGGAAGCTGCTTCCGTTGATGAATGGTTATACAATGGCGGTCCTTATGAGCTAATTGTTCTACACTTCTTACTTGGTGTAGCTTGTTATATGGGTCGTGAGTGGGAACTTAGTTTCCGTCTAGGTATGCGCCCTTGGATTGCTGTTGCATATTTAGCTCCAGTTGCTGCTGCAACTGCCGTTTTCTTGATATATCCCATTGGTCAAGGAAGCTTTTCTGACGGTATGCCTCTAGGAATTTCTGGTACTTTCAACTTCATGATTGTATTCTAGGTTGAGCACAACATCCTTATGCACCCATTTCACATGTTAGGTGTAGTTGGTGTATTCGGCGGTTCCCTATTCAGTGCTATGCATGGTTCCTTGGTAACTTCTAGTTTGATCAGGGAAACCACAGAAAATGAGTCTGCTAACGAAGGTTACAGATTCGGTTAAAAGGAAGAAACTTATAATATCGTAGCTGCTCATGGTTATTTTGGCCGATTGATTTTCCAATGTGCTAGTTTCAACAATTCTCATTCTTTACATTTCTTCCTAGCGGCTTGGCCTGTAGTAGGTATCTGGTTCACCGCTTTAGGTATCAGCACTATGGCTTTCAACTTAAATGGTTTCAATTTCAACCAATCTGTAGTTGATAGTCATGGTCGTGTAATTAATACCTGGGCTGATATTATTAATCGTGCTAACCTTGGTATGGAAGTTATGCATGAACATAATGCTCATAATTTCCCTCTAGACTTAGCTTCTGTCGAAGCTCCATCTACAAATGGATAAGACTTAGGTCTTAGTATATATGAGTTATTGAAAATAAATAAGAAAGGAGCAATGTCAACCCTTTTGATAAAACAAGAAGTTGATTATTGCTCCTTTCTTATTTATTAGCCCTTTAATTATTATTTAATTATAATTACTATTTAGTCGTCTTTTCTTTTACTTTTTTACCTATCTTTTCTTTTACTTTTTCACTTAATAGAATATAATATAAGCTTTTTTTTATTATTTTAACTCAAGATACGAAAAAGTATTTGAGTATCCTATTTGACTTATTTAGTAATTTTTATTTTATATATGTTTTTATCGGTGAAGTTTTTATTTATTTATTTATTTAAATAAAAAAGATAAAGCTTTCAATTTATTTTCTGCCTTTTTTTTTTTTTTTTTTTTTTTTTTTTTTTTTTTTTTTTTTTAATCTTATAAGAAAGGGAAACAAAACAAGAGGAATGGTAGAAATTGAAATTTTTGTAATTTATACTACATACAGGGAGTGGGGGGTAGGGGCGGATGTAGCCAAGTGGATCAAGGCAGTGGATTGTGAATCCACCATGCGCAGGTTCAATTCCCGTCGTTCGCCCATAAAAAAAAAATAACATAACTCCTACTTCTTTTTTTTTTTTTTGTAAAGACGAAGAAACGAATTCTATTTTCTCTCCTATCCTATTTACTACGTCGACGAAGAATCAAATTATCACTATATTACTCCTTTTTCTACTTCTTCTTCCAAGTGCAGGATAACCCCAAGGGGTTGCGGGTTTTTTTCTACCAATTGGGGCCCTCCCTTCACCACCCCCATGGGGATGATCTACAGGGTTCATAACTACTCCTCTTACTACAGGACGCTTACCTAGCCAACATTTAGATCCGGCTCTATCCAAACTTTTTTGGTTCACCCCAACATTACCCACTTGTCTGACTGTTGCTGAGCAGTTTTTGGATATCAAACGGACCTCTCCAGAAGGTAATTTTAATGTGGCCGATTTCCCCTCTTTTGCAATCAATTTCACTACAGCACTTGCTGCTCTAGCTAATTGTCCACCCTTTCCAAGTGTGATTTCTATGTTATGTATGGCCGGGCCTAAGGGCATATCAGTTGAAGTATATTCTTCTTTTTGATCAATCAAAACCTCTTCCCAAACTGTACAAGCTTCTTCCAAAGCATACAGCTTTCTGGATGTAGATGATGATATCTATACAAAGCAGTCTATTGATAAAGATAATCATTTAGGTTGTTTTCTCATTGAGACATTCCTTATGTTTTCCCTTTTCTGCATCCACAAAACATAAGAAAAAGGAAAAATTTGGGCGTTGTGTTGGCTATTGACCATGAAGAGATTAAGAATTTCATTTTTTACATTTAGGTTGTTCTTTCACTGATTGTGACATATCCCTTGCAAATCAAATATTTATTACTTCTTGACGTAATTTGATCTTAATGTTTGCCTTGCTTCTATCCAAGTTTTAGCTTCTTAGATCTTGTGCATCAATGTCGAGTACTTCAACAAAAGATAAATTTCTTTTAACTTTTTGATTGATTAAGCCAAAAGTGAACATTTAAATAATGTCTATTGCATTTTGTGTAGATGCTATTTTGTTTGTTCCCTACTTTACCACTTTGCTTCATGTGAATTTATGCTTCCTTTGTCACTCAGTGTTCAACTTCATTGGGTGTCCTTTAATCTCAAATTTTTTCTCAAGAAAGACTTAAACATCCTGCTACAACCGTTTGGGAAGGGATGCTGAGGAGGCAGATGCAGAGGAGATCATTGAAATGGCTAGTAAAGCCTCTCTTGCTGATTAACAAAAGCTAGTCCAAGAAAACATCCACGCTCAGATTAAAAGTTTCTCCATGTCTATGGATGAAATTCTTCTTCCTGATTCTAAAAGGATAGGTGAGGCACACGAATTGCCTCCACAACCAACAGCTGCTCCTCGTCGGAGTGGCCTTGGTTTTGCTGTTGGCAGGCATGACCAACCTACCGAACGTCCTGGTAAGATTTTGTTTGATCCAAAAAAATTTTCCAATGTTGCATTATGTGCTTGAAATTGCATGATTGTGGCTTGAGATGTTCAAATCGTTGAGTTTTCTTGTGACTTATCCTTTCTATGTTTGCGATGGTGGGATTATCTTGATTTTTATTTTCTGGATAAGTAACGATAAATTTTATTAAAAAAAAAAAAACAAACCAAGTACAGCGGGGTGTACTCAGTGTGATTATCTTGTTCGAAGAAGTGATATTAATTACCTTTACTTCTTTCCTAGTTTCTTTAAAACAAATTTAGTTATTTAATAAGTTTAAAGTTATTCGTGTAGAGTTCAAGTTAATGCCCATTCATTTAAAAAAATGAAGTAGCGGGCAGCAAAATGGAGGAAACAGAGTGGTGGCCTAGGGGGTAGGGGAGGTGAGGGGAAGATGCCTTGAAGATGCTTGAAGTTGATTGGATGGCATCTTCAAGGAGTATTGAATCACCATTTCCAGAGTACTGATTGGGAGTCTGTTGGTGTATCTAATGCTCTATCCATTATCTCTAACTTCTACAAGGTCTTTTTCTTTTGGTAAGTTACACATGCATCTAGTGGGTCTTGAACCCCCGACCCCACCCTCCATCTAGCACTTGCAAGGGGAGGAGGTGCCAATTGAGCTAGAGTTGATTGGCAAAAGTAAAATGGTAGGATTCAAACTTTTGTACTTCTATAAGGTCTTTCTTGAAATCATGTTTTTTTTTTTTGATGTGAGTCATTGGTAGTTCTTGATATTATATTTTTGGAACGATGATATGCTCTAGTTGCTAGATTGCTTTTTCAATGTTGCTATGAGCATTCTCCTCCTCTTTTACCCACATGTGTACCTTACCAATAAAAACAAAAAGATTTCTTGCATGCTGTTAAAACCTTCTAGAATATCTCTTGGCCCCATTTCATTGAAGTTAAAACTCTAAATAAGAGTATTTGTTCCTTGCTTTGCTTGCCTTATTACAGCAAAACAAGTAATCTTAACCAGTTTGTAACCTGAATTGGGAATTTGTATATAGGTGCTTTCAATGGGTTAAGTTTGGGAGGATTAATAGATCTAGGGTATAGAGTTGTAGAAGAAAAGGTGAAGACTCAAACTTGGCAAGGGTTTGATGAGTTTTTTATTTTTAGACTAAAATGATACTTATTTTTATTCATAAACTTTATCAAAAGTTTATTTTCTATTCCTAAATTTTAAAAAGTTTCGTTTGTCATCTCTAAGTTATTTTTAAATGTTTTAATTTTTGTCTTTAAATTTTAGAAAAGATTATTTTTCATCATTAAACTATTAAAAAAAATTCATTTTTCGTCCTTATTTTTTCTCATGAACTATTAAAGAAAACTCTTTACAAAGTTTAGGGATGAAAATAATATTTTAATAAAGTTGAAGTATCAAAATAATATTTTACTCTTTTCTTTAAGTATTTTTAAAATTATTACGGCGAATTAATTTCGACCTAACAAACCAAGGCACAGACCACAGACAGGTCATTGAAATGTGAAACAAGAAATAAATTGAGAGGTCAAAGATATAGTGGACATTACAACTCTAAAGTCGACACAATAGACATTTTCAGTAACACCAAGGCATAGGCACGCCAGCATAAAGGGTCGTTACGGAAAGCGCACACTCTTTGTTTACCTTGCAGTCCATTTTGGAGTTCAGCTCACTGAACCAAAAAGATTGCTTTTTGGACTCACTGATTCATTTCACAATGGCTTTTCTATTCAACAAATTCCAAGAGGTCTCTCTCTTTCTTTCTCTCTTTATGGTTTTAGTTTTACACTTCTACTGAAAATAATGTTCTCCATTTCTCAATAGTCGTTGTATTGGAGGTAACACATATAGAGGTTCAAATTATTTTACTGCAAGAAAGTGCTAGATTGTGATCAATTCTGATTTTAATATTTGGATGGAATGTTGCTGGCTAACGAATACATGGATATGTTGGAAAAAAAGGGGATCAATATCTCTAGAAGTACAAGGATGTCCTCCAAGCTGGACTTATTCCCTCCAGTTTAATCTCCTTATGTGGTAAGAACTAATCGGTGTTCTTTTAATTATATGGTTAATGTTTCAAACTTTTTCTTGAATATATTCCCCAATAACATCATATCAACCCTTGCCGCATCAGAGATTGGAAGAGAGGGCTTCAACTGGGTGCCTGTTTCATAATACACAGCTGTCAAATATGTTTGATTGTGACAAAATTCATTACAATTGCGCATATAAGCAGGACCCCATATCATAGTCTCTGTGCTGGAATCAAATTAGTATGTTTCTGCACCCAGATTTAATTGCAAGACTATCAGTTTTTGCTTAATGTACTGGAGTATATGTACTTGTTGAGCTTGGATAAATTTCGTATTACATGAAAACATTAAAATCCAGAAATCTGTATTGTTATCTTCTGCTGAGTTGCTTGTCCAACAATTGTTAAATTCTTTAGGTGTCCTTTGGTGGCTACATTGCTTTGCGTTGTCTGCTGCACTTAGTTTGATATACATGATCATGTATTGCCACTCTCTTCTGCATTTTGTGGTGCAGGGGCTCTCAACATTTCCATCATTTGACACTTTCATTTGATTTTTCTTGTTGGCCTTGTTGTCTTCAATAATTATTGAACTGCTCCTCGTATTTAATAAGTTGTTATTTTTCATGGTTAGTTTTTTAATCAAATTGTCAACAGTGAACTGTTTTTACTTATGCCACTATTAACCTATGAAGAATGGGTGCGTTTCCGGATTCGGGTGCAGGTGCGGGACTTGGCAATTTTTAAAAAAGTAGGGTGCGGGTGCGGTGGGGTACGGCAATTAAAAAATTATTAAAAATATTTTTATTTATATTTTCTATATATTACTAAGCATAGTTTTTCGTATAATTGTAAATATATATCAAATTATACAGAGTATTTAGTCATTACATAAAAAGATTTATAACAAATCATTGTTCATAACAAGACTTAATATATATATATATATATATTATTTCTACCAAAAAAAAATATATATATATATATATATTATTCTCTCTTTAGTCATTCACTCTAAAACCGGCCCACCTACCAATTCTTTTATTTCTTTATCTTCTCTTTCTTACGTATTCCCTTATCTTCCTTTTTGTCCTATGTCTACCAAATCCCAATATTCCCACATCCCAAATCCCATCTCAGCCGTGTATTCAAAATTTTCTTTGAAGTTTCCTTCTTCTTTTTAGCTTTTTAGTTCTCTAAACAGTTTAGACTCTCTCTTCTTCCTGATAGTAGCTCTCCCGTTATAGTCAGCTCCAAAGAGTGCCTCTACTTGTGCTGCAGAATTCTCTTCAAGAAACACTTGAGTTAATCTCTTTTCCAGAAACTTTCAGAGACAAGGATAAAGCTAAAGGAGAGACAGTGGCTTTGAGGATCGAGAAAAAAAAAAAAAAAAGGCGAGTTGGTGCGTCGGAGGAGCGTTGCCATGTCGCTGCGAGTCCGGTGCGGGTGCGGCGGCCCTGGAGCCGCACCCATGCTTTCTAGCTATTAACATAGCTAAGTAATGCCCTTTTCGGCCTACATGTAGAAAAAACATGAAGTTAGAATGCAATTTATGGCATTTTAATTTTTATAATAAAACTTATGAATTTGTGAAGAGAATAAAAGAGAAAGGTTTATATGTACAACACATTTTTTTTTTACCATAACTGCATTATTTGGGTTTTTAGTGCCTATCTTCTGTTTAGGTACAGAAGAAGTCTCATTTAATTATTACAAAATTTTGACATTTTGTTCTGATTACTTAAGAGCTTGTGGGTGTGTTCTAGTTTTCCCATTAAAGTAACAATTGCTAATGCTTTTTCTGCACATCATTGAATTGTGCTGAACAATCTAAAAAACTAAAGGACCTCATTGTTTACAAGCTTGATGGTGAAATACTTCACAAGGAAGCCGGGCCAAGGTGTATGTTTAGATGGTGAAGCTGATGTTGGTACTGTCATACCCTTCTAGGCTAGTGTAACTTTGAGGATAACCCATTTTTAATAATCAAAATCCTAAGCTCCTTTCGTAATAAGTGAATAAATATGTTCACAAAGTAAATTGAATAAATTTTCACTAGTGTGTTTGGATGAGCTTATTTTGACTGCCTTACTTTGTTAAAAAATAAGTTGTAGAACAGTACAACTATTCTTAGAAAAGTGAGGCATTAAAAAGATTTACATAAGATGATGGTGAAAAGAAGCTGATATTTCTAAGCCAAACAAACAGAACCTTAGCATATAAGATGATGGTGAAAAGAAGCTGATATTTCTAACCAAACAAACAGAACCTTAGTGTATAACATTCATTGAGGCACCTACTGATTTTTAGTTCCTATCTTGATGGCTTTTAAAGTTAGAAGTGAGTGAAGTTCTTTAATAATTAGGTATTTTAAGTTTATATGACCACTAATTAATTTATATTTTGAGCCAATTTTTGGTTTTCAAGCTTCTAAAAATCAACCCAAAAGTTGTATTATTTGTGTGGTGAGAAAACTCGAATAAAAGTAGTTCAAAACTTGACATAACTTGATTTTAATTATTGCCCGACTTCCATCCAAGTTTTAGCTTCTTTGATCTTGTGTATCTACGTCAAGTACTTTAACAGAACTAAAATTTCCTTTAACTTGTTGATAGATCAAGCCAAGAGTGAACTTTTAAATCATGTCTTGCATTTTGTGTAGATGCACAAGATCAAAGAAGCTAAAACTTGGATGGAAGTCAGGCAAACATTAAAATCATGTTATGTCAAGTTTTGAACTTCTACTATTATTTGAATTTTATCACCAAGCACATAATACAACTTTTGTTTGTTCCCTAGTTTGCCACTTGGCTTCATGTGAATTTATGCTACCTTTGTTGCTCGGGGTACGACTTCATTGGGTGTGCTTTAATCACAAATTTTGACTCATGACAGACTTGAACATCCAGCTACAACCGTTTGGGATGGAATGCTGAGGAGGCAAATGCAGAGGAGATCATAGAATGGCTAGTAAAGCCTCCCTTGCTGATCAATAGAGCCAAGTCCAAGAAAATGTCTATGCTCAGATTAAAAGTTTCTCCATGTCTATGGATGAAATTTGTATTCCTGATACTAAAAGGTTAGGTGATACACACGAATTGCCTCCACAACCAACAGCTGATCCTCGTTGGAGTGGCCTTAGTTTTGCTGTTGGCAAGAATGGCCAACCTACTGACTATCCTGGTAAGGTTCTATTTACAATCTGGAAACTTTTTCCAATGTTGCATTATGAGCTTGAAGTTGTGTGAGTGTGGCATGAGATGTTCAGGATCTTAGAATTTTCTTGTGACCCATCCTTTCTATGTTTGAAGTAGTGGGATTATCTTGATTCTAGGGAAAGTTCTTTTGATTTGTTCCGTTGATTACCTTAACTTCTTTACTAGTTTCCTTGAACAAATTTAGTTATTTAAAAAGTTTAAAGTTATTCAAGTAGAGTTAATGTTAACATCCAATCACTTTTGAACTGAAGTATTGGCAAAAGAAATCTACAATTGGGCCGCAAAGTGTGGGAAATGGGATGATCGCCTTTGGGGGGTGGGGGAGGGGAGGGGAAGATTTGTTGGGGATACTCAAATTGATTTTATGGAAGGCATATTCAAGAAAAACTATTTATTGGGCATACTTAAATTGATTTTATGCTAGGCAGTGCTAAAGATGACTCTAAAAATTCCAGCTTCTATATAGGTATGGGAGTTGGATTCACAACTGGTTTTTGGGCAATTTGTGGAGCTTTCTTCTTCAATAGGACTTGGAGGCATGCTTTTTTCAAATTTGCTGATGACATTAAAGGTCGGATGTATGTGACTACAGTGATAAAGATGAATTGGTTGTCTAGAAAGGCAAGAGTCTGCTTTAGCAAGTGAAAGGCATCATTATCTACCTAAAAGGTATTATTTCAAGTATTATGTCCTTAATATTGGTTGGTTCATGTTAACGTAGCAGTTACCTACTTTGAATATATGATTTAATTCGTAGCTAATATGATAGTCATTTGGATTTTATTTCACAAATGTAGATTATCTTTAACTTCAGTCTATATTTGTAGTTAGCCCATTGCGTTTGAAATAAAGTTCATTTATAAATTCAGACTTTGTTTTAATGTTTTGAGACCTTTCTTGATAGGTAGATAGTGGAGGAGGGGAAGATAGTTTCAATTACGGATGGATCACCATAAAGAATACCATTACTACTATGCTACTAACTGGACTTTGTTTAGAGATATTTGAAGTGGACAAAGAGGGAACTCATGGGAATAACCTCAATAGAACCAAAGTTGTACCATGACAGTAAAAATTGTTTCTCATATACATAATGCATCAAATAGGTGGTGTAGAGTACCCTTTTTTTTTTTTTTCTTTTTTTTTCAAATACAATGCATGGTATGATTTCTCACCTCATGCGTAGAAATTGACATGAATTCTTATAATTTTGACATGGCGTTATTTGAATTGAAGTTGAGCTTGATGCCTAGATAGTCATGCTGCTAATACTCACATCACTATATTATTGAATATTGCAATTTGGTGACATTGGTTCATCCACCTTTTTATTTTTCAGTCCCTTAAAAGTCAAATGATCTAGTCAAATGAACGTTCAAAATGTGACATGGTTAGTTTTTCTCCTATTCGGTTAAATAACCTAGCTATTAGGTGATTTGCTTTGCAAAGCATTTTTTTTCTAACTTTAATGGAATTTTATGATGTTTGACAAGTGCAAATATCGAATATTGATATGTTATTTTTACAATCTAGTCACTAGTTGAAACATGTACCATTGGGTTAGGAAGTCCCATACATGCAAGCTTAGGTGATAGATGGATTTTAGGACTGGATCTTGGCAAAGGAAGAGGAGTATTGATAGAAAAGTATCCCGGCATGGTCTAGGTGATAGATTGATTGTTCAAGTGCCTGGAATTGAAGCTGTGCTGGGTATTTTTGAACACATCCAATACGAGGAGCAGCTCCCCTAGACCGTTTACATGACAAACACTTGGCCAATTGAATGTTAATGCTTTCAATGTTTCATATGGGGTGTTAATTAGGGTTAGCATGTCGTGTCAAGGTAGGGGTACTCGGTTAAATAGCTCAATCCGAACCCAACCCATTTAATAATCGTGTCATGACCTTTCAACTCTAAAAGAAGTGCATACTCTTCAACCCAAATCAAAATAACATAGTTCATAAAAAAAATATAACATTTATCTAGAAATAAGTTTTCTTGTGATGTTTAGTCCAAGGAGCGAGGCAATAGGCCCAAGCTAGAGTACTCATTTTTTGAATTTGAATTTGAATTTGTATCAAAACACAATCTTGACTATTCTAATTACAGATTGACATTCTGTCCATTTTGGTCAGTTTGGTTGAGTTCGGTCTACCTTGGTCCAATTAGGTCCATTCAATTTACTTCGGTCCATTCGGTTCACTTTGGCCTATTTAGGTCCAATTCAGTCCATTCGGTTCTGTTCCGTCCACTTTGGTCTAATTCTATCTACTTCGGTCCATTTTGGTTTACTGTAGTCCAATTCGTCCAATTTAGTCCATCTGGTCCACTTCGGTCTAATTTGGTCCAATTCGGTCTACTTCAATAGTTCAGTCCAATTTGGTCCATTCGTTCCATTTCACTTCCATTCTGTCCATTTTGTCTGTTTGGTCCATATCGGTCCAGTTCAGTCTATTTGGTTCAATTTGGTCCCTTTCAATCTTCTTCGGTCCACTTGGTTTATTTTAGTTCACATCAGTCCAATTTGGTGTACTTACTTAAGAATGGGAAAATACAAGTTTGAGTTGAGACTACTAATCAATTATTTGAGTAGTATCAATTGTAATTATATGAAAAGTTTTGATTATCATAATAATCTCTTTAGGAGAATGAGAATTTGAATAATAACTCTGAAACTTAAAAATTATAGTTTCACCAAAAGAAATTAGGAAAATATAATGCATAATAACAATAGTTAGAAGAATATGGATCATTTCAAAAAAGAACAATATCAATCGAAAACATCAAAAGTGATAAAATTATATATTTGTAAAAATAGAGTTATAGAAATTACTTTTTGAAATTGTTTAATTTTGAGGGAAAACAAATTATCTACAATAAAATTTTGATAATAAATTGTACATATTTAGTATAAGTTTGTTATGAGTTTTGATTATCATGATAATCCCCTTTAAGAGAATGAAGAATTTCAATTATCAGTGAGCAAATGAATATCGGAGCCGACCTAACCGACCGGTGCCGACAAGACCGTCTCGACACCAGCACCGACCGAATGAGCCGAGGCCAGCATTCGGAGGGTGAAGCTCGTTCCAATGCCGGTGCGGTGCAGTCACCTGATCAAAGAAGGCTTACATCGAACCGAACCGATACTAGAAATCGTTTCTCCCCATAATTTGGATATGGCGTTGTTTCACAGGTTCTGATTTTATTTTATTTTTTTTTAATGAAACAACGTCGTATGGGTGTTGTTTAAAAAAAAAAAAAAAAAAAAAAAAAAAAAGGTACGTTTTATGCTAGGTTTACAGATTCTCAAGGCCATATAAATTCATTCTTTTGTCTCGATATCCTTTAACTCTCTCTCTCGCTCTCGCCTCTCAGTCTCACCTGACGTAGCAACACTTGCCTGAGCTCACTAGTCACGGCAAACCAACGGTAAGCATGAATGATTCTTAATCTCATGTACTTCGTAGTTTTTTGGGGTTGTAAAATATGATACAATGGGTTTTAGGCTTGTGACTCTGTGAGAGAAGTGAAGTTTATGATTTAGATTTATTGGTGAGAGCTTGCGTTTGTGTCTGTATTTGTCGTTGTGTTTTGAGAGTGATTGAGAGTGTTTCTGAGTGTCGTGTGTATCAATGACTTTGAAAGCCAACCCAAAAATAGGAAGAGCACAGCAACATTATATATATATATATATATAATGGTAACCTTTGTAAACCTTTCTGAGTGTTGTGTGTATAAAATAAATGACTTTGTGTTTGTGTTTGACTTTAGTCCCACTTAGGCAGATTTTTTTGTGTTTGTGTTTGTGTTTATGTTTGGGTGAACAGATGTTTTTATGTGAAAAGATTTGTTGAACAGTTTTTTTATTTATTTATGTGAACAGTTTTTTATTATTATTATTATTATTATTATTATTATTATTATTATTTATGTGAACAGATTTTTTTATGTGAATAGATTTGTTGAGCAAATTTTTTTACGTGAACAGATTTTTTTGTTAATGTTTCAAATCAAACCGATTAAACCGAGCCGATCAAACCGTACCGCTATAGGTCGGAAAACCGACCCTAATCGGTATGCATCGGTTCGGTTTTAATTATTACAAAACTGATCCCTATCAGTTCGGTAACAAATTTGAAAAAATACCGAGCTGACCGAACCGCGCACACCCCTAATTTCAATAGTTTATTTGAAACTTAGAAAGTTTAGTTGTAAAAAAAAAAAAAAAAAAAAAAAAAAAAAAAAAAAAAAAACATAGCATATTATAATATAATTTTGAAGAATATGGACCACCTTATAAAAGAATAATATCAATCAAATACACCCAAATTAATAGAATGATATATTGGTAGGGATAGAAAGACGAAAAATAATTATAGAAATTGTTTAATTTTTAGAGTGAACATGTTATCTTCAAAAAAATTTAGAGAACAAATTGTACATTATATTACAATTATAAAATAATTATCTATTTTCATACATCGCGTGGGTCTGAGACTAGTTCTATTAACCGCTCAACGGAGAGTATGGTCCCAATTGTCATGATTTGCCCTTATGATCCCATTGACTGAAAGAATATGAGAGCCTATATCCACAATGCATTGTTTGGAAAAACTAATTGAATAATTTCCATTATGAGTCAGGGTTGGCCCAAGGCCTAGGCCTAATGCCCCACCAAAAAAAAAAAAAATCTCCTTGGGAAAAAAGGCCTCACTTCTAATGGTTAAAAGCCCAAATTTTTATAAAATTATATATATATATATATATTTTAAAGGTCGTGCATTTTTTTTATTAGTGATGTTAAGAACACTACAAATTTTACTATAGACCTACAAATTGCCATGTTATTAATCACAAAAAAAGTGATTTAAACATTTATTAGTTAGATTAATGAATTTCATCAATGAGAGTCAATGTCACATCATATTGTGAACAATTTATAGTGCTTTTAACACATTTTTTCTTTTTATTTCTATTAAGACTCTCAATGTATGAGACCAATAGAACCTTAAATCAATTGAAACTCCAAAATGTTTTTTTAAAAAAATGTTGCAAATGTGTTAAATTATCAATTATAGATTAATCTTCCTTAATAGTTTGAGACTTTAATTTTTGTAAACTGATATCTTACAAAGCCACATCTATCTCTCTCTCTCTTAAAAACAAGATATAAAATATAAAGTTAGATTTTAACTTTACTTAACTATGTATCATTGTATATCCAAAATAAAGTATTTATTTTAATCGTATTATATTTTTATTTCATTTTATTAATATTTATGGTTCAACTATGATATTCAATTCTCTTTATGAAATTAACATTAATTTAATTGGTATTATTCATCAAATTATGTGTTTAATGTATCAAATTAACCTTAATTTAATTAGTATTAAATAATTTTATTTAATTAATATTTACATATTAAAGCCCTGCATAAATTTTTCGCCAAAGGCCCCAAATAATGTTGGGCCGCCCTTGTTATGAGTGTTCCATAATGAATGCACTACCACATGAGTATTTGTCTGGTTTAATTGCAATATAACATTTGATTAATTTGGGGAAAAAATGGCTTAACAAATTGTGATTGGTAAAGTATAAAGTGGATTAAACACATCACTTGTGTGTTATCAGTATTGGTCTCTAGGGTTTTGGCTTAAAGGCTATATTATCACTAACAGAATCATGTCATTAAGAGCGCGTGTGCATGAGATTTTACTCAATCATGTACCTTAAGTTCCAAAAAAATTTCCTCAACTTGATTTTATGGATGTGTATTTACTTTATATACTCATTTGTGCTTGTTATGAGTATGAGTTTTTAAGAAAAAAAATTGCTTTTTTTGACACAATATGAGATCCACATTTTTCAAAACATTTACCACAACACTATATGAGGATTTTTAGAATACATGTCTTATACACTCTAAATTGAAAACTATATCTTAAATACTTTATTCAATGTTCTCTTATCAAAAACATCATGTAAAAGTGGGGCCCACATGTTTGATGATTTAAAATCCTTAAAAACTGTTTTCAAATAATGTTACCAAAAGAATCTTAACGTTTCAGAATTCGGATCCGCTTCTCTAATGTTATACTCCATCCATCCCAAATTGTTGGTCTTGCATTCCATTTTTGGAAAATGACCTTCAAACTCCGCCAATATCTTTTTATTGGATGTGAGTTTTGAAAATTTAATCATTGGACTACATGTTTTTATTATATTCTTCATGCTTGCAAAATTTCAAGAAGATCAAATATCAATAACTATGGCATCAATTGAATGTTTAAATTTTAAATTTTTGTGATCTAAAACTATGTATAAAAAATAAGTATATTAATTGAATAGTAAATGCCATATGATTTGAATGAAATTTGATCTGCCTGTTAAGAACATAAAAACCATGAAATCAAACGGTTATATTTTTAAAATTCATATACAATAAAAAGAAATCAACAGAATTTGAAGGATTTATCTCCTACTCATTTTTAGTGTTACAATGTCGTCAACCTCAAGTCTCATGGGTCATATAACAAATATCCATTGGGCAGTTGCAGGTAATTTTAACTTACAGGTTGTCCATTAAGCAAGTCTATGAATTCGTTCAACTTGATAAAATTATTAAATTAGGAAGGAGTAGTCATGAAAATTACTTTATGAATGAATTGTGGTCCAATTCAGCTTTTAGATTTATGTAAAACTCTTCCAAAGCTATAGTAACTATGAAAATTTATACTAGAACTATTCATTTTGCATATTTTAATTTTTGCACCCGATGTGAATGTTTAGGGTGAGTTTTTTATCTGCGTTGTACATGTCTATTGGATTTTGGCCTGTGTTGTGTTTTATGCAGGGATTACTTTACTGTCTAGTGGATTTTGGCCTTTAGCATGTGTTCTTTTTGGTTGAATAATAAATTTCTTAATGATTTCTTATTAAAGAAAGAGGATGACAAAAGAAGCGGGATTTAAAACTCATCACAGATTCACAAGTATGAATCCAATTCAATAGAACTAATATGAAAAAGGAAGGTTCGCTTTTGAGTTTTGAAAGCTAGTCCATAAGCACCCATGTGACCGTGTCAGGAGGAGGTCTAACCTTTAGCCGCGTTTTTTAAAAACGCGGCCATAGGTCTGTTGCTGCAGTGTTTAGGCCGTGTTTACAAACTCGGCTATAGTAAACGCGGCTCTATCCTATAGCCACGTTTTTGGGGTCTATAGCTGCGTTTTTTAAACGCGGCTATAGACCGCATTTTTTGTAGTGAGAAATTTTTCTTTTCTCCCTGCGTGTAATTTCAGTACTGGCAGAGAGGACACTCCAATTTGTTGGTTGGATGGGAACGACACTGATGCGTTTGATTAGAAGGAAATTAATTTCTGAAAAATATTTATTGGTCAAACCGAAAAATGAACAGTAAAATAAATGTACTTTAGGCCCAAAAAAAAAAAATTGCTTACGCTTTTATTTGTTATAAAACATTTTGAGATTAAATTGAGTCAAGAGCTAGCGTAAAAGATGTGTTTTATGCCAGAATCCTGACCCGACACATTAGCTAATTGAGGTTCTTTTTTCTCTCTTTCATGACAAGCTTATCTCCCTCTTTACCCCTTAGTTTATCCCTCACGCCTCTCATCGCATCACCTTTTTTTTTTTTTTTTGAGAGACCTCCCTACTCAGGAGGGAAAAAACAAACTACTACAAATCTTTTACAACAAAATTAAAAATGTTTGGAGGCACTTCCTCCATCCAAACTCTTAACGGAAAAGAAAACCTAGCATCCCTAGCTAGAGCATGAGCAACATTATTGCCCTGCCGCCTTACATGGATGATAGAGGAGAATTGAAAGAACCCCCTTATAGACATAAAGTCTTTTACTAAGTGACCTGTCAACGCATTTGAAGTCGACCCCGACTGCAAGCTTTTCACCAATAATTCCGCATCTCCTTCAAAACAAACCCGGCTAAAACCAAGTTCCCTTGCAAACGACGCCGCTCTTCGTGCAGCCAACATTTCGAGGACCTCCACTGTTACTGGCAGCCTAACCTTTTCTGACAAAGCCGCCAGAACCTACCCTTCATTGTCGCGAAGCACCACACCGATACCGGCTTCCTGCTCCTCCCCGAAAACCGCACCATCAAAATTGGCTTTGACGAAGTTCTCAGCCGGAGGCTGCCACCGCACCAGGCCACCTCTGTTCTCCTTGCTGAAACTCAGCCAACAGGGATGAGGCTGACTGAGCAATCTTCGAGCATGGCTGAGTTGCTTCCTTAGTTCGCAGCTTGTTTCTCCGCATCCAGACAAGCCACGCCATCATCACAAACACTTCCATGTTTTTGCCTTCATCCCTCATGATGCTCACGAGGTCCTACATGTTTGCTACGTTCCAGAACTTGTTTCTCACATCAGCACCAAATTGCTCCCATACTTCACGGACCTGCACACAGTCCCATATGGCGTGGACTTCATCTTCATTCAAGCAGCCACACTGGTCACACACAGAGGTTTCAACAACTTTTCTTTTTTTCAAATTTACCTTTGTTGGAAGTGCTCTTGAGCAAGCACGCCAAGTGAATACCTTCACCTTGTTGGGAACCTTCAAGCGCCAAATGAACTTCCAGAAACTTTTTACTCCAGCAGGGTCGGAACAAGAAGGCAGTGAGTTCGATTCATTTTCGCACAGCAGCTGGTATCCTGTTTTGACTGAAAAAGAACCCGACCTGCACCTAGGCCATGATAAGCAGTCATCTTGGTCCGTAACACACAAAGGGATGTTCTTTATTCTTTGGGCTTCAAAAGGCAAGAAGAGGGCATCCACAAGCTGCTCATTCCAACCTCCTCCACTCGGTTCTAGCAACCTTGCAACGACCCAATTTGATGCCTCCTCAATTTTTGGTGAAACAACACAGGCAGAGGCCTCCCCAGGCAGCCACCTATCATTGTAGATATTGATCTTTGTGCCATTTCCAACTCGCCATAGCAAGCCCGATTGGATAAGCTTACTAGCCTTTACAATGCTTTTCCACGCATATGACCCCGAAGCTACCTTTGCATCAAAAATTGATCCACTTGGGAAATACTTGGCGCTAAAGACCTGGTAAAAGAGAGAAAAGTGATCAACTAACAGTCTCCACACTTGCTTAGCGAGCATAGCCTCATTAAATTTTTCCAAATCCTTAAAACCCATACCTCCTAACGCCTTAGGTTTGCACAAAGTTTCCCAATTCTTCCAATGAATTTTACGTTGATTTCCCCTTTGACCCCACCAAAATTTCCTTATCATCATCTCAATATCGTTTAGTAGCCCGGATGGGAAACAACTCATCGCAAAGGTGGGTATAGCTTGAACTACCGCTTTTAGAAGCACCTCCCTACCCGCTTGTGAAAGGAGTGTTTCCTTCCAACCTTGGAGCTTATTCCAGACTCTCTCTTTGATGAAATTGAGACTCGCTTTTTTATTTCTCCCAACAACCGCCGGAAGACCAAGATACTTCTCATATTCCTTCACTTCTCTTACCCCCAAAGCTTCCATTATCCCAAGCCTCCTCTCCTCCGATGTAGCCTTGCTAAAGAACACAGTGGTTTTTTCTCTATTTAGCTTTTGACCGGAGGCTTTCTCATACGACCCCAAAATACCTTGAATAACATCCAAATCGCCTTTCTTTGCCCGGCAAAATAGGAGAGTATCGTCGGCAAAGAATAAATGAGAAATCTTTGGACCATTTTTGCACAGTGAGAATCCCCTAATGGCTTCAGACCTGGCTGCCTGTTGCAATTGGCAATTAAGAGCTTCTTAACAAATTAAGAATAAGTAAGGAGAGAGAGGGTCTCCTTGCCTAATGCCCCTGGTCGGCCGGATATCACCCTTAGGAACGCCATTCACTAGGATTGAGTAGGAAGCCGAGTTTATGCAACTCATTATCAAAGCCACCCAACTCGCATTAAAGCCCATCTTCAACATTGTTGCCTCCAAGAAACTCCACTCCACCCTATCATAAGCCTTGCTCATGTCGAGCTTCAAGGCCATAAAACCCCCTTTTTTTGAAGTTTGATTCTTCATGTGATGTAAAGTCTCAAAAGCAACAAGTATGTTATCGGATATTGCCTTGTCCGATTGGAAGGCACTTTGAGACTCCGAAATAATCGATGGAAGCGCCCCTTTAAGCCTGTTTGCTATCACCTTTGATACAAGCTTATAAATTATATTACATAAGGAAATAGGACGATATTCAAAGACTTTTGTAGGACATTTTACCTTTGGGATAAGGGTGATGTATGTCCGGTTTATGGATGGAGGAATGACACCTGAAGTGAGGCAACTCAACACCGCTTCAGTCACATCTTCACCCACTGACGACCAATAGTGCTGGAAAAAAAGGGGAGGGAGTCCATCCGGGCCCGGAGCCTTTAAAGGATCCATCTGATTCAGAGCCGTGACCACCTCTTCCTTGGAGTACTCACCCAAGAGCCCATTATTCATCTCCTCCGTTACAGAACAAGGTACCCCCGCCACAACTTCCTCCATCCTACTCGGATTAGAGGTGGTAAAGAGATATTGGTAAGAAGTTACCAATAAATGAGAAATCCCCTCCTCATCCGTGCATAACTCCCCATTCGAATCCTCAATAGCATCAATTCGGTTTCTTCTGTACCGATGAGAGGCTCTACTATGGAAGTACTTCGTGTTGTTGTCCCCCTCTTGAAGCCAAAGGGCTCGAGATCTTTGCTTCCACATTTGCTCTTCCTTCACCAAGAGCTTTGAAATCTCTTTCTTCAACCTTTGTACACGAGCAAAACTTCCACCCCTTATTGCCTCATCCTCGGCTAGTCTTAGTAACTCCTTTCTCTCCCTAAGACTTCGGGACACATTACCAAAAGCCACTTTGCTCCACCACTTCAAATTTTTGCGACACCTTTCCACTTTTCCTTCCACTCTACTCATAGGATTGCCTTGATAAACATGGGACCATGCATCCTCATTGCCTCTCTACAACCTTCATCCTTCATCCACATTTGTTCGAACCTCCAAGGTTTATTTATTCGCTTAGGTATCCCCAATAAGTGAATCAAAATCGGCTTGTGATCCGATGTACCACACTCTAAATGAACCACTTTTGTGGCCGGTAACATAAAGAGCCACTCCGCCGTACCAACCGCTCTATCGAGTCTTTCCCACACCGTATGCCCTTCCCCATGCTCATTGCACCAAGTGAATTTATTACCACAATAACCCAAGTCTTGAAACCCACATTCATCCAACACTTCTCTAAATTCCTCCATTTGCCTAATTGGTCTATGCCGCCCCCCCAATTTCTCATGGGCTCGAGTAATTTCATTGAAATCACCCGCACAAATCCAAGGTAATGAAAATTTAGATTTTAGTCTTCTCAAAGTAGCCCAAGAGATAACATGGTTGTTTGTTTCGGGTTCACCATAGAAGCCCGTGAATCTCCACTCACCCTCCTTCCCTTTGTTAATGATCCCATCAATGTGATTTGGCGAGTAAGTATCCACCGAGAAATCCACTTCTTTTTTCCAAAAAACCACTACACCTCCACCCCGCCCCTCTCTAGAAAATTCAATCATCCCATCAAACTTCCACTTGTCATGTAAGTAAATTAGCCTAGCTTTTTTCAACCATGTTTCGGCCACAAACACGATTGAAGGAGAATGAGCTCGAATAAAATCACCAAGCTCCTGCTCTGTCTGAGGGTTTCCAAGTCCTCGACAGTTCCAACTTAAGATATTCATTGCTGTTGGCGGGACTGCACCACAGCCTCCACCATTAAATAATCATGTTCTCGACCATAATGTGAAACCATCCTCTTTTTATTAGGTAACTCACTGTGGTCCCCTTCGGATGCTAATCTTTTAGCATTTTTTTTAACTACCCCAGGCATGACATTCTCAACTAGCCGTGCACTATCTTTTTTCCTTATTCTTTTGACTTTTTCCACCCTAGCACTACTTTTCCTAAAGCCAATAACATTAGAGATATCACATAAAGCTGATTGGGTGATAGGTACACTTACCAAATTGCCCTCCTCTTCACGTGCTTGTGAGGTCCCCATCTCATCCACAACTTTAGCTTCTGCACTTTCCACTACCCTTAGTAAAAACTCAGCCCTCCTCTCTGTACTACCTTCCTTATTTCCCTCAAACTTTCCTTCTAAAGAAACTCCTTCAGCCACGCTACTCCCCTTGTCATAACGCGCCAGCTCCTTGTCAATTTCACCTAGCCTGTCCTCAAAGCTTTTCCCTAAATCACGGCTTTTCATCACTCCAACATCAGAGATCAAGTCTTCCCCTCCTGACACAAAGGTTTTCGCATTTAATGCTCCCTGAAAAGTACCTCCTTCCTCTGTTTGCACCAGCACCGCCACAGAAGGTTGATCATCGACCTGAACAACCATCGGCACCACCACACTGTCATCACTTGCAACCTGTTTCTTCTGAGCTTTCATTGCAGCATAGAAGCCCGGCACTTTTAGAACTGAATTTCTTCCCTTCCCCAACGATGTTGAACGAATCCATGCACCGTAGGCTTGATTCTCCTTAGTAAGCTTCCCCTCACTTTCTATCCACAAGTCACAGTCTCTATCAACATGATTCAGACACCCACACTAGTAACAGATGTTGGGAAGTCTTTCATATTTGAACGACACCCAACTTTGCTCGCCCTGTGACAGAGATATCTTTCTACCCCTGCACAGGGGTTTGCAAATATCTATAGTGACCTTCACTCTTAAAAAACTCCCTCCATCTGACTCACCCTCCTCAGTTTCGTTACACACCTCCCCTACAACTTCACAGAGCTTCTCCGCCACTGTTTTGTTCATGAATCTAATCGGGACATTGTGTATCTGGACCCATATCGAAACCTTGTTGAACTCTAGGAACCGGAGTGGAACTTCCTTATCATACCACTGAAGTACAACAATATGCTTGTCGAAACTCCACGGGGTGTTGCTCATTATCCTCTCCACCTCTTCCTTCTTCTCAAACGTGAATAGCAGAACATGATCACTTATTTTTCGAACCTCAAACCCCTTAGCCGATCGCCACAGCGGACTGAAAGTTTTGGTCACTGCCTCCACATTTAGTGCCCTTTTTGTCAGAAATTTAGCTGCCATTGTGAAGTTTTTGGTTGAGAGCTCATCGTCCAACCCCAGTTCTTCTTCTTCCCTGGCATTCAGTGACAGACTTTGCCAATGTTTTGTAAGGTTTTCCATGTTCTAAGACCCTCAAAGAAACTCTCGTATCTCCCAACCTAGGAAAACTAAGGTATAAAAGTAAAAAAACTAGCAACAAAGTGCCAACGTCCGACCACCTCCAAGCAAAGAAAAACTTAACTTGAGATACAGAGACTCTTCCCAACAGGAACAAACGGTTCTACAGTCAAAAGGGAGTTTTCCTGGGACCCCAGAAAAGCTTCCTACGAGACAGAGAAAAAAACTTTTTCTTGCTAAATTAGTCTAGTTTGGGACCTAAAGTTTGGGACCTAAAACTTTTTCTTGCTATCTTAGCCTCCATTTGGATTGGGTTGAACGCGTTTTGCGTTTCACGTTTCAGCCCTTTTTTTTTTTTTTTTTTTTTTTTTTCACGCGTTTTCAGCAGATTGACACTGTAGCATCACTGTTGCGGCTACTGTTCATTGAACAGTAGCCGCAACTTTTGACTTTTTCCAACATTTTTACTGTTCACGGACCCACAATTTTCACTTTTCAGCAATTTTTTTTATTAAAAATGGGTCCCACTGTACTATTCACACATTTAAAAATTATTTTGCTACAGTGTTTCAGTTTTCAGTTTTCAGTTTTCAGTTTTCAGCTCTATCCAAACGGACCCTTAGTGTTTTTAGTCTCATCACATCACCTAGTTCTTCTTTGTCTTTTTCCTTTTCTTTTCTTCTTTAGTTCAAGATTCATAGGTCACTTTTTTCTTCTATCTTTTTTTTTTTTTTTTTTTTTAAATTAAATTTTTTATCTTTATTCAAATATGCATTTGAAGGTTTTCTGTTGCAAGGTCTGTGACGTGAAATTGCTTTATATTGTGGTTTTGAGTTTTTTTTTTTAGTAATATTGTTGTCTATGTTGTTCTTTGTGGCTTGGGTATTGCAAGATTGAAGTAAAATTGCTAGTTGAAATTGCTGGGTTGATTCTTTTTTTTTTTGGGTGGATCTGAGTTTGTGGCATGGGTTTCTCACTGTATTTTGTTGTGAGTTCCATTGATGGTTGGTTTGGGTGTGTGAACAGCCTCTTTGTGGGATTTCTTTGTAAAATTTGCAGTTCTTTCAGAGGATTTTGCAGAAGAGAGGAAGACATGAAAAAAGAGAGATTGTGGCTCCTTCAACGTTGCTTCAAGCCTTCAATATTTCTGAAAAAGTGAGGGAGATGGGAAGAGGAGAGAGGAAGAGAGAAAATGGGTTTTTTATTATTTTACTAACGTGTCGGGTCAGGATTGTTTTACGCCAGCTCCTGACCCAATTTAATCTTAAACATTTTTTGTCTCACTCAAAACTCATCTATCAAACCCCACCCTCACTCACTGTCAGCCACCCAACTAATGTCCTAGTCAAATGTATAATGTCCCAGTCAAATGAATATACTCAAATGTCTCTAACAAGGCTTACTGCTCAATTATTGGTAGTTATAAAGATAGACTTAATTATTGGTATCTTATCCAAAATTAAAATGAAACTAAAGGAATATAAATATAAATTTTATAATAATTTATTATTCAAACAAGTGGTTGGTATATTCAAATTCATAGCCATGTAGATTAAGTTTTGATATAAATTCAAATTTCTATTTCAAAAAAAAAAAAAAAAAAAAAAAAAAAAAAAAAAAAAAAAACTAAGTATTAATTCAAACAAAGTTGTAAAAGGGAGGGATGAGACTTTGTCAAAAACACAATATCAAAACACATTAAGAAAAATCATTAATCTTAATTAGAGTTATAAGAAAGAACAAAATTCACCAAAAGAGAGAGAATACTGACTTTTTTTGTAGGAAAAATATAGATTGAATGGGAGAAATGATATCAAATTTATGCAAAATAAAATGGGAAGAAAAGGAGTCAAATTATAAGAGAGAAAAAAGGATGAAGGAAGTGTAACAGTGAAATATAGAGTAGTGGAGGATGTAAAGAGGCAAAGAGGGAAGGGAAAAGTTGGAGGAAATGTAACTATATGACTCATAGGAAGAAGAAGAAGATTTTTTGTTTTTGTTTTTTGAGAGAGTAGTGAGAATAAAAGTTTTAAAATAAAAAAGAAGAGATAGAAAATAAGTGGATGATTTAGTATCAAAATTTATTACATATATATAAGGATGTAAAGAAAATGACACACAATATTAAAAGGAGCTTTCACTATAGATAATAGACAATTAGAGTTTATGATGGTCTATAGTGCATTACGTTGGTCACAAAGAATTAATTTTGCAATAGACAATCAATAAAGATAGAAATAAAAAATTTAAAAATAGTGACATGGTCGCTAATGTGGCTTAATAGGAGTGTAGTAACAATAAATAATACACATTAGCTTATATATATATATATATATATATGTAAAGAAAATGGCACTCAATGTTTAAAGGAGCTTTCAATATAGACAATATACAATAGACAATTAGAGTTTATGATAATGTGTAGTGCATCACATTGGTCACAAAGAATTAATTTTGCAATAAACAATCAATAAAGATGGAAAAAAAATAAAGACTAAAAAATAAAGAATAGTAACGTGGTCACTGATGTGGCTCAACAGGTGTGTAGCAATAATAAATGATACGCTTCAGCTTTTACACATACACACAGATATATATAGATGATGGTGTGTAGTGCATCACGTTGGTCATAAAGAATTAATTTTGCAATAGAAAATTAATAAAGATGGAAAAAAATAGTAACGTGGTCATTGATATGACTCAACAGAAGTGTAACAATAATAAATGTCATGCTTCAACTTTTAGGTAGATTTTTAGGTGTGTATATATATATATATATATATGTATGTATGTATATGTCTATGATTTCTTTTGATAAGAATCAATGAATTTTTAGAAATTAGAGATGAATTTTGAGTGGTTCTTTGAGAGAACCAGGCCTCCTTAAGAGGATCTATTAATCCAATCTGAGGAAGAAACGAGCATGCAAGCCGTTAATTGACAGCACAACAATGGCTTGAATGGGTAATTATTAAGTAATTTTGGAATACTATAAATGCATACTCTCCCCTCTCACATAACTATGAGTCCCACTAATTAAATTTATTATGAGACTCACAATTTATATGAGAGGAGGGAATATGTGTTTATGATACTTTCGAAGTATTCAATACCTTTTTGGCTTAGAACAACAATACAACAGCTACATTTAATTTAAGTGAATCAATTGAACTCCTATCATCTTTCTAGTATAAATTTTTATTACTTTATTAGGAAAAAATGACACGTGGGAAGTGGAAATTAGTAAACAATGAAGTGGAATGTGAGATTTTTATTTCATCAAATTAGTAAACCTATCACATCTCATCACGTGTGGTGAGTATTGAGCTCAGGGAGTTTGGCTCAGAGCCTATATTATCACTAATAGAATCAAGTCATTAAGAGCAAATACACTTGAGAATTTCTAGCCATGAATGAAACTTATGCCGCATAGTAAAAAATATCAAAATATTGCATAATAAATTAAAAGCTAACAAGTCACCTTGCAAAAATACAAAAATGTCAATAAGTCTTGATGATTTTGATACTGATGAAAAATTTCTACGCAATTACGTGAAACATTGTTGTCAAATAATCCTAACACGACATCTCACACCACTTATATGTGGTGAGCATTAATTTCTAGGGGGCCATGATAGGTCGCACTCCTTAGGTGGATTTTGGATATCTTGTACCTGGCATATCTTGTACCCGGCATATATGCCGGGTACAGGATATACTCTCTCCCTCCGGTGAGAGGAAGGAGATGTCCATTAGCAAATAAGTCACGAAACAAAAGAGACGAAAAAGTTGTCAACAAATCAAAGTCTTAGAGTGCAATTACTACAAGCGAATTTTCGTGGAACAAACATGAGTGTTGGTCTTTGGCATTTGGCTTAAGGCACAAGTCAAAGTCTTCTTTAAAATAATATAATAATAATGAAAAGTAGTTGAAGTGCAATTACTACGAACGAAGTTACATGAAACAAACACGATTATTCGTCCTTGGCATTTGGCTTAAGTCAACAAATCAAAGTTTGTGAAGTGCAATTACTAGGAACGAAGTTTCATGAAACAAACACGAGTAATGAAAAGTAGTTGAAGAATCCCTACATATTATCACGAGCTACAGTAACATCCAATTGCATCACCTCCACTACTCACATTTCAGCTTCTCTTCCTTTAAACTGCCCTCCTTCGTTACCATGGGTGCATCTTTTGCAACTCATCATGTGCTGTTCTTACTATGGTTCTTTGCCGCTACCTTCAGTTTAAACTTCTTCATAGTAGAGTCAAACTCAAATGTCTCTTGCATTGAAAAAGCCAAACAAGCACTCTTAAGCTTCAAACAAGGTCTCGTCGATTCTGGAAACATACTCTCCTCTTGGTTTGACCATGAAGATTGCTGTAGATGGCACGGAGTTCGTTGCGACAGCAATACTGGGCAAGTCACTGAGCTCCACCTCAGTTGTCCAATGGATGCTGATGGAGATTTCAACTACAAGAAAAGGTTAGGCGGTGTGATTAATCATTCGTTGCTGGAATTAGAACATTTGAATTACTTGGATCTGAGTTGGAATGAATTTAATTGTACTGGTATTCCAAGTTTTCTTGGTTCAATGGGCAGTATGAGACATCTTGACCTCCATGAGGGTGGGTTTTGTGGAGTCATACCTTATCAGCTTGGCAACCTTTCAAGCCTTCACTATCTAAATCTTGGACATAATTTGGGCCTTTATGCAGATAACCTTCATTGGATGTCTAGTCTCTCTGCCATTCAATACCTTGACCTGAGCTCAGCTGACCTTCACAGAGAAGTTGATTGGCTTCAAATAATTAGTAAGTTCTCATCTCTTTCGAATCTAATGTTGCAAAATTGTCATCTTGATGGCCTGAATCCATCTCTTGCATCAGTAAATTTCACGTCTCTTCGATCCCTTGATCTTTCTGGAAATCATTTCAATCATGAGATACCTAATTGGTTCTCTAATCTCAGTACAAGCCTCTTAGAGTTTATCATGACCGAAAATTCTCTGATAGGCGGGATACCGTCTAGCATTTTGCATTTTCAGAAATTAGAATATCTCGATCTCGGAGATAATTCTTTGAGCGGAAAAATTCCAGATTCGCTAGGACAGCTTAAGCATTTGAAATATCTCAATCTTGGTGGTAATCCTTTAAGTGGTCCTATTCCTTCGTCCATTGGGAATTTATCTAAATTGCAAAACTTAATCCTTGTTGATAATAAGTTAAATGGCACCGTTCCAAAGAGTCTTGGACTTCTCTCAAATTTAGTTATTTTATCTATTGCAATGAATACTTTCACGGGTAGTCTAGATGAAGCTCATTTCACTGAATTGTCGAAATTAAAATACCTAGATATACCCTATACACATTTGTTCTTTAACGTGAATTCCAATTGGGTTCCTCCTTTTCAACTTGAATATGTTTACACAAGTTCCTGCAACATAGGTCCCAACTTTCCTACGTGGCTACACACACAAACATCCCTTCAATTTTTATTATTGCCCTTGTCAGGAATTTCGGATAAGGCTCCGAGCTGGTTCTGGGATTGGATTTCGAATATTCATACAGTTGATCTCTCTAATAACCACATAGAAGGGGATGTACCAGACATTTTGTTGAATTCTACTATTTTGAATCTAAGATCTAATCATTTCAAGGGGCGGTTGCCACGATTGTCTGCAAATGTTGAAGTACTTGATATGGCTAACAACTCAATTTTTGGATCCCTTTCCACTTTCTTGTGCCAAAAGATGAATAAAAAAAATAAATTGAAGGTTTTAGATGTATCAAACAATTTTTTATGTGGAGAACTTTCTAATTGTTGGAGGTACTGGCAATCTTTGATCCATTTAAACTTGGGGAGCAATAATCTATCTGGTAGAATTCCTTATTCTCTGGGGTCTTTAGTTGAACTCGAGTCATTGAGTTTACAAAACAATAGCATCTATGGGGATATTCCTTCATCATTGAAAAGGTGCTCAAAATTAGGGCTCATTAATATTGGTGATAATCATTTTCTAGGGACCATACCACTTTGGATTACAAAAATGACAAAACTTATAGTTCTTCGTCTAAGATCCAGTGGATTCAAGGGCAATATACCTCTAAATATATGCCAAATTTCTTCTCTTAGAATATTGGATCTTGCAAATAATAGCCTATCTGGACCCATACCAAGTTGCTTGAAAAATATGAGTGCCATGGTTATGCCTAATCACCAAGGTATTTATTTTGACAGTTTAGAGTACAGCTTTGACTATGGCTCTTACCTTGAGAATCTTATGCTGGTTCCAAAAGGACATGAACTACAATATGAAGATAACCTTAAATTTGTGAGGATCATAGACCTTTCAAGTAACAACTTGTCTGGATTAATTCCTGTTGAAATTTCAGTTCTTTCTGAATTACGGTTTTTGAACTTGTCTCGAAATCATTTGATGGGCAACATACCAGAAAACATTGGGATACTACAAAATTTAGAGTCAATTGATCTCTCATGGAATCTTCTATTTGGTGAAATTCCTCCAAGTATGTCTAATTTGACATTTCTTAATTACTTGGACTTGTCATACAACAATTTCTCAGGTAGAATTCCTTCAAGCACCCAACTTCAATCTTTTGATGCTGTCAGATATATTGGCAATACTCAATTGTGTGGTGATCCTCTCCCAAAATGCTGCACACCACGAATTGGAGAATCTCATAACAGAACATCAATTGGCAAAACTAAAGAGGACTCTGAAAGTTCTACCTTCTGTATGGGTATGGGAGTTGGATTCGCAATTGGCTTTTGGGGAGTTTGTGGAGGTCTCTTCTTTAAAAGGACATGGAGGCATGCTTATTTCAAATTTGTCAATGACACAAAGGATTGGTTTTATGTGAGTACAATACTGAAGGTGAAATGGTTACTGGAAAAACGATGAAGCGGCTGCGTTAGTCAGTGAAGGACATCAGTATCTAGCTAAAAGGTATTGCTTCAATTAATATGTCCTTAAATATTGGTTCATTCATGTTAATGTAGCAGTCACTTATTTTGAATATATGATTTAATTCATAACTAAATGTGATAGCCGTTTGGATTTTATTTCACAAATATGGCATACCTTTAGCCTCAGTCTTTATTTGCAACTAGTCCATTGTGTTAGAAATAAAGTTCATGTGAATATCTTAAATGGTATCATTACCTTTGAGCTATCACTGACTTCGTTTAGAGATATTTGAAAGGACAAAGAGAGAGTTCATGTGGAATTCTCAATAGAAACAAAGGGCTACTATGATGGGAGGAATTGTTTCTCATATAAAAATACATCAAATATGTGGTGAAGATTTATTATTATTATTATTTTTTAATACAATGCATAGCATATTTTCTCACCTCATATGCTATAAGCTTCAGTTCCATAAGAAAATTTACTAATAAAATATTAATGACAAAATTTAGGTACAGTACTTAGGTGCTAGTCATTGAAAGAAGAAAATATTAGCTTAATTGTTTACCTTTTTCCTTATTTAACTAAGTTAAGTTTCAAAACAAGTATATTGACTAAGTGTTTCTTATGTACTTGTTGATTGTTTTGCTTGTAATGTAAGCTTGTTTTGGTATTTGAAATAAAAACAATACACTATAATTGCAAACATATGAGTGTTAATTTATGACATGGTCACTTTTTCTTATTTGAGTGTTAAATAATCTATTAGCCAGAAAGATTTACTTGCTCCACCCTTTTTTTTCCCAATCCCTTAAATGTCAAAATAATCTGGTCAATTAATCATTCAAATTATTGTGACATGGGTAGTTTTGCATATTTGAGTATCAAATATCCTATTAGGCCAAAAAAATACAAACTCCACCTTTTTGTTTGCCAATCTCATAAAATTTAAATGATCGTTCATTTACGATTCAAAGAAACAACTTTTTTGTTTGTTTGTTCATCTTGTGGTATATTCGTAAAACCATTCAAAGAAACAACTTTTTTTGTTTGTTTATTCATCTTGTGGTATATTCGTAAAACATGGAGCTCTCTTGTGCTTTATTTGGGAATTTACCTTTCATGTTTCCTCTATGCGGTTCCACTAACTTTAATGGAATTTTATGATTTGGCAGGTGCAAACATCACCTATTGGGATGTTTTTGGATTATTTGTGTAGATGTTATGTGTAGAAGGTCCTTGACTGGCTGTGTTTGTGTTTACTGGTGACCCAATATGCTAGAAATCAATTCTACAGGATACAATTGCTCTATACACTACTTAGGTGGAATATATGGTGGTAACAGAGGCAGCAACAGAACCTGTTTGGCGAACCACAAATATTTGTATCTCTTTTTTTTCTTTTTTCTTTTTAATAGTAAAACTTTCTCTACCGTTGCCCATGGATGTAGGCAGTTTGCCAAAAAACATAAATGCTGGAGTTCTTTGTGTGTATATGCCTATTATTTATTGTTATTAATTTGAATCTTGGGATGATATTTCCACAACAATTTGTGTAGATGTTATTTTGTTTGTTCGTTACTTTACCACTTGGCTTCATATGAATTTATGCTACCTTTGTCACTCAGTGTACAGTTTCATCAATTGTCCTTTAATCTCAAAATTCTTCTTAAGAAAAACTTCAACATCCAGCTACCAACATTTGGAAACGAATTCTGATGAGGCAAATGCAATGGAGATCATTGATATGGCTAGTAAAGCCTCTCTTGCTAATCAACAGAAGCAAGTCCAAGAGAATATCAATGCCCGTGGATGTAATTTTTCTTCCTAATACTAAAGGGATAGGTATATACGAGAATAGGTTCTAATAATGATATATATATATATATACATATATGAAAAGGTGTCTATTGAAAGGACCTGACCTCTCGTATTGGATATATATCAAAAGTGTCTTTTGATCAAAAGGTACCTATTAAATGAAAAGGTACCTATTGAAGAGTTTAATCATTTGGGTATAAATAGTGGTTCATATTCACTTTATAACCATTTTTCTTTTCTCTCCCAAAAGTTAGTTTCTAAGAAACACAATAAATCCTGTGGTTATTCTTTAGAATTGTTATCTATAGAACCCGATAACTTGGTTGTATCCTAGGGACAAGTTTGAGATAATCCTTTAGCAAAAAGAGTGTGGGGGCAAATATTGTCTAACAATAACAATTTTGTGCCTCCAAGTTTTCTATTTTGTTGTTCTTCTTTTGTGTTAAACTTGTTCTACGATAATTACTTTGTGTAATATTCCTAACAATCTTAGATAATATTTCCTACAATGGAAGGAACAAGTGATGTTTCAACGTTGAAGATGTTGAATCATGAATTGGTGAAATTGGATCGCTTTGATGAAACCAATTTCTCTCGATGGAAAGATAAGATGAAGTTCCTACTTATTGCACTGAAACTTGGACTTGAATTTAATGCCTTTTCCTACTACAAGTGATGAAGACACTGATGAAATAAAGGCAAAAAGAAAGAAATGGTAAGAAGATGAACTGATTTGCAAAGGACACATTCTCAACACTCTTTCGGATCATTTTTATGATCTCTACACATCAATAAAGTCACCGAAGGAGATTTGAAATGCTTTGGAGGCAAAGTACAAAACTAAGAAAATAAGTACGAATAAGTTTATTATTCAAAAGTATTTTGATTATAAAATGCTTCATAATATCTCAGTTTTGGATCAAGTGTATAAATTACAAATTTTGGTCAATAAACTCCATGATTTGTCAATCAATATTTTTGAATCATTCCAAGTGGGTGCAATTATTGCAAAACTCCAACCAAGTTGGAATAATTTTAGGAAGAAGCTTCTACATATGTCGGAAGATCACACTTTAGAACAATTCAGACAAAGACAAGAAGAACCAGACTTGTTTCCATTGTAGAAAGAAAGGTCATTACATTCGCAAATGTAAACTCTTAAAGAAAAAGAAAAATGATGAAGAAGGCAATGCCAATGAAACAAATGTCATTGAGGACATTTGTTTTAGGAAGAAGCTTCTACATATGTCGAAAGATCACACTTTAGAACAATTCAAACAAAGACAAGAAGAACCAGACTTGTTTCCATTGTAGAAAGAAAGGTCATTACATTCGCAAATGTAAACTCTTAAAAAAAAGAAAAATGATGAAGAAGGCAATGCCAATGAAACAAATGTCATTGAGGACATTGTTGCTATGGTAAATGGCATACATATTGATATGATCACTAAAGTTCATATGGCTGTAATTGCAAATCTTTTTGGTTGGTGGTTTGATTTGGGTGCAACGGTGCATGTGTGCAACAACAAGGAGCAATTCAAGACTTATGATGAGTCTTCCATAGAACAACAAGTGTTGATGGGCAACCACAATAAAGCAAATGTTCTTGGAAAGGGCACTATTGAAGTGAAAATGAGTTCCGACAAGATGCTGATCTTGGCCAATGTTTTTCATATACCTAATATTAAGAAGAATCTTGTATATGCTAATCTGTTATGTAAAAGTGGTGTAAAAGTTGTACTTGAATCGGACAAGTTAATCTTGTCCAAGAATGGGATATTCCTAGGAAAGGGATATGCTACTGATGGCATGTACAAACTAAGTATTATTAATAAAGAAGTTTTTAGTTGTGCTTATATTGTTGATTCTTCATATTTGCTAGATTAGGACATTTAAATTTCAAATACTTGAAGTTTATGTCAAAGCATGGTATGATTTCATATAAGCATGATAATGAAAAGAAATGTGAGATTTGTATTCAAGCAAAGATGACAAGAAAACCTTTTTCTAAGTTAGATAGAAATTCTATTATGCTTGAACTTGTACATTTTGATGTATGTGAATTGAATGGTATATTAACTAGAGGAGATAAAAGATATTTCATTACATTTATTGATGATTTCTCTAGCTTTACTTACATGTATTTAATGAGAAATAAAGATGAATCATTTGACATGTTCAAACGTTATAAAAATGAAGTGGAAAATCAAAAAATTAGGAAAATAAAGATCCTATGAAGTGACAGAGGTGTTGAATATTTTCCTAATGATTTTTCAACATTTTGTGAGGAACATGGCATAATACACCAAAGTTCAGCATCTTATACACCTCAAAAAAATGGTTTGGTTGAAAGGAAAAAATAGACTCTTATAGACATGGTAAATGCTATGATCTTAAGTGCAGAGCTTCCTTTTTAATTTATGGGAAGAGGCATTGCTTACAGCATGTCATGTGCACAATAGAGTATCTTCCAAGAAGATTAAAGTATCTCCATATGAGTTATGGAATGAAAGGAAACCAAATCTTGATTATATCAAAGTGTGGGGGTGTTTAGCCTTTTATAGAGTGATTGATCCAAAAAGAACGAAATTGGGACCAAAAGCTATGAAAAATGTGTTTGTGGGTTATGCTGAAAATTCAAAAGCATATAGGTTATTAAACTTAAGCTCTAATATAGTAATGGAATCAAAAGATATTGAGTTTATTGAGAATAAATTCAGTAAAGATTCCATGGATAATTTGATACCTACTCAAACACAACAAGGTGATTCTAATCCTAATACTACTTTGGGTGGTACTAAAAGGATTGAAAGTGGTTCACTGAGTGAACAAAGAAAGAGTCAAAGGATAAGAAAAGTAAAGGACTTTGGTCCAGATTTCATTTCTTATCAAGCTTAATTGTTCTTTGTTGAAGGTAATAGACAAGTGGTCCTAAATAAAATACCCACTATGTTTAACACAGAGGATGATCCAAAAACATTTGAGGAGGCTATGACTTCTAAAGATTCAGCTTTCTGGAAATAAGCTATGAATGATGAGATAGACTCAATATTATCCAATAATACTTGGGTCCTAGTGGATCTACCTACTAGTTTAAAACCAATTGATTGTGTTAGGACATATGTGTTCACATGTTAAGAACATATGTCATATTTTATGTAAATTGGCTAATCCTTTGACAAAACGCACTCTACTTGTAATTGGGTAGTTCTAGGTGTTTTTAATACTTCAAGAAACAATGTTTCAAGATCAAGTGTTGAAGTCATCAAGTCTGTCCAAGAAAAAGCAAGTTGAAGTGCAGAATTTTTAAAGCTCGACACCTGCTCGATAGCTACCTCGACACCTGCTATCTGTCGAGATTTAAAAAGTCAGAATTCCAATCTGATTTTCTTGGGATCCGTGAATGTGTTTTTGGGCCTTCTTTTCTTCTAACCCTAAACATATAAAAGGATTATTTTAAGAGCCGTCAATATAGACACAAGTTGCATAAGCATTGAGCAATCCTTGTTCAAGCAAATTGTGATCTAAGACGAAGTTCTTGACCTAGTTCATCTTCTTCAAGAAGTTGCTGTGTACTTTGCACCGTAGGGTTTTGTGACCAAGCATCTTCCTGATCTTCATTGCATAGGATGATCTGAAGAACTTTGCAGCCAACCTCTCTTCCTAAAGTTGGTGTTTGAAGTCGCGTACTGGGATCCGCGCATCTGGTTAGTCACGTACTTGGGAGCCGTGCATTAAAAGGGGGAACTGTCACTACAGATCAAGTCCGATTGGGTATTGGGGTAAGAGTTCAACTGTAGGTTGATAAGGTACTTGGGATTCCTTATTTGTAACTGCTTGATTTAATAATAGTGGAGTTTCGGGAGTGGTGACCTGAAAATCACCCGGTGGGGTTTTTGCCGTTAGGGTTTTTCCCCATTCGTGAACAAATCACCGTGTCATTTATTTTCCACTGCATATTTAGTTATTCGGTGATTTGTTTGTGCTGCCACGTATTTGCATGTTAAATTGATTAATTAATAACTTGGCTAAATTAATTAATTAGTTTAAATCACAAGGGGTCATTCAGTTTATGGCCTATCAAGTGGTATCAGAGCAGGCACACTCTGATTAGGTTAATCTTTGCTGTGTTGATCCATTGACCCCTGCTGTCATGGATAGAGGACAATCCCTCATTATACCTCCTTTATTTGATGGGACTAACTATGCCTACTGGAAAGTACGCATGAGAGCTTTTTTGCAGTCCTTAGACGAGAAGGTGTGGCAAGCTGTTGAGATTGGCTGGACCAAGCCAAAAGAAGCACCGGCCGATTGGGATGAAGCCAAGATCAAGGCGGCAAACTTCAACAGCAGAGCGTTGAATGCCTTATTTAGCGCAGTCACCAATGAGGAGTTCAAGAAGATATCCTCAACAGAAACTGCTAAGGAGGCGTGGACCATCCTCCAGACAACCTATGAAGGAACAAAGGCTGTCAAAGATTCAAAGCTACAGAGGCTCACTACTAGCTTTGAAGAAATCAAGATGGAGGAGGATGAATCGTTCGATGAGTTCTATGCCAAGCTTAAAGACATAGTGAACTCAGCCTTCAATCTTGGGGAAACCATCCCTGAACCCAAGGTTGTAAGGAAGGTGTTCAGATCTCTACCTGAGAGATTTCATGCCAAGATTACGGCAATTGAAGAATCAAAGGACATTGATAAAATTCCTTTGACTGAGTTGGTTGGGAACTTGCAGACCTACGAGCTAGGGTTATCAAGAATAGGCAAGTCAACCAAGGGCAAGAGCATGGCCATGAAGGCGAAGAGCAGTGATACTGATGAGTCTTCCGATGATGAAGATTCCAAGATGAAGTCCTACATTACAAGGCAGTTCAAGAAGTTTATGAAGAATGCCAATGGGAGGAACTTCGACAAGGACCGAAGGCAATCCAGCTCTTCACAGTTCAAGAGCCAAGATAAAGGAAGGAAGGATGCCAAGGATGGCAGTCAGTACACTGTTCCGGCAGGACCAAAATGTTTTGGGTGTCATGGGTTTGGACACATGAAGAATGAGTGTCCTACATATCTGAAGAGCATTGGAAAGAGTAAGGCTCTTGCTGCAACCCTGAGTGACACTGAGCCTGAAGATGATTCCGACAATGAGGATGACGGAATCCTAAATGCTTTCACTGCTTCAGTCAATTCTACTAATGGGATTATTGAAGAAGAAGTAGAAGAATTGGTGGACACTAAATGTGAAAAGATGGATGACAAAGATGATATCCATTCAGCCTATGAGAAGCTTTACAAGCTTTCTGAAAAGCATGAGAAGCTATACAGGCTGGCCACCAAGAAGCTCAGTGATGCGGAACTCGACAGAGAAGAATTGTCCACAAAGTTTGATGAGGCGAATCAAACTATTGGAGCACTGAGGTTTGAGAACAACTTCCTAGCTGAGAAGACCAAGAAGCTTGAAGCAGAGCTGTTTCAAGTCAGAGCTGTTTCAAGTCAGAGCTGTTTCAAGTCAGAGCTCAACTGGAGAGGACTTCAAGTGCAAAACTTGATGAGATGCTCAGCAACCAGAAATCTGCTTCAGATCAAACAGGTTTAGGGTATGGTCTTTCTTTCTCTAACTCTGCTTCTACTAGTTCTACTGTTTTTGTTCCTCCTGCTGATACTGTTAAAATTGAGAACATTGATGTTAAAACTGAATTAGCTAGTGAGAATGTAGACAAAGGTAAATCCATCTTAGGAGCACCCCCTAAGTTAGAAAAGAAAGGTGCTAAACTCCCTAAGGATAAGAAGGCTAACTCTCAAAAGCCCAAACAGAAGAAGCAGCATCTCTGTTATCATTGTGGAGCAGCAGGTCATACTCGACCAAATTGCTACAAGTGGCTAGCCACCCAAAAGAGCAATAGTATGACAGCATCTGGAAGCCAAAATCAGCTTCAATCCTCTCTTGCTCCTCTTGGAGATCTTCTGAAAGCCCTCATGTTCCTTTCGAACTTGAACGGGTGTAATTCTTCCCCCTCACCGCCGTTTCAAAGTATCAATCAAAGGAAAGGTTCTTCCAAGGCGTGGAAGAAAAAGGACTCTAAGTGATTTTATCACTTTCTTCTCCCTTCTTGTTTATCTTGTTTGTTGCATTGCTTGTGTGTTTTGCATTTTTGCTGAGTCAGTCTAGTTTTATGCATTGTTTTGTTTTTCTTAACATGTCTTTGTGTGTTTACTTTCAGTTTTGTTTATTTTGTTTTTCATATAAAAATAAAAAAAAAATTGATTGAAAAATTGAAAAATACAAAAACAGTGTGTGTTTTGTGTACTTTGGTACTTGTGTACCTTAGATGGCCAATGAAACAAAGTTTTCTAAACTTTGTATCTCTTGTAGCTTAGATGAGCATCCCTATGCACAACTAAGCAAGTGAGCTTTGTGGCTCGTGTTTGTGATGAGTAAGATTAGGTTATTTCTTAGACTTGACACTCATATCACTCTTTTTGACGGGTAGGACTAGAAAATCCTAAGAGAAAGGCATAAATAACCATCTCACCACTGTTGCCCGCCAATCATTAATGACATCTGTATGCTTCGGCATAGCAAAAGTGTGATGTCAATGACATTTGTGTGCTTAGGCATAGCAAAATTGAAATGTCAAAATATCAATGGATATTTCTTTTCTTTCTCATAAGCCCATGTATGATATGTTTAAAAAGAAAATATGCAAAGAAAATAAAAAGCAAAAAGATTAAAAATGCTTTAAAAATGGTTGCAAGCGTGTATTCTAGGAGATATGGGAGTTATAGGATGTACCTCAAAGGTGATAGTCCCCATCAAACAGTTATGATTGTGTGTGAGTTAAAGTTATTTGCTCATATCTCAGATCATCATAACATGTATACACTTATGCAATCTTGCGATGTTTTTCACACACAACACGCAATATTCTTTGCTACTTTTGATACATGTGCAGGTACAATGTGATTTGGCCATCACAAAGGTTTACATGTACTTCTGTATGCTCACTAAACTGTCATGACTTATTTTTGAAATATAAAATTGGTTAGACTTGTTTAGTGTGTGTGTGTGTTCTTGGAAGATTCATGTGCTTAAATTTTCATTGAGAGATGATTTTTGAGAGCTTTTTATGTTGGTTGGATCTTGGTTGAGGTGTTTGTCTTGATTGCATACTTGTTTGTGTTTTTCTCCTCTCGAAAAACTGCTTTTCTCTGCTTGCTCGACACCTCCTCGACACCTCCTCGATACCTGATCAGCTGTCGAGATTTTCAAGCCTTTTCCTTATCGCAATCTCGACACCTCCTCGACACCTGGTGGATCGATCGAGAAAATCTCTGTCTCCTCGATACCTCCTCGACACCTAGTCGATCGATCGAGCTTCCCTATTGGTTCAGCTGTTTCGTACCTCGATACCTCCTCGATACCTTAGCTGTCGAAGGCCAATTTCTCGACACCTACCTCGACAGCACCCTCGATACCTCTTGACACCTCAGCTGTCGAGATTTACTGAGGTGCCTATTTAAGCTGCAATCGCGATTTTTCTCTCATTTCTCGATCTCTCTTCGATCTGTCCGAGGCGGTTCAACTTCCAGACAACTTTTCTTCACTCCAATCTTCATCCCAAGTGATTTTCAGCTGTTCTTGCTTCAAATCAAGTGGTATGATCTTCTTTTCAATTCCGTTTCATGCATTTCATGATTTGAATCTTAGGTTTTGGGATTTTTTTTGAAAACTTTGGGGTTTTTCAAAATTGAAGAGTTTTTCTTGAAATTTTGGGATAGTTTTTCACTTAAATGTGTTTAAAATGCCATACATTGCATTCCATGTGCATTAAAATGATATTTTCATGCATTTAGTTGTGTGATTCTTGTCTGTGTGCTACTAGGATTGGATTGGGCTGAGCCCATGATGCTTTTTATGTTTGCATGTCACATGATCATGCATTCCCATGCATACGTCCATTTTGTTCAACTTATTTTGATATTTGAACTGTTTGGGACTTTTCTGATTGTCTCCCTCTCTATCTCTTTTCTCATTCTTTTACGTTAGTTACGTCTATGGCACCTAAACGTAAATCCACTCCGGCTCGGAACCCTCTACGTTCTGGAGCTTCTTCATCTTCTGATTCTGCTCCTCATAATCTTCGGTTCCGTGATAGAGATGCCTACAAGGCATTTACTGAGAACTTTTCTAAACGAGGTGTTCATTCGGAACGCCACGTTGTTCTGGCAGACTTTGCCGACACTGACCTTCCCTCTGTCATTCACAGTAGGGGATGGGGGTCACTGTGTGACATCCCGGTCACCTGTCCTCTCGTGCTGATTCAGGAGTTTTACTCCAACATGCACGGGATTGATCGTTCAGTACCTCTCTTTTTCACTCGCGTTTGAGGTACGCGCATCCCTGTCACACCGCAGCTAGTGGCGGATGTGCTTAGGGTTCCTAGGATAGAGTTTCCTGACTATCCTACATGTGAGCGACTGAGGACTGTGTCCAAGGATGAGCTCATTTCTGCTTTTTGTGAGCACCCTTCTGACTGGGGTGAGCACCAGTACACATCATGTAGACCTTTTGCTAAAGGTCCTAAGTTCCTTAACATGGTGATGACTTTTGTACTTCATCCTCTCTCTCATTATAACTCTATCACAGAGCCTCGTTCTCGTTTCTTGCTATCTCTACTTGAGCATCTCACGATAGATTTTCCTTCTCACTTCATTTTCTCTATCATCGATGTTCATTTAGATGCGGCGTCCCGTGATAAGCTCATCTTTCCTTCCGCTATCACAAGGATTCTACGCCATTTTTCCATCCCTTTTCCTTCGTCCGATCACTTCACACACATATCTGCTATAGATGCCGCTACCGTAAAACGTAGTGAGGGACAGTTCAGGGCGAGACAGCCGGATTCCACTCCTCCCTCCCGTTCGGCTCCATCCAGATCTGCTCCATCTACATCGGCTCCTCCTTCTTCTTCAGGCGATGTATCTCTTGGAGACATTATGGCGCAGCTGCAGCGCATGGATGCTCGCCTCGATACACTCACCACTGAGTTGTATCAGGTGAATGTTCGTGTTGGTCGTATTGCACGACGGCAGGCGACCATGGGTGGTTTTGCTTCTGAGGCTTCTCCTCCACCACCTCCTCCAGTGGCTTCAGATTCTGACTCTGAGGATGATGATGATGATGGTGATGACGATGATGCTTCAGATGATGATGATGGAGATGCTAGCTCTACTGATGAGATGTCTACATGACACTCTACCCTTTGTCATTCGTGACAAAAAGGGGAAGTAGTTTTGGATTATGAGAGTAGTCATCTTAGGGGGAGAGTTAGTATAGGACAATTTTGATAGGGGGAGTGTTCATATTTTTGAGGGATGTAGTGAGATTTTGATGTATCTTTTTCTTTTCTAGTCTTGATAGATACATTGATCTTGTATATGAGGTCTTATGACCAGTTTTACATACATTGTACTTATCTTTCTTTATATGTGGATGTATGTTTTTCTTTTTCACCTATCTCTTCATGTGTTGTTTCTTTTCTCTCTTTATACACATGTTCTTTATATTTGTAAGCAATCTATTTAATTTCTGTTTCACACAAGATGCCTTGATGAGTTTTGTTTAAAAGTGTTTCAGAAATACAGGTTGTCAAAGTCTACTTGCCATAAACTCTCTTCTTGCAAAGTTTTTCAAGAGTTTGTGTTAGGATAGATTTTATTGTATGTAACAAGTGAATATGAGTTGAGTGATTTATGACTTCTCTCATATGTTCATTTGTTTGTTGTGGTTTTGTCACGGATTGCCAAAGGGGGAGATTGTTAGGACATATGTGTTCACATGTTAAGAACATATGTCATATTTTATGTAAATTGACTAATCCTTTGACAAAACGCACTCTACTTGTAATTGGGTAGTTCTAGGTGTTTTTAATACTTCAAGAAACAATGTTTCAAGATCAAGTGTTGAAGTCATCAAGTCTGTCCAAGAAAAAGCAAGTTGAAGTGCAGAATTTTTAAAGCTCGACACCTGCTCGATAGCTACCTCGACACCTGCTATCTGTCGAGATTTAAAAAGTCAGAATTCCAATATGATTTTCTTGGGATCCGTGAATGTGTTTTTGGGCCTTCTTTTCTTCTAACCCTAAACATATAAAAGGATTATTTTAAGAACCGTCAATATAGACACAAGTTGCATAAGCATTGAGCAATCCTTGTTCAAGCAAATTGTGATCTAAGACGAAGTTCTTGACCTAGTTCATCTTCTTCAAGAAGTTGCTGTGTACTTTGCACCGTAGGGTTTTGTGACCAAGCATCTTCCTGATCTTCATTGCATAGGATGATCTGAAGAACTTTGCAGCCAACCTCTCTTCCTAAAGTTGGTGTTTGAAGTCGCGTACTGGGATCCGCGCATCTGGTTAGTCACGTACTTGGGAGCCGTGCATTAAAAGGGGGAACTGTCACTACAGATCAAGTCCGATTGGGTATTGGGGTAAGAGTTCAACTGTAGGTTGATAAGGTACTTGGGATTCCTTATTTGTAACTGCTTGATTTAATAATAGTGGAGTTTCGGGAGTGGTGACCTGAAAATCACCCGGTGGGGTTTTTGCCGTTAGGGTTTTTGCCGTTAGGGTTTTTCCCCATTCGTGAACAAATCACCGTGTCATTTATTTTCCACTGCATATTTAGTTATTCGGTGATTGTTTGTGCTGCCACGTATTTGCATGTTAAATTGATTAATTAATAACTTGGCTAAATTAATTAATTAGTTTAAATCACAAGGGGTCATTCAGTTTGTGGCCTATCAGATTGTAAATGGGTATTTAGAAGAAAATATAATACTAATGGATCAATACAAACCTTTAAAGTAAGGTTAGTGGCAAAAGGCTTTAAACAAAGAAAATGAATAAACTAATTTGATACCTATGCACCGGTAGCTAGGATAATGTTTATTCGTATGTTGTTAGCATTTGCATCCATATAAAAGTTAGTTGTACATCAAATGGATGTTAAAACAACTTTCCTAAATAATGATCTTGATGAGAAAGTTTACATGGAACAACTTGAGGGTTTTGTTTTTCATAGAAATGAAAAGAAAGTTTGCAAATTAGTCAAGTCCTTGTATGGCTTGAAACAAGCCCTAAAACAATGGCATGAGAAATTTGAATTAGTGATTTTGTCAGATGGCTTTGTGCATAATGGTGTTGACAAATATATATATATATTCCAAATTTACAAAGGAATATGGAGTCATTGTATGCCTATATGTGGATGATATGTTCATTTTTGGTACAAATATGAAAGGTGAATGTGAAACCAAAAAGTATCTTTCTTCTATGTTTCAAATGAAAGATTTAAACAAAGTAGATACTATTTTGGGAATCAAAATTAAAAGACATAGTGAGGGCTTTGCATTGTGTCAATCTTATTATGTCGAGAAAGTGCTTCAACTCTTAATATAAAGGAAGCAAATACACCTTTCGAACAGAGCATAAAGTTTGGTGGAAACACTAGAAAAGTAATAGCACAGCTCGAGTATGTTAGTGCTATTGGTAGCTTGATGTATGCTATACATTGTACAAGACTAGACATATCATTTTTAGTGGGCAAACTTTCTAGATTTACAAGTAATCCAAGTGTGGATCACTGGAAAGCAATTGGTAGAGTTCTTGATTATTTAAAGAAAACCATAAGTTTGAGATTCTTTTATTCCGAATTTCCAACTGTATTGGAAGGTTATTCGGATGCTATTTGGATTACTAGTGTGAGTGATAATAAATCCAAGTCTGGTTGGATATTCACACTTGGTGGGGGTGCCATCTCTTAGGCATCAAAGAAATAAACATGTATTTCTCACTCCACCATGGAATCAAAATTTATAGCCTTGGCGACAGCAGGCAAGGAAGCGAAATGGCTAAGAAATATGCTATAGAGTTGTGGCCACAACGAACCAATACCAGTCATTTCGAAGTACTGCGATAGTGAAGCCACCTTGGGTAGAGCATACAGTAAAATATATAATGGTAGGTCTAGACATATAGGTCCAAGACATGATTGCATAAGACAATTAATTAAAGCTAGTACCATTTCAATTGTCTATGTAAAGTCAAATAGTAATTTGGCAGATCCTTTAACCAAAGTAGTGTCTCGAGATACAGTTTGGGTAACATCCATTGGAATGGGACTAAAACCCTTCTTTTAAGAGAATCACCAATAGTGAGAACCCAACCTCAAATTGATTTAATCTAAGAGGTTTAAAATGTAAAAACAAGGTATTGATACGTGGTTAGTAAGAGCACTAATTTTGTATCTCATTTAGGATGGATTAGTGCAAACTGTTACGATGTAATTAAGGATGAGTTTTACACTCTTAATGAAGTTCATAAAGTATAAATGTCTGTGTACCATGGACATAGGAAGGAACTTCACCTTTGTGAACATAGAAGTGGTGCCGCTCCTAGCAAGAGTAAAGAGTTTTCTCGTGTAAATGTTCGCTAAACCGAGAAGAGCACAAGGCCATAATAGTGCTAACAACTGTGGATTTCTAAATGTGTTGTCAATGTTCTCATGTGTGTGCTGTTTCCAATTTCAACACATAAAAGTTTTGGTTTAAGCACCAAGCCACCATTAACTTTGTTGATTTCTTGAGCAATTACACTAAAGGGAGGTTTAAGTTGAAAGACACCTTCCATTATGCATGATAGAATATCAATCAAGTGAGACATATATTATTACAATCTAGTGGGAGATTGTTGTGTATATATATATATATATGTATATACCAGAATAGGTTTTAATAATGATATATATATATATATATATATATGAAAAGGTGTCTATTGAAAGGACATAACCTTTCATATTGGATATATGTCAAAAGTGACTTTTGACCAAAAGGTACCTATTAAATAAAAAGGTACCTATTGAAGGGTTATAATCATTTGGGTATGAATAGTGGTCTATGTTCACTTGATAACCACTTTTCTTTTCTCTCCCAAAATTTAGTTTCTAAGAAACATAAAAAAATCGTGTGGTTATTCTCCAAAATTGCTACTATAGAACCTAACAATTTGGTTGTATCCTGGATACAAGTTTGCGATAACCCTTTAGCAACAAGAGTGTGGGGACAAAAATTGTCTAAGGATAACAATTTTGTGCCTCCAAGTTATCTACTTTTCTATTCTTCTTATGTGTTAAACTTGTTCTTCCATCATTACTTTGTGTAATATTCCCAACAAGTCCTAGTAAGATTATGTTTGGCAATCTAGAAACCTTTTCCATGTTGCATTATGAGCTTGAAGTTGCATGAGTGTGGCTTGAGGTGATCAGTATCTTTGAATATTCTTCTGATTTATCCTTTCTATATTTGAAGTAGTGGGATTATCTTGCAACGAAGGAGTGATCTTTGATCTGTTTCGGTGATTACCTGATCTTTTTACTAGTTTCCTTAAAACAAATTTAGTTATTTGAAAACTTTTTCAGTTATTTAAGCAAAGTTCAAGTCAACATCCATTCACTTTTGAACTAAGTGTCAGCAAAAGAAATCTACAATTGGGCAGCAAAGTGAGGGAATGATGGTGGCCTTGGGTGGTGGGGAGGGGAGGGGAAGACGCCTTGGGACACTTAAATTGATTCTAAATAAGACATCTTCAAGGAGTGTTTAAATTGAATTAATAGTTTTTGAATGCATATTGTCAGTCTGTTTAGCTTCTATAAGGTCTTTCTTGAAATCATGTTTTTGTGTTTGTTCATAGGTAGTTCTATACTGGTTGTTAGATATATTTCTTGAAAACTTCAATGTTGCAAATGAGCATTTCCTCCCTCTTTCACAATTTTACAATTTCCCAATTTTGTTGATAAACATGCTTATGTTTGAAGTAGTAACTATTATGGAGTAGATGCTATGGACAAATTAATTAGAGCAATTTTACCATAGCAATGAGTTCTACCTCAAATTACAGTTCCTCCTCTATAATAATGGGATCAAGGGTAATGTCTTGAATTCAAAACTTGCTGGCTGTGTAACATATACGAATATTTATAAAAAGGAGTTGATGCTTAGAGATACCATCCCTATCAATTTTCTTTAAAAAATAAAATAAAATAAAATAAAATAAAAACCCTATCAATTGCTATAACTTGTGTAAGATCTATTTGTCAACCAAAGTATCAAAATTTTACTATCGGTTCCATAAATACCGCTTTATATATCATTGCGCAATTTCTAATTTTGTTCTAAAACTATGTGGCTCTACAGTTGGAATCCTTCCTAATCTAATTAGCCTTGCGGCACCTTTAATCATAGGACGATGAACCCTTTCTCTCCATTGTATTTTCCTTGTCCACAACATCTAATTTTGCTCTATTTGTTTCTATAACTAATTAATTTTGTTTTATTTTCACCAATTTCCATTTTATATTCAAACTATAGTTGTGATCAAAGTTTTTCATCAAACTGTCAACAATGAACGACTTTTTACTTATGCCGCTATTAACATAGCTAAACAATGCCATTTTTAGCCTATATGTAGAAAACAAATGAAGTTAGAATTCATTTTAATTTTTATGACTATGCTTATGAATTTGTGAAGAGAATAGAAGAGAAAGAATTATATGTACAGCACATATTGCTTTGACCATAACTGCATTATTTGGGTTTTTTGTACCTAACTTATGTTTAGGTACAGAAGAAGTCTTTGTTAATCTATATATATCTAAAAGCTGAAACGTAGAATTTGATGTTGTTACTCTGTTATTGTGCCAAATCATCCACCTATTTTCAGCTCTTACTCTCTCATTTTTAACTCTTTTTCTCTTTAATAATTTCCCACTTTCTCCAACATTTCTATTTATCTTTTACCTTTTGATCTTCCCACTCCTCTCTACCCTACCGTTACTCTTTCTTTATCCATTCATCTTCCTCTTATTTTGACTCTTCCTATCCCATCTTCTTTCCTATAAATAAACTATTATCTCTCATTCAACCATATTTCCCACACCAGAATATGATAACTCTCTCTCTCTCTCTAATATATATATTTTTTTTTGTTTCCTTTTCATGGATTTATAATCCTTTCTTGTGCCTCCACTGTAGGTTAATGAATTTTTGTTTTGAACTCTTCTCCCCCATAAAAAAAAATGTGATTAATCTCTCTCTCTCTCTCTCTCTCTCTCTCTCTCTCTCTCTGTTATGTATGTAAGGCTGTCCACGGGTCTGATTGAATCAGATTTGGAGTTGACCCGCATCCGACCCGACTGAATCGAGTGATCGGAATATGGACCCACGGCCGACTGAAAGTTTAGCTCATTGGTTGAACGGGTTGGAAACATCGGGTGATTTCAGGTCTGAATCACAACAAGTGCAAATCAAAACCCAGAACAAATAGCTTAGGAAAAAAAAAAAAAAAAAACCCAGAACGAAGAAATCAAAACCCAGAACAAAGAAATCAAAACCCAAACAACAAAAAAGAAATCAAAATCCAAATAACACAAACCAAGTCAAAAACAACAGATCCATGAGATTGAAATGAAAAAGAAGGAGATAAGACTAAACCCACACCACCACCACCACCATTCCTTCCTCCACCATCACCACATCCACTAAATCAATACATTTAAAATATATATATATATATATATATTTTTTTTTTTTTACTAACCCATAGACTGCAAAGATCAGAGGAGATTGCAAGTAGATTAGAGGAAGGATTCATCCTGATGTGGAGTTTCAAGTTGGCCTTTGAGTCAGTGATGGTAGTAGGTCCAACTTGGCGATGGCGGTATTATGGAAGCTAGGGTTAGGGGCGGCAATAGAGCACAAATCAGCGATGGGAGACGGCAGCAGTAAGAAGGCATGGGTTAAAGATTTGAGAGAGATATCAGAGTGAGAAATTAGGGAGAAAGTGTGTGTTTTTCTAAAACTAACAAGTTTTAGGCATGTATTTTGTTTTTGAGAAAGAGGTTGATGGTTGAGGGCTGAGGTGTGTTCAACATAGAACTAGAAAGACTTAGAAGGTACCGGGTAAATGATTCATTTTAGAATTATAGGCGGCCGGGTCGGTTTGAACGGGTTAGAATTCAAGAGATTCGAAACCGACCAGTTAAATTGATTTTTAAACTTATCAAACTCGTATCCAACCCGTTTGGTGATTCGAATCCGCTCGTGGGTATTCGGGTCGAGCGGGTGGATCAGGTCAATAGGTTGATGAACAGCCCTATATGTATGTATGTGTGTGTGTGTGTATAAATATTCTTTTAGTGGATTTTTCATTCAATCTTGCATCTCTACTTTACGTTGATCTAATTTGGTTGTGTTTTTAAGCTGTTATCCTTTTTTTTTACTTTGACTGTTGGATGTGGTCCTATTTTATTATAAATATATTGATAAGCCAAAAACGTATGGACCCCTTGCGATGAATTAATTGATTAATTAGTCAAGTTTAATTAATTAATCAAATTAACATGCAAACGTGTGGTAGCACAAACAAATCACCAATTAAACTAATTATGCAGTAGAAAATAAATTGACACGGTGATTTGTTTACGAATGGGGAAAACCTACACGGCAAAAACCCCATCGAGTGATTTTCAAGTCACCACTCCTGAAACTCCACTATTATCACAACAAGCGGTTACAAGTAAAGGAATCCCAGTACTTTATACCAACCTACAGTTGAACCCTTACCCAATACCCAATTGGACTTGTTCTATAGTGACAGTTCCTCCTTTTGATGCACGGCTCCCAAGTACGTGACTAACCAATTACGCGAATCCCAGTACGCGACTTTAATCACCAACTAGAGAAGTTTGTTGGCTGCAAAGTTCTTCAGTTCATCCACACGATGAAGATCAAGAAAATGCTTGGTCACAAAACCCTACGGTGCACATACATAGCAACTTCTTCAGAAGAGATGAACTAGGTCGAAACTTTGTCTCCGGTCACAATTTGCTTGAACAGACTTTGCTCAATGCTTGTCCAACTTGTGAACTCTTTGACAGCCCTTAAAATAATCCTTTTATATGTCTAGGATTAGGAGAAAAGAAAGCCCAAAGACACATTCACGGATTCCAAGAAAATCATATCAGAATTCTGAAATTCTTAAACCTCGACAGATAGAAGGTGTCAAGCAGCTGTCGAGCAGGTGTCGAGCACATGGGCTAAACAGCTTCTTAAACCTCGACACATGCTAGCTGTCGAGCTAGATGTCGAGTTTTAATGAATTTCACTTCTCAGCTTGTTTCTCGGACAGACTTGATGACTTCAACACTTGATCTGAAACACAGTTTCTTGAAGTATTAAAAACACCTAGATCTACTCAATTACAAGTAAAGTGCATTTTTTCAAAGGATTAGCCAATTACATAAAAGAATGATATATATTCTTAACAAGTGAACCACATATGTCTTAATAATCTCCCCCTTTGGCAATCCGTGACAAAACCACAACAAACAAATGAACATATAAGAGAAGTCATAAATCACTCAACTCATATTCACTTGTTGAATACAATAAAATCTTTCATAATACAAACTCTTGAAAAACTTTGCAAGAAAAGAGTTTATGGCAAGTAGACTTTGATAACCTGTATTTCTGAAACACTTTAAACAAAACTCATCAAGGCATTTTTGTGTGAAACATAAATAATAGATTGCATACAAGTAATAAGAATCATGTGCATAAAGGAAGAAAAGAAACAACACATGAAAGGGTAGGTGAAAGAAACATACATCAATGTATAAAGAAAATAAGTACAATGTATGTCAAAAAATGGTCACAAGACCCAAGGTACAAGAATCAATGTATCTAAAGTAGAAAAAAGAAAAAGATACAAATAATCCTCACTACATCCCTCATATCAACAACACTCCCCCTAACAAAATGGTCTTATACTAACTCTCCCTCTAAGAATGACTACTATCATATCCAAAACTACTTCCCCTTTTTGTCACGAGTGACAAAGGGTAAAAGTGTCAAGTAGACATCTCATCGGTAAAGCTAGCATCTCCATCATCATCATTAAAAGCATCATCATCATCATCATCATCATCATCACCATCATCATCATCATCCTCATCCTCAGAAACAAAAGCCACTGAAGGAGGTGGAAGAGAACACTCAGAAGCAAAGCCACCCATGCTCGCCTGCCACCTAGCAATACGGCCTACATGAATGTTCACCTAATACAACTCAGTAGATAGTGTATCAAGGCGAGGATCCATGCGCTGAAGCTATGCCATAATGTCTTCTAGAGTCACATCACCCATGGAAGTGGAGGGGGCGGATGTGGATGGAGCAGATTGAGATGGAGTCGAACGGTAGGGAGGAGCTGCTGACCCAGATTGTCTCTACCTAAACTGCGTCTCACTACATTTTACGGTAGCGGCATCTATGGCACAAATATAAGTGAAATGTTGGACACAGGAAAGGGAACAGAAAAATGGCGTAAGATCCTCATGATAGCAAAAGGAAAGATAAGCTTATCATAGGATGTCGTATCCCTATAGACATCTAAAATAGAAAGAATGAAGTGAGAGGGGAAATCTACAGTAAGATGCTCAAGAAGGGACAACAAAAAGTGAGCACAAGGCTTTGTGATAGAGTTATAATGCGAGAGAGGGTGAAGAACAAAAGTCATAACCATGTTTAAAAACCGAGGACTCTTTGCAAAGTCCGTGCAAGAAGTGAACTGACGCTCACTCCACTCAGAAGGACGCTCACAAAAAGCAGATTTAAGCTCATCTTTGGACACAGTCTGCAGACGCTTACAACCAGGGTAGTCAGGAAACTCAGCCCTAGGTACATGAAGCAACAAGTTGCAGTGTGACAGAAATGCGCGTACCTCGAACGCGAGTGTGAAAGAGAGGTACTGAAAAATCAAATTCATGCATGTTGGAATAGAACTCCTGAATCAGCACAGATGGACATGTGACCGGGACGTCACACAGTGACTCCCAACCCCGACTGTGAATGACATCGGGTAGGTCAATGTTGGCAAAGTCCGTCAAAATGACTCGGCATTCTGAATGAATGCCTCATCGAGAAAAGTTCTCTGAGAAAGCCTTACAGGCATCCTCATCACGAAACCGAATAAGTGATGGAGTAGGATCAGATGAAGTGGATGCCCCGGAACGAAGAGTGTTCCGAGATGGAGCAGACTTACGCTTAGGTGCCATAGACACGACTAATGTATACAAAAAGAAAGGGAGAGAGAGAGACAATCAAAAGAGCTCCAAAGCAATTCAAATATAGCAAGTATATTGAAAAGTGAGTACAAATGCATGGGAAATGCATGAACATGTGACATGCAAAGTAAATTGCATCTGGGCTCAGCCCAATCCAATCCTACCAACACACAATCAATCTTGCACACATCTAGATGTATGATCATACTATTATAATGCTAATGTGATACAATGTATGAGATTTTAAGCTTGTTTAAGTGAAAACCCATCCCAAAATTTCCACAATAACTCACCAATTTTGAAAAACCCAAAATTTCTCCCAAAAAAAAATCCCAAAACCTAGGTTTCAAAACATGAAATGCATGAAGAATGAAAGATTAGAAGCTTACCAAGTAAAGAAAAACTTGAAAAAGCTTGAAGAAACCTTGAGGAAAGGATTAAGAGTGAGAAAAGAGTGTTTGGGAGGTGAAAAGACGGAGCTATCGAGAGAGAGATCGAGAGAACTGAAGTCTGGATCGCGGAAAACCAATATATAGAGGTTCAGTAAATCTCGACAGATAAAGGTCTCGAGAGGTGTCTAGACATCTGTCGAGAAAGGTGGCCAGAAAAAAAACTTCAATAGATAAAGCTATCGAGAATCTGTCGAGGGACAAAGCAAAGACACAAGAACAGAAGCTCGATCGATCCACCAGCTATCGAGAAGCTATCGAGGGGATAGGAGAAATCTCGATCGATCCACTAGGTGTCAAGAAGCTGTCGAGATTGCAATAAGAAAAAGCTTAAGAAGCTCGACAGATAGCTAGGTATCAAGGAGCTGTCGAGGAGCTGTCAAGCAAGCTTTTAAAAACAATTTTTCGAGAAGTGAAAAACATAGACATGAATGCAATCAAGCATGCAACTCAACCAATGATCCAATCAACATATTAAGCTATCAAAATCATCTCTCAACAATAATTTTAAGCACATGAATGCTAAAAACACACACACACACTAAACAAATCTAACCAATTTTATATTTCAAAAATAAGTCAAGACAGTTTAGTGAGCATACATTAACACATGTAAACCTGGTGATGGTCAAATCACATTGTACCTGCACATGTATCAAGAGTAGCAAAGAATATTGCATGTTGTGTGTGAAAAACATCGCAAGATTGCATAAGTGTATGCATGTTATGATGATTTGAGATATAAGAAAATTGCTTTAACTCACACACAATCATAACTGTTTAATGGGGACTATCACCTTCAAGGCACATCCTATAACTCCCACATCTCCTAGAATATACACTTGCAATCATATTTAAAGCATTTTTTGATCTTTTTGCTTTTTATTTTTTTTCTTTGCATATAATCTTTTTAAGCATATTATGCATGGGCATATAAGAGAAAGAAAAGAAATACCCAATAATATTTGACATTCCAATTTTGCTATACCGAAGCACACAAATGTCATTGACATTGCACTTTTGCTATGTCGAAGCATACAGATGTCATTCATGATTGGCGGGCAACAGTGGCGAGATGGTTATTTATACCTTTCTCTTAGGATTTTCTAGTCCTTTCCGTCAAAAAGAGTGATATGAGTGTTAAGTATAAGAGATCATTTAACCTTATTCATCACAAACAAGAGCCACAAAGCTCACTCGCTTAGTTGTACACAGAGATGCTCATCTAAGCTACAAAATATACAAAGTTTAGAAAACTTTGTTTCAATGGCCATCCAAGGTATACAAGTACCAATGTACATTAAACACACACTGTATTTGTATTTGTATGATTTTTCAATTTTTTTTTTTATTTTTATATCAAAAACAAAATAAACAAAAACTGGAAGCAAACAAACTAAAACATGTTAAGCAAAGGAAAGCAAAAATTAGACTGACTCAAAATAAAAGTAAAACACACAAGTTATGCAAAACAAACAAACAAACAAAAAAAAAAAAAAAAGAGAGAAGAAAGTGATTGAATCACTTAGAGCCCTTTTCCTTCCACACCTTGGAAGAACCTTTCCTTTGATTGAACTCTTGAATCAGCGGTAAGGGGGAAGAATTGAAACCGTTCAAGTTCGAAAGGAACATGAGGGCTTTAAGAAGATCTCCAAAAGGAGCAAGAGAGGATTGAAACTAATTCTGGCTTCCAGATGCTATCATGACGTTGCTCTGTTAAGTGGCAAGCCACTTATAGCAATTGGGTCGAGTATGATCGGCAACTCCACAATGATGACAGAGATGCTGCTTCTTCTGTTTAGGCTTTTGACAGTTAGCCTTCTTAGCCCTAGGGTCCTTAACATCTTTCTTATCCTGCTTAAGGGATGCTCCTAAGATAGATTTACCCTTGTCTAAGTTCTCACTAGCTAATTCATTTTTAACAACATTGTTCTTGATTTCAACATTATTAGCAGGAGGAACAAAAACAGTAGTACTAGTAGAAGCAATATTAAAGGAAGAAAGACCATACCCTAAACCTGTTCGATCTAAAGTAGATTTTTGAATGATGAGCATCTTGTTAAGCTTTGCACTTAAAGTCCTCTCCAATTGAGCTCTGACTTAAAATAGCTCCGCTTCAAGCTTCTTGGTCTTCTCGGCCAAGAAATTGTTCTCAAACCTCAATGCTCCAATAGTCTGATTAGCCTCATCAAACTTTATGGACAACTCTTCACGGTCAAGTTCCACATCACTGAGTTTCTTGGTGGCCAGCCTATAGAGTTTCTTGTGTTTCTTAGACAGCTTGTATAGTTTCTCATAGGTGGTATTGATATCATCTTGATCGTCCATCTTCTCAAACTTAGAATCCACCAATTCTTCTTCTTCTTCCACTTCTTCAACAATCCCTTCAGTAGGATTGACAGTGGCAGTGAAGGCATTCAAGATTCCGTCATCCTTATTATCGGAATCATTCTTAAGCTTGGTGTCACTCAGCGTAGCAGTAAATGCCTTGCTCTTCTCAATGCTCTTTTGATATGTAGGACACTCCTGTTTCATATGACTGAAGCCATGACACCCAAAACACTTAGGTCCTGTGGGAACAGTGTACTGACCGCCATCCCTTGCATCCTTCTTCCCTTTATCTTAACTCTTGAACTTAGAAGAACTGGATTGCTTACGGTCCTTGTCGAAGCCCTTCCCATTGGCATTCTTCAAGAACTTCTTGAATTGCCTTGTAATGTAGGACTTCATCTTAGAATCTTCATCGTCGGAAGACTTATCTCTGTCACTGCTTTTGGCCTTCAAAGCCATGCTCTTGCCTTTACCTGACTTGCCAATTCTTATTAACCCTAGCTCGTAGGTCTGCAAGTTTCCTACCAGCTCAATCAAAGGAATCTTGTCAATATCCTTTGATTCCTCTATCGCCGTGATCTTGGCATGGAATCTCTCGGGTAGAGATCTGAGCACCTTTCTCACAATCTTAGATTTAGGAATGGTTTCCCCAAAATTGAAGGCTAAGTTCACTATGTCCTTAAGCTTGGCATAGAACTCATCAAACAACTCATCCTCCTCCATCTTTATTTCTTCAAAGCTTGTAGTGAGTCTCTGAATTTTTGAATCCTTGACAGCCTTTGTTCCCTTATAGGTTGTCTGGAGGATGGTCCATGCTTCCTTAGCAGTTTCAGTGGAGGATATCTTCTTGAACTCCTCATTGGTGACCGCACTGAATAAGGCATTTAATGCTCTACTGTTGAAGTTTGCCGCCTTGATCTTGGCATCATCCCAATCAGCCGGCGCTTCCTTTGGCTTGGTCTAGCCAATCTCTACAGCTTGCCACACCTTCTCATCTAAAGACTGCAAGAAAACTCTCATGCGTACTTTCCAGTATGCAGAGTTATTGCCATCAAATAAAGGAGGTATAATTAATGACTGTCCTCTATCCATGACAAATAAGGGCCAATGGATCACACAGCAAAGATTAACCCTAATCAGAGTGTGCCTGCTCTGATACCACTTGATAGGCCACAAACGTATTGACCCTTTGTGATGAATTAATTAATTAATTAGCCAAGTTTAATTAATTAATCAAATTAACATACAAACGCATGGTAGTACAAACAAATCACCAATTAAACTAATTATGCAGTGGAAAATAAATTGACATGGTGATTTGTTTACGAATGGGGAAAACCTACACGGCAAAAACCCCACCGGGTGATTTTCAAGTCACCACTCCCGAAACTCCACTATTATCACAACAAGCGGTTACAAGTAAAGGAATCCCAGTACCTTATACCAACCTACAGTTAAACCCTTACCCCAATACCCAATTGGACTTGTTTTGTAGTGATAGTTCCTCCTTTTGATGCACGGCTCCCAAGTACGTGACTAACCAATTGCACGAATCCCAATACGTGACTTCAATCACCAACTAGAGAATTTTGTTGGCTGCAAAGTTCTTTATCCACACGATGAAGATCAAGAAGATGCTTGGTCACAAAACCCAACAGTGCACACACACAGTAACTTCTTCAGAAGAGATGAATTAGGGTGAAACTTTGTCTTCGATCACAATTTGCTTGAATAGACTTTGCTCAATGCTTATGCAACTTGTGAAGTCTTTGACGGCCCTTAAAATAATCATTTTATATGTCTAGGATTAAGAGAAAATAAGTCCAAAAACACATTCACGGATTCCAAGAAAATCATATCAGAATTCTAAAATTTTTAAACCTCGATAGATATAAGGTGTTAAGCCAGTGTCGAGCACACGGGCTAAACAGCTTTTTAAACCTCAACACATGCTAGCTATCGAGCTAGCTGTCGAGCTTTAATGAACTTGCACTTCTCAGCTTGTTTCTCGGACAGACTTGATGACTTTAACACTTGATCTTGAAACACAGTTTCTTGAAGTATTAAAAACACCTAGATCTACCCAATTACAAGTAAAGTGCGTTTTGTCAAAGGATTAGTCAATTACATAAAAGAATGGCATATGTTCTTAACAAGTGAACCACATATGTCCTAACATATATTATATAATAATATTATGTTATTCTCTTACATAGCATGGTTTTGATAATGTAGTGTTTACAACTACATCTTTTATTTTGAATATTCTTCTCATTATCTTTTATTCTATATTTGTTATTCTCTCCCCAAAAAATGTGATACTCTCTCTCTCTCTCTCTCTCTCTCTCTCTCTCTCTCTCTCTCTCTATATATATATATATATATATTAAATTCTTTCTTGCAACTCTTGATACATTTTGGTGTTTTGTTTTTTGATTTTGCATCACAAGTCTTTTCACTTCCTTTTATAGTTTTGGTTTGATATTTATTTGAGTTAATCCTTAGTTTGGAAGTGAGAATTTGAGTTTATATCAAAACACAATCCACATGACTATCATGAATTTAAATGTGCCTATCAATTATTTCAATAATATCAATTGTAATTATGTCATAATTTTTTATTATCATAATAATGTCTTCGACAGAATGAAAATATTAAATAATAAATTTGAAACTTAAAAATTTTAGTTGTACTAAAAAAAATTAAGAAAAATATAATTCATAATAAGAATATTTAGAAGAATATGGACCACTTCAATCAAAGGGATAATATCAAACAAAAACACCAAAAATGATAAATTTATATATTTGTAAAAATGAAGAGATAAAAATTATTTTTAGAAATTGTTTAATATTTCGGAAGAACAAATTATATACAATTAAGTTAAAGAGTAAATTATATATTATACCACATCTCAAAATAATCATATATTCCCACGCATCGCGTGGGTCTACAACTAGTAATTCAAAATTCTAACCATTTGGTTCTCATTTACTTAAGAGCTTGTGTATGGGTCGTGTGTATTGTAGTTCTCCCATTTAAGTAATTACTACTAATGATTTTTCAGCATAGTTGTTCCTGTAACAAGACCATTGAATTGTGCTGAACTCTCTGAAAGGAGCTCAATGTTACAAGCTTGATATCAAGCCATCTCAAATACCCCACAAGGAACCAGTCAAGGTTTATATTTAGATTGTGAAGCAGATGTTGGTATTGTCATAGCCTTCTAGCTTGGTGTAATATACTCTCCAGCGTACTATCATTATATTCCTAGATACAAGAGTTGATGCGCTAAACATTTAGCTAATCACAAGATATGCAAGGTGTTGAGAAAGGTTCAAGCGAATTCGGGAAGCTGCTCATTACTCCTTTGGTAGGTACACAATTAAGAATGAGTTCTGATGTTTTGGAGTGGGGAAACTGAAAGCTCGAATTTGTGTGAAAGCACAAGAGTTGTTTGGACCCCCACAAATTAAAAGTTACGGCTAGATTGCTTTTACTCTAACTTATCTAAGTGCGGAACAAGAGTAAATGAAGTGCAATAAACTGATACCTACTTTAGTGCATAAACATGAATAACAAACAATAAAAGTAAAGCACAAGAGTAAGAGAAAAAGGATGCAAACACAAGATAACACCAAGACGTGTTATCAAAGAGAAAACTGAAGAACTCAACGAAAAACCTCTCCGCCACCCTCCAAGCGGTTATCAATCCACTAGAGAATTAAGTTGGAGTACACGAATAACAAAAGACCCTCTAAGCCTAGTCTACCCAATGTACTTGAGCCCTCCAAGCTCCTGCTACCAACTGACTTGATGAAACCTTGTCTTCTCTAGTTCTCCGGATCACGCAATACGCTCGATTACATCCGTCAAGTCTCACCGACTTCTTTTGGAAAATCCCCAAAAATTTCCAAGCTTCAAAACACTCTCTACACTCTGAAAAGGTGTGGATTGTGTTTGGGTACAAATCTCCTCTCAAGGTATGACAATGAGATAGGGAAGGAGAAGAGGTTAGAATGATTTCTCACTAAGGATGAGTAGCTCTCTCTTTCTAAAAGATGGGTGTGTATGTTGTAGAAAACCTATCTAGGGTTTTTCTCTCTGAATGTCCTCCTTACAATTTCTGTAGGTAATGAGGGTATATATAGCATGGGTGAAAGGGAAGAAAGTCACACATAAAAATCCTCCAAGTAGAATGTTTCGCGAGTACTTCGTGGGAAGGCCTTACCCACGAGACACTCGCGAAACTAACAGCTTGGCATGACTCTTCAGCTTCTAGTCATGTGCTTCTCATGTGGCTACTTCGCGGGTTAGCTTCTCGACAGCTTCTCGCAAAATCCACTTGATCTTCAATTAAGCTTGAGTCTTCACCAACTTAACACTAAACCCAATACAATAAAATCCCACAAAAATACAAGGAAACAAATTTATGCAATTACAACACTTTTTGTCATGGAATAATCCAATACTAATGTTATGATAAAAATCATAACTTAACAGAAACCTATTAGCTTTTTCTCATTTTGCTAACTACCCTGCAAAGGGTATGGTCCCAATTGTCATGATTTGCCCTTATGATTTCCCATTAACCAATAAGGATATGAGAGCCTATATTCCCAATGTATTATTTGGAAAAGCTAAAGAAGTAAAGATGAAAAGATTTGGCAGCTTTTGGTGGCCCTAATACTTCTATCCTTAAGACTCTTGTTCTGGTGGCTACTAGGGCACTTCATAATGAACAAGTATTGCTAAACTTTAGGTTGAGCAACTCAGAGCAACGACAAGCATGGTATACTCCAGTGGATGAAGAGGAGAAGCAAAGGAAATGGAGGTGAGTGAAGGTTGGTTAGCATAATTGCATTGTGCACCTTCTTACATCAGTGTACTTTTTCCATCCTTCTTATTTAGCAATCATATTTTTCATTCAATTGTTTTGAAACTGCAATTGCCAACCTCTGTAAATTACAGAGTTATAGCCTCTAGATGAAAATCAAACTATTGTATGCTCAAGTTTTCTTCATATACAGAGAGTTAGGAGGAACACAGTTCTTCATGCATGAGTTTTCTTTATATATAGAGTTTGGATTAGCAACTGATCTGAGGGTTTGGTTGTGGTTTCTTTTCTTTGCAATTTAATTGTTTTATGAAATGATTTAGATGGAAAGATATCACTAAACAAATGATGACATATTCAGACGTGATATTGTGATATTACTCTTGTTGCTACGTTTGAGGTGGGAACTAGCTATTTGATTGCTATCTTAATTATGAAATTATGATTTGATTCCCTTTATTTCATGTAATTGGGTACCCTGTTTATAGGCCCCAGAGTAAACATTATAGTTAGGCTAAAATATAATGTTGGTTCCTAATGTTTACACCTTGAGTGCTTTTGGTGCTTTTGAGTCCTCAGAAGTTAAAAAATATAGCTCCATTGGTTCTTTAGTTTAGTTCTGCTAATTTTCTTGTGTATGTTGAAAGTTCAATTAGTGTGTAAAACACCAATGAACATTTAGACCTCCAAATACAAAAATACCAACACAAGCTTATAATCAAACAATATATGTGCGGAATATGAAATATAAGCTATATCCAAATTGGTAACACACTCTAAACCATAATTAAATGCAATCACGACAGTAATTAAAGGTAAAGAGTAAAGGAAGAGAGATGCAATCACAAAGATAATACGGCGATGTTTTATCCATCGAAGTACTCGGCGAAAAACTTCTCCGCCTCCAAGCGGTCAATAATCCACTAAAGAATAAAGTTGGGATACATGAATAGCAAAAGACCCCCCAAGCCTAATCCACCCAGTGCACCTAAGCCTTCCAAGCTTCTTGCTCCAACAGGGTTATGTTGAACCTTGTCTTTTCTAACTTACCAGATCCTGCAATCGCCCATTGCATCAACCAAAATGAATTGGTCCCTTCTGAGTCAATGGAGAGGATGAGATTAAAGGAATTTGGAGGATCAAAGGATGAAGATTGTGGATGAGTCAATCTTGTTTTTCTCTAGGGTTTCTCTCTCAAAATTTTATCTTGAAACTCTCTACATTTCATGGGTATAAAGGTATTTACAGTGGTGTGTATGAAGAATGTGAAAAGTCATGTTTCAACCAAACAGGGCATTCTAGCAACTCGACCTCGTGACTCGAACGAGTCACAAGTTTGAGTCGCAAGCTAATTGTTTGGCCAGACTAGAAGTTTTGTCCTGTAATGCTCCAACTGTCATGACCCTTCAGCTCCCCCTACATGCTTCACACGTGTGCCATTCTAGTGACTTGCCAGTCGCGAGACTCCCTTGAATTTTACACTTCTTGAGATTTCTTCACACTCTCTCACACACTACCCTTACATGATTCCCATCTAAATAAATGGTATCTAATTGCTAAATTATAAGAAAATTTGGCACGGAATAAAGCCAACACATGATTGAATAAATTCAACCTTACATATGTGATTGATGGAGGAATGAGATGACATTATTTTAATGACGCACAATATCTTTAACACCCCCCCCCCCCTCAAACTCAAGGCAAAGGCTTAATGATGCCTTGAGTTTGGAATATGAGCTTATGAAGATCCCTTGAAGATGCCTTAAATGACCAGATTGGATGGATCAATGATGAATTGGGCACAATGTGTATTAATGAATTTGAGAGTGAGTTAGTGAATTTCACATATACAATAACTAGGGATGAACCCAAGGCCCTAAGAAAAAAAAGGAAAAAAAAAAATTTTGGGCCCTCGACCCTAAGAAAAAAAGAGAATTTTTTTTTATTGGTTATATATATATATATATTTTATTTCTAGAGCTGCACTTCCCTCTTCCAAAAACTTAGAGCCACTCCCTTTTGATTAGTCTAGCACAATTAGCAACTATCAAACTCAAAAACTTAACAAAAACAAAACTTTAAAATAAAAAATAAAAAATCCTAATTAGCCCAATATTAGAGTACTAATATCATGTGTTCTAAATGATAAATATTTAATATTTAGAACACCAAAAACCAAAAATACTACTATATGAGACATTTTGAGTCTGTTTGGATACTGCTTATTTTGCTAAAACTGAAAATTTATTGTTCAAAATACTGTAGATAAAAGTAAAAGTTAGTTGAAATAGTATAATATGACCTATAAATAATACCAAAAAGTGCAATGGGGCCAATGAATAGTAGCAAAAATAAGGTAAATAGTGAAAGAATTTTCTTTTTTAAATGGTATCCAAACGGAGGCTTCAAATGCTATATTAAAGTTGCAAAATTAAGTTTTGGTTTGTAATACATATATATATATATATATATTTTGCAATAGTTGATGCTCTTAGAAAAAAAATATTATTTTGTATTATTTTGTCTTTGTTGATAGATGATTACATCTTAATGTATTAAGAAACAATAATTTTTGTATTTATCTTGGTTGATATTTTCTTAGTACTATATGGATACCTATTTGGATTTTTTTTTTCCTTACGCTTTGACCTTCCCAGCTTGAAATCCTAGGTCCGCCTCTAACAATAACCCAAAATAAATAAAAATGCATGAGATATTGTTCAATTTGAGTGATTTTCTTCGTAATGGAAAACGGACTCCAAAATTAGAATTTAAACAAAACTTGGGAAATGACATGCCAACTCTAGTCAAAATTAACCACAATCAAAGGGTCATGGATCGGTTCAATGGGTTGGATTTGGGTCATATCGGCTAATGTCAAGGCTAAGTCAATCCAAAATGGCATCATTTCGGACGTGGAAGATACTGCTAACATGGTAGTGACGTTGAAGGGATGCTAATGTGGCTTGACCATGACACATGGTCTCATGACATCACGGATGGCTGAACAGTTGTGTGAGTGCCTAACGAGCATGGAGGCATGTGGATATGATAGCAGCGTGTGGAATAATCAATAATGTTTTGTTAAAAAGTTGTTAATTTCCTCGCTTGCACATGGAAGAGGCGTTGTATGTGGAATACAAATCTCTTTTGTATTATTTTTTGTATTCCACTTTATATTTTACCGATCATAACTTACCATATATTTATTTAACTTTCTTTATAAAATAGCCAATGTTTAAAATGGAAAAATAAAAAAATAAACACATGACAACTTGCAATTGGTGAAACATATAATGGAACAAAAAATGTGCTATAGAGGATTTGTATTCTGTGGGGTTTTTGAGAGATCATGGCTGGGAAATGGCAGAGATTTGGGCTTGAATGCATGGTGTTTACGTGGACTATTGATGGCACACTGACATGAAGCTGTTGGCAACCATGTACGGTGGCTCTATGTTGTGCTTGAATTTGAGATGAGGGGTTTGGCTTTCATTTGGTTGGCAAGAGTGTATTTAGAAAACAAGAGGTAAAATCCCACAAGAGTGTTTTTTTTTTTTTTTAGCAAATTACAACTTACCCACTTGTGGTTTGATTGAAATTTAAGTTGTTCACTTGTGATTTGAAATTTGACACTTTACCCACCTAAAGTTAGCTCAGTTAGAATTTTGTAACCCACTTCTGTTAAAAGTAGGGTTAAATATATAATTTTGCTCCACTTTTATATCTCTCTCTTTCAAAAACACAAAAAACATAAAAATATAAGATCAAAAAAATATATATAAAAGAATCTAGCAGAACACTTGTATTATGGGATTTCAAACTACAGGTAAGAAACTTAAATTTTGGTCAAACTTTAGATAGGTAAAGTGTCAAATTTCAAACCACATGTAGGCAACTTAAACTTCGTGTTGGCTTCTAAGACTTTAGGTTTAAATGTATTAGAACTTCATTTTGTAATATTGGCAAACCATGTCAAAACGTTTAGTCTTGTTTTTAGACTTGCTCAAAGTATGTTTATGTGTAAAGTTGGAATCGAGTAAATTGCAGAATTTACTGTGTAAATCTGCCTGGCTTGATCGATTGAAAATTAGACTCGATCGATTGAAGCTCATGCAGATTATTTTTCTGCAGAATTTTCCAACTCAGCCCAAGCCCGTTTGACGTGTAGGGTTTTATGTTTTGCCTTAAGTATAAAAGAAAAAACCCTAGCCACGTTTTACTGTTGTTGCAGTTGTTGTTTATGTTGTGTATGTGAATCTCTTGTGAGATTTAGAACTGTTTGCCTTCCCATATACTTAGGGTTATCAAGAATCAAGATTATGTCAAGAGCTTGATGATCAGTTCAGTTGCTACATAAAGAGCTTAAAGAAAACACAAGTAGGAGTGCTTGTGGATGCTGTGGATCTGAGAAAAAAGTAGTCTATGGACTCGGAGCTGTCACGTGGTCGTGGTAGTAAGTTTTCTACTCGAGGTAGCAATAGGATGTCAGTGGTCTAAGTCACTATTGTGTAAACTTCAATTCTTTCATAGTGGATCTGTTTTACCTTGAGGATAGCTAGGTTAAATCCCCCCCAGGTTTTTTACCGGTTGGTTTTCCTGGATTATCATATCGTTGTGTTCTTTATTTTCCGCACTGTGTCAATGATATGATTTATCTGTGTTAACCTAAATTTACATAATTTACCTAAGTTAATCACTTGACTAAATAACTAGGTTAATCTGGTTGTATTTTAAAGGGTCTAAAAACGTACAAGTGGTATCAGAGTGGGTTAGCTCTAGTGTTTAGATCCTTTGATCTAAGAGTTGATCCTTGACCCCTATTGTCATGGAACACAGTCACTCTCTTGTTATCCCACCTCACTTTGATGGAAATAATTATGTTTATTGGAAAGTAAAGATGAAAGCATTCCTGAAATCTATTGATAAGAGAGTTTAGAATTCTGTTGAATACGAATGGGAGAAGCCCACTACTCTTGTTAGTGAGTGGCAAACTTCTCAAAAAGAAACAGCCATTTTTAATAGCAAAGTTATGAATGCTATTTTTAATGTTGTTTTTATGGAAGAATTCAAGAGAATCTCTAATATTGAGATTGCTTACACTGCTTGGAATATTCTCCAAACTATGCATGAAGGCATAAAGGCAGTTAAGATCAATAAGTTGCAGCAATTAACAACTAGATTTGAAAGTTTTGATGAATTCTATGCTAAACTTAATGATATTGTTAATTCTGCTTATAATCTGGGTGGAATCTATGATTAACCTAAAATTGTTAGGAAGATACTTAGATCTTTGACTAAGAATTTTAGACCCAAAGTAACTGCCATCACTAAAATCAAGGATGTGGACTCTATCCCTGTTGATGAACTTGTAGGATCTCTTCAGTCCTATGAGTTGGACCCACCTAAGATAAGCAAATCCAAATCAATGGCTCTTAAGTTTCTTGATGATGTTGATGTGAGTGGATTTGATGATAAGCTCTCCTGCTACAAAGATTTCCTATCTTGCCAAGAACTTTAGAAACTTTCTTTGAAAAAACAACAAAAGGGTAAGAAATAAAAACAATGCTGAACCTAGAAATTTTAGGAGAAATGATCCCACTAAGGTGAATAACACTAAAAAACCTAAAGAGAAAGTAGGTCAACCTTCTAATAATTCTATGGGTTAACAATGTTTTAGTTGTCAAGAGTATGGTCATGTGAAATCAGAATGTCCTACATTCTTAAGGTCTAAAGGTGAGGCTATGGCTGTAACCCTTAGTAATGATAAAGTTTCTGACAATGAGTCTGGTAGTGATGAGGATGGAAACTTCATTGCTTTCACAGCTACTGCTGTAGTTGATGAAAGTGTTGCTGTTGAAAACAACCCTTCTGATGGGGAACTCTCTGAGGATGCAGATTTACAAGAAGCCTACAATAAACTTTGCAAAGTTGCTACAAAGGATTCTATGAGTATTGATTTAGGGTTAAAGAAAATTGCATCTCTTAAACTTGATAAGAAAAATTTGCTTGTGAAACTATTTGATGCTAATGAATTGTAAAATAATGTGAAGACTGAGAACATGCTTTTTCTTGATAAAGTTAAGAATTTGGAACTTAAATTATCTGTTGCTAGAGAACAAACAAATAGGTCTGCTCGTTCCAAACTTGATCACATGCTGAGTGTTCAAAAGTCTCCCTTAGACAAAACTGGTTTATGTTTTGTAGAAAGCATCTATGTGCTTGAAACTCATTCCACAAACTTTGTTTCTTCTTCTAAGCCTCCCGTGAGTGAGATTGTCAAACCGGCAGAAGTTACACCTCCTAGGAAGATTAGGGTTGCTCTTCAAAAGTCTAATCCTAAGACCTAACCCTCCTAAGGGCAAGTTGCATGATAGACCTGTATGGGTTGTCATTTTTGTGGAAAGTCTAGGCACATTCATCCAAACTGTTTCAAGTTGCAAGCTGCTAAGCGAGCAAATAAACCAAAAGTATATGTGCCTCAAGCACAAGATCCTATGATACTTATTGGTGAGTTGGTAAATGTTTTAAACGTTTATTCTAATCCTGAAGTTACTCAGAATTCTAATTTGAAGAACAACTCTAATGTTAGAGTTGCATCTAAAAAGTTTTGGATGCAAAAGGTTCAATCTAATTGAGTCCTTCTGACATGGTCCTTATGCTTCATCGCTCTTTTCTTTGTGACCATTCTTCTTTGTTGTTTTTGTTCTCTTTGGTTTTCTAGGATTTGCATTGCATAACATTCATGCATTTCATTCTAGGTTGTTTTTGTTTTTTTTGTTTTCAAAAAATTTTAAAAAAAATTAAAAAAGGAGGAAAAGGGAAGCAAAATGTGTTTTGCATTATTTTTCTTGGATTTGAAATCAAGGTTGGCCATATTATCTTTACATAACATGTTTATGTACCTTGTTTAGCTTTAATGAGCTTATTTATTGCACTTTACTAGTTTGACCTTTGTAGTGCATGTTATGTGGGAAGATGTTTATAGTTTTTGATCACTTTGTCTTGATTTTGAAGTCACATGCTTTTGATTGTTGGACTTGAACTTAATGAGAAATGCATAAATAACCATCTCACCACTGTTTTCTAGCCAATCATGAACACCTTAGTGCATATCATATGATTTTGTACTTAAGAAAGTGTAGCATATGCACAAAAAGAACATAAGGTGTAGCCTTGGTTTAAATGCTAAAATTGGTGTGTACATTATTGGGCTATAATAACTTCACAATCAAATAAAATTGGTGTGTACATTATCTTGGCTATTTTAATAAGTCCTAAAATAAAATTGGTGTGTACATTATGAGGCAAATCAAGAAACTTACATGATTACAAGTTTTTATTCTAGGAGATGTAGGAGTTATATGATGTAACTCTTTAGGTGATAGTCTCTTTCAAATTTATTTGATGAATTTTGTAGAAATTGTGCTTGATTACTATTCACATATCACCTCATATGTATCTCAAGCTTTTGTTAGTTGCATACACTATACAAGTTACTCTTTGCTGAACTTTGTACATGTTATTGTGTGTGATCTTGATTTGGCCATCCAAGTTTGAAAATTCCTTGATTTTAATGCAAAATGTGTTTGAAGTTTGAGAATTTAAGGAAAATTAATTGAAAATCTTATTTTTGGGAGATCTGAGTTCAATACAAGTGTTTTTGAAAAGCATTTCATCTCATACTCATGCATTCTATTCATAAAATACTATGCTTTGAGGTGTTTCTGCATAAAACTGTTCTGTTTTTCAAAAAATTGATTTTTTCAGATTTTCGATCAATCGAACGTATTTCTCGACCGATTGAAATTGCGATTAAAAATTTGGTTTGAATCTGCCTGGTTCGATTGATGCTTGATTGCTGTTGGATCGATTGAATGTAATTTTCGATCAATCGAATCTATTTTTCGATCAATCGAAAATCGCGCAGAGAATTTTTTAAAACCTTTAGCTTTTCACATGTTCAACACTTTTTCAAACTTTTCAAAAGCTTTTCTCTCTCTCTTCAATTGGTCAAGGATTGAAAGCAAGTTTTTTATCGTTTTCCCTAAAATTTCTTCAGGGGTTTTTGTCATCTAAGGCTGGTAAGACCTTTTTGCCCTTCCTTTTTCTTTTATTTTCATGTTGTTAGGTTTTAAGGTCTTAGGATTTTATGTATTTAGAACCTAATTTGTAATGTTGGCAAACCATGATCAAAACAATGTATTTAGTCTTGTTTAGGCTTGCTCAAAGTTGGTTTAATTTTGTAAAGTTGGAATCGAGAGACTGCAGAAGCATTGGAGCTTCTCGGCCTGGCTTCGATCGATCGAATGTAATTCTCGATCGATCGAAAATCGGCCCAGATGCATTTTTCTGCAGAATTCCAACTCAGCCCTAACTCTTTAAACGTTTAGGGTTTTATGTTTTTGCCCTAGGTATATAAGGCAAACCCTAGCTACGTTTTTAAGAGTTGCACAAGTTGTGTTGTTGCTCATACATTGCGGTTTTGTGTAAATCTCTTGTGAGATCTAGAGGAGCTTTCCTTTACACATAACTTAGGGTTTTCAAGATTAAGATTCTTCTACATCTTGATGATCAACTTGGTTGCTACCTTTGGAACTTAAAGATTAACAAGTGAGGAGCTTGTACCTGATTGAAGGAAGACAAAAGAAAGAAGTAGTCCGTGGATTCGGAGCCTGCGCGTGGTCGTGTCAAGAAGTTACTACTGGTGGGTAGCATTAGGAAGTCAAGCGGGGTTGCTTGTAAGTCCTTTTGTAACAACTTCAATTCTTTCTTAGTGGATTCCGTTTTGCCTTGAGGATCGGTGGGTAAAATCCTCCCCAGGTTTTTTACCGGTTTGGTTTTCCTGGGTGATCATATCACTGTGTTATTTAATTTCCGCTGCTTTATATGTTTACATGCATGATATGATTTTGTAATTGTTTTAACCTAGAATTGCTTAATTTGACTAAGTAAAAACTTGGCTAATTAATCTAGGCTACGCAATTTGTTTGTGGTTTAAGGGGTCTAAACCCTGTCAAGTGGTATCAGAGCAGGTTGCTCTTTTGTTTGAGATTTTCATCTCTGAGCTGATCCTTGACCCCTGCTGTCATGGAGCATGGACACTCTTTGTTTGTTCCTCCACACTTTGATGGGAACAATTATGCCTACTGGAAAGTAAGGATGAAAGCATTCCTGAAATCCATTAATGAGAGAGTTTGGAACTCTGTGGAATATGGTTGGCAGAAGCCCACTACTCCTGTGAGTGAGTGGCAAACTTCTCAAAAAGAAGCAGCTGCATTTAATAGCAAAGCTATGAATGCCATTTTTAATGCTGTTTCAATGGAGGAATTTAAGAGGATCTCTAATGTTGAGGTTGCTCATACTGCTTGGAAAATCCTCCAAACTGTGCATGAGGGCACAAAGGCTGTTAAAATAAATAAATTGCAGCAATTAACTTCTAGGTTTGAAAGCATTAGAATGTCTGATGATGAAACCTTTGATGAGTTTTATGCTAAACTCAATGACATTGTTAATTCTGCTTATAATTTGGGTGAAGTCTATGATCAACCTAAAGTTGTTAGGAAGATACTTAGATCCTTAACTGAAGACTTTAGACCCAAAGTGACAGCCATTACTGAAAGTAAGGATGTTGACTCCATCCCTGTGGATGAGCTTGTAGGATCTCTTCAGTCCTATGAGTCTGACCTTCCCAAGACTGCCAAATCCAAATCAATGGCTCTTAAGTCTGTTGATGATGTTGAAGCTGGTGGATTTGATGATGAGCTCTCTCCCACGGAGATAGCTTACCTTGCCAAGAACTTTAGAAATTTTCTTAGAAATACAAACAGGAAGGCAAGGAACACCAACACTGCTGAACCTAGAAACTTTAGGAAGAATGATCCCATTAAGGTTAATAATTTTGAAAAACCTAGAGAACAAGTAGGTCAATCTTCTAATAACTCTTTGGGTCCTCAGTGTTATGGTTGTCAAGGGTATGGTCATGTCAAATCTGAATGTCCTACTTTCTTGAGGAATAAGGGTAAAGCTATGGCTATAACCCTTAGTGATAATGAGGTTTCTGATGATGAGTCCGGTTGTGACGAGGATGGAAACTTCATTGCTTTCACTGCTACTGCTGAAGTTGATGAAAGCATATCTGCTGAGGAGAACCCTGCTGATGGGGAACTCTCTGAAGATGCAGATCTTCAAGAGGCCTATAACAAACTTTGCAAAATTGCTGCAAAGGATGCTATGAAAGTTGATCTTGGCCTGAAGAAAATTGATGCTCTTGAGCTTGAAAAGAAGAACTTGCTTGTAAAACTTTTTGATGCTAATGATCTTTTGAATAATGTTAAATCTGAAAATATGCTTTTGCTTGATAAAGTTAGAACTTTGGAACATGATTTATCTGTTGCTAGATCTGCTAGTTCTAAACTTGATCACATGCTGAATGTTCAAAAGTATCCTTCTGATAAAGCTGGGATAGGATATGTTGAAAGCATCTTTAATTCTGGACCCCATTCTACTGTCTTTGTTCCTTCTTCTTCTTCTTCTGAACCTCTTGTGAGTGAGGTTGTGAGTGAAACCATTAAACCCCCTGTGTGTGAGGTTGTTAAACCTATAGGAGTTTCACCACCAAAGAAGATTAGGGTAGACTTAAGAGAATCCAAACCTAAGGAGCCTACCAAACCTAAGGACAAGATGCATGGTAAACCTGCTTGGGTTTGTCATTATTGTGGTAAGTCTGGACATATCCGTCCTAACTGTTACAAGCTTCAAGCTGATAAGAGAACAAAAAGACCAAAAGTGCCTGTGCCTCAAGCACAAGATCCTATGGCACTAATTGGTGAATTGGTAAAGGCGTTAAACCTTTATTCCAATTCTGGAGTTGGGAATCACTCTAATGTGAATAAGAACTCCAATGCTCGGGGTGCATCTAAAAAGTTTTGGATGCAAAAGACTCGAACTAACTGAGTCTTTCTAACATGGTCCTTGTGCTTCATTGCTCTATTCTGTTGTGACCATTGTTATTTGGTTTTTGTGTTTTCTTTTGTTCTAGGACTTGCATTGCATTACATACATGCATTTCATTCTAGGATTTATTTGTTTTCTCTTTAAAAAAAAAAAAAAAAAAAAAAAAAAAAAAAAAAAAAAGGGAAAGCAAAATCTTTGTTGAACACTATTTTTCTTGATTTCTTGAAAACAAGGTTGGTCATTCTTTTTACACATGTCATGTCTGGTGTACCTTGTTTAACTTGGATGAGCTTATTTACTGCACTTAACTAGTTGAAACTTTGTAGTGCATGTTGTGTGGGAAAGATGTGTATGGTTTTTAATCACTTTGTCTTGATCTTGAAGTCATATGTTACTTGACTGTCGAACTTGATCCTTTTGAGAAAGGCATAAATAACCATCTCACCACTATTCACTAGCCAATCATGAACACCTTAGTGCATATCATAAGATTTGGTGCTCGAGAAAGTGTAGCACATGCACAAAAAGAACATAAGGTGTAGCCTCAAATTAAATTAAAAACTGGTGTGTACTATTAGGCTTGATGCCAATTCACTTAATTCAAACCAGTGTGTACTATTAGGCTGAATGCCAATTCATATATAAATAAGAGGCAATAATGCAAGAAACTTACATGATTGCAAGCTTTTGTTCTAGGAGATGTGGGAGTTATAGGATGTAACTCTTTAGGTGATAGTCTCTTTTAATTCTATGTGATGAATTGTGTAGACTTTGTGCTTGATTGCCATTCACATATCACCTCACATGTATCTCAAGTCTTTGCTAGTTTCACACACTTCACAAGTTACTCCTTGTTAAACACTGTACATGTTAGTGTGTGTGTCCTTGGTCTGACCAACCAAGTTTAAAAATATCTTGAGATTTGTGCACAACATACATGCTGCTTGAGAAAATTAATCTGGAAGACAATTGAAACTTGTGTTTGAGAGAATTAGGTTTAAAATTTTGGGTTTTTGAAGATGCATTCCATTTCATACTCATGCATTTTGTTTTCATTGTTCAAGTGCTTTGAGGAGTTGTTTCAAAATTGGGTTTGCAATTTTTCAAAAGTATGTTTTTCCCCAAAATTTAGTGTGCCTCTGCCTATTTCGATCAATCGAATGTATTCTTCGATCAATCGAAAAAGTGCTTCAGAATGTGCAAAATTGACTGTCACATTCGATCGATCGAATGTAATTTTCGATCGATCGAACATCGTGAAGAAGCTTTTTAAAAAGAGGAATTCTGGCTTTTTCAAAGAACTATTCAAAATCTTTTTCAAGCTTTTTTCTCTCTCCGACGAGGCAGCCCAAAAAGATTCAAGTTTTTGTCGTTTTCTTCCGAATTTTTTGCATAATCTCTCTCTTCTCAAGTTGGTATGTCCTTTTTACCCTTCCTTTTCAAATTATTTTCATGATTTCATGCATTTTTCATGCATTTTTTAGGGAGATTTTCGGAACTTTTCATATTGGGATTTTTGTTGATTCGGACCATTTTGTTTGCAATTGATCATTGGGTTTTGTTGGGGACACCCTCTAGACATGTTCTTGAGTGATTAATTTGATCAATTTTGTGTTTTGTGAAAAACTTAATTTTCTAGGGCTTATAATTGATCCGAATTGGGGCTTTTTGTGCAATTGGGTTTAATTGATGAAATTGGCTTGTGTAATTGATGCAATTGGTTATTATAAATTGTTTGCAATAGTTTATAATGATTGGTTCATCAATTTGGTACAAAAATTTTCAATTGTTCTCAAATTTTTAGGGTTTTTGTTAAGAAACTCTATGTTCAAGCCAATTTTATGAATTTGAACTTAATTTGTTTCTGATTACTGCATTAGTTCATGCATCATAACATTATTAATGTTCATGCATCATATAGAATTTCAATTTTATATTTTTTTTTGTGTGCTAACTTGCAGTCTGCCCTTGGTTTTTGTGTTTATTCTTTTTGGTTTTCTCTTTGTGTCTCTGTCCTTTTCCTTAGCACCATGCCTAGGAAGACTAGAGCTCGTAGGACCCTTCCCACTCCTACTCCTTCCCCTCCCTCCTTTGATAGTGAGCGGTTCCCTAGTGAGAAAAACCAAGAGCTTTATGACACTTTAAACATTAAGAGGAAGATATGGGCTGAGCGGTCTGTCTCTTTAGATGAGCTTGATCCTGCCATTAGGGCAAATTTTGAGCGTAGGGGTTGGCTTCCCTTGTTTGCTGTGTCTGACCCTCCTCCTCCTGCTACCTTGATTCGAGAGTTCTACTCGAACATCTCGATCCGCGTCTATGATTCCAACACCCTTGTTCGGAGTTGGATACGAGGCGTAGAGTACTCCATTACTCCTCAGGTAGTGGCTGATGCTCTTGAGGTACCTTTAGTTAGGGATCCTGTCTATCCCTATGCTGAGTCACCCGAGTTGAGTGATGTCATATCTTACATCACTGGGTCATCTATCCAGTGGGGTTCTGATCCTCGGATCACTTCTGCTGAGCTTCCTGAGACTACCTATCTTTTCTCTAGGATAGCATGTCACTCACTCTGGCCCATTTCTCATCTGCACACCATTCCTCTTGAGAGGTGTGTTTTTCTATACGCCCTTGTTACAGATGCTCCTATGAGTTTTCCTCATCTTTTTCTTCGTTCTTTGAACGAAGTTTATAGGAGTTCATCTACTGCTCATGCTCTCATCCATCCTATTTTCATTCATAGGATTTTATTGTATCTAGGTTTAGAGGATTTCCCTGCTTCTGAGCCTGTTCATGTCATCGGTCCTATTGGTGCGTCTTTTCTTAGACAGAGGGCCGCTCATCTTCGAGCTGGTTCTAAACACCCTAGGTCTGATCCCTCTTCTAGCGCTCCTCCTCCTCCCTCATCTTCTACAGGTCTTGCTGGTGAGGATATTCCTGATCCAGTTGGTGATGATGCGGATGCTGCTGCTGCTGCTGTTCCTCCACCTCCTGCGGCTGACTTCGATGTTCGTCGTACTTTGGAGACTGTCATGACCGTTCAGGCGGCTCATGGTCAGATTTTGGTGGACTTGCTGGACGAGATGCGTGCTCTGCGAGCTGATCTTGCACGTCTTCATTCACCTTCACCACCACCTTTTGATGGCGACTTTTGATTGCCCTTTGGCATTCCGTCACAAAAAGGGGGAGATATTTTGACTTGTAGAGGAGTTTTGTACTTTTTGAGGAGATTTTGTAGTTAGGGGGAGACATATAGTTAGGGGGAGACATATGTTTAGCATGGGATTTTTTGTGGAGTTTAGTAGATTGTATCTAGGTGCTTCACTTTGTATATCATTTTTGAGGATATTCATGTTAGGGGGAGTAACATTGATATAGTAACATTGATTGATATATTGATATACATGTTTTCTTTTGATTCTTGTTGACTTATGATTCATTGCTTATTGATTTATATTTATGAGTTGATTCATTGATATATATCTTTATTTTGAGTTGTGTGAATCTTACAAGAATATTATACCTGTTTATATACTATTTTCTGCCACACATGCGTTTATGTGTTTGTTGAGTATTTCAGGAATATACAGGTTGATTCAACAAAGCTGCTGTCTACACTTGCAACCGATGGATAGTAGTTAGGTTGAACTTTTGTTTATGAGCATTATTTTGTAAAGGGCTTTTATACTTGTAAACTTTGAGCTTTTGATTTGTGTTTTGTCACGGATTGCCAAAGGGGGAGTTTGTTAGGTTTTAAGGTCTTAGGATTTTATGTATTTAGAACCTAATTTGTAATGTTGGCAAACCATGATCAAAATAATGTATTTAGTCTTGTTTAGGCTTGCTCAAAGTTGGTTTAATTTTGTAAAGTTGGAATCGAGAGACTGCAGAAGCATTGGAGCTTCTCGGCCTGGCTCGATCGATCGAATGTAATTCTCGATCGATCGAAAATCGGCCCAGATGCGTTTTTCTGCAGAATTCCAACTCAGCCCTAACTCTTTAAACGTTTAGGGTTTTATGTTTTTGCCCTAGGTATATAAGGCAAACCCTAGCTACGTTTTTAAGAGTTGCACAAGTTGTGTTGTTGCTCATACATTGCGGTTTTGTGTAAATCTCTTGTGAGATCTAGAGGAGCTTTCCTTTACACATAACTTAGGGTTTTCAAGATTAAGATTCTTCTACATCTTGATGATCAACTTGGTTGCTGCCTTTGGAACTTAAAGATTAACAAGTGAGGAGCTTGTACCTGATTGAAGGAAGACAAAAGAAAGAAGTAGTCCGTGGATTCGGAGCCTGCGCGTGGTCGTGTCAAGAAGTTACTACTGGTGGGTAGCATTAGGAAGTCAAGCGGGGTTGCTTGTAAGTCCTTTTGTAACAACTTCAATTCTTTCTTAGTGGATTCCGTTTTGCCTTGAGGATCGGTGGGTAAAATCCTCCCCAGGTTTTTTACCGGTTTGGTTTTCCTGGGTGATCATATCACTGTGTTATTTAATTTCCGCTGCTTTATATGTTTACATGCATGATATGATTTTGTAATTGTTTTAACCTAGAATTGCTTAATTTGACTAAGTAAAAACTTGGCTAATTAATCTAGGCTACGCAATTTGTTTGTGGTTTAAGGGGTCTAAACCCTGTCACATGTTTCATGCATTTTTGTCATGCATTTTGGGGAAATTTCGAACCTATATAAAATTGGGGTTTTTGTTGATTTCAATCATTTCTTTCAAAATTGACCATTAGGTTTTTGTTATGGGATGTTATTAAACTATTCTTTGGTGATTAATTTGATCAATTTGTTGATTTGGGAAAATTTGAGTTTTCTAGAGCTTGAAACTACCCGAATTGGGGATTTTGTTCAATTGAGTATTAATTGATGAAATTGGCTTATTTGTTTGATTGATTTGATCATTATATTCTATTATCTAACTTGTGTAATGATTAATTGGTCAATTCATTAAGTTTTTTGAAAGTGGGTTTTCAAATTTTGGGGTTTTTGATATAAACTCTATGCTCAAGCCAATTTTGTGATTTTAAAGTGCAATTGAACTTATTCTCACTGCATTAAAGCATGCATCATGTGTTGATATTGTTCATGCATCATATAAATTGTTATTTTCTATATTATTTCTGTTGTAACTTGTAGTTTGCCCTGAGTTTTTCTTGTTTTTGTCTTTTGTCTCTTTTAGTCTTTCCCTTCTGATCTTTAGCATTATTGTTAGGTTTTGAGTTTGTAATGTTGGCAAACCATGACAAAACATGACAAAAACTAAGTCTCATTAGTTTAGAATGGTCTACATTGAAGCCCAAGACAAAAACTTCAAGTTCAGGATAAAAACAAATGAGTTACAAGCTGGTTGGTTCGATCGATCAGAAATTAGACTCGATCGATCAAAAGTCGTATATCAACAAAATCAACAAACGTAAAAAGGCCATAACTTATTCATTTGAAGCCCAAATCGCGAGCCGTTTTTTCCAGTATTTAAAGGACATCATAAGCTAACCCTAGGCGGGGTTTTCAGAGCTTTTTAGAGAGATTAGAGTGCCTCTTGTGCCTCTTTGGTATTTTAGGGTTTTGTACCCAAAAGCTCTCTTATGTTTTCTACCAGTGTTATTCCTTGAAGAATCTCACGATCCGGTGTTGTAGAAGTTGCTGCCTTCCCTAGTCATCAAAGGTGATGATGATCTAAACCTTCAAGGGTGGTCTTGGAGTCACAAACAGGAGAGTTTGTGTTGATAAACCTTTGAGTGGGATCTCAAAGTCACAGACGTGGGTGTTTGTGTTTTGCAAAGGCCAAAGAAAGAAGGAGTCCGTGGATTCAGAGTTTGCACTTGGTCGTGTCAGTAAGTTCTACTGATGGGTAGCATTAGGAAGTCAAGCGGAGAGCTTGTAAGTCCTTTTGTCTGAACTTCGATTCTTTCTAGTGGATTTGCTTTTTACCTTGAGGATAGCTAGGTCAAATCCTCCCCAGGTTTTTACCATGTGGTAACCTGGGTTATCATATCTTATGTTATTTATTTTCCGCTGCTTTATATATTCTTGATATGATTATTTAATTGTGTTAATCTAGATTTGTATGAATTGGACTAAGTTAATCACTTGGCTAATTAACTAGGTTAATCTAATTGTTTGTTTTTAAGGGGTCTAAAAAATCTAACAATCATGGTTAGGAAGACTAGAGCTCCTAGGACATCCACCTCTACTTCTTCTCCTTCCTTTGATAGTGAGAGGTTCCTTAGTGAGAAAAACTAGGAAACTTATGAGAAGCTGAACATTCATAGGAATGTGTGGGCTGAGCGTAAGGTCATTTTAGATGAGCTTGACCCGGAGATTAAGAAAAACTTTGACCGTAGGGGCTGGTTGCCTTTGTTGGACGTTGATCATCCTCCTCCGGCTACCTTGATCAAAGAGTTCTACTCGAACCTCTCGATCCACTCCTATGATTCCAACACTCTAGTGAGAAGTTGGATACGGGGTGAAGAGTACACCATTACTCCTACGGTAGTGGCCTCTGCTCTTGGGGTGCCTTTGGTTCAGCATCCTGTCTATCCTTACGATGAGTCTCCTCCCCTTGATGACATCATATCATATCTTACTAGGACTTCTATCTAGTGGGGTTCTGATCCTCGGATCACCTCTCACGAGTTGACCGAGACTCATTATCTCTTTTTTCGGATTTCATGCCATTCGATTTGGCCCATCTCTCATTTGCATACTATTCCTTTAGAGAGATGTGCATTTTTGTATGCTCTTGTTATAGACACTTCTATGAGTTTTCCTCATCTTTTCATTCGTTCTTTGATTAAGGTTCATAGGAGTAGTTCTACTACTCATGGTCTGTTTTTCCCCCTTTTTATTCATTGGATTTTTTTACATCTAGGATTATATGAGTTTCCGGCATTTGAGCCCGTTCATATCATAGCTCCTATAGGTGCCACCTTTCTCAGGTAGAGGGTTGCTCAGATGCGAGCTAACTCTAAACGCCCTATAGTAGATTCTTCCTTTTTTAGTGCACCTCCTCCTCCTCCTCCTCCTCCTCCTCCTTCTTCTACTTCAGGTGATCCGGTTGCAGATCCTTATGTTGATCCGACCACTACTGCTGCTCCTCCACCTTCTACTTCGGATGTTTCTAGCATTCGTCGTGATTTGGACACTGTCATGACCGTTCAGACAGCTCATGGTCAGCTTTTGGTGGATGAGCTTACCGAGCTTCAGGCTTTGAGAGCAGATTTGGCGAGTTTTAGGTGGTCACCTCCGCCACCTCCTTTTGATGATGAATGAATGTCCTTTGGCAATTCGTCACAAAAAGAAGGAGTACATATGGAGAGGAGATTTTGTTGATAGGGGGAGATTTTTTGTTGTTTTGGAGCTGTGGAGCTTTAGATTGTATCTAAGTGCTTCATCTTGTATTTATATTTTTTAGCACATGATGTATTTTGTTTCATTTGAGTTGTCTATGATAGGGGGAGATACTGTGATGTGTTTATTTCTGTTTCTTGTTTCACATTATGCTACATTGATTATTAATTTATATTTGTAAGGTTATTCATGATATATGTCTTGTAGTTTATGTTATGTGAAGTCAAGAATTTATTTTGTTTTACTTGTATTTTCCACACATGTGTTTATGTGTTTGTTAAGTGTTACAGAAATATACAGGTTAATTCAGTCGTGCTGCTATCTACACTTACAACTGATAGATAATAGTTAGGTTGAATTTGTTTTTATTGGGCAATGTTTTTATAATGGGCTGTTTTTGTAACTTTGAGCATTTTATCTAGTATGTGTTTTGTCACGGATTGCTAGAGGGAGAGTTTGTTGGGTTCTAAGACTTTAGGTTTAAATGTATTAGAACTTCATTTTGTAATGTTAGCAAACCATGATCAAAACGTTTAGTCTTGTTTTTAGACTTGCTCAAAGTATGTTTATGTGTAAAGTTGGAATCAAGTAAACTGCAGGATTTACTGTGTAAATCTGCCTAGCTCAATCAATCGAAAATTAGACTCGATCGATCGAAGCTCATGCAGATTATTTTTTTGCATAATTTTCCAACTCAGCCCAAGCCCATTTGACATGTAGGGTTTTATGTTTTGCCTTAAGTATAAACGGAAAAACCCTAGCCACGTTTTACTGTTGTTGTAGTTGTTGTTTATGCTGTGTATGTGAATCTCTTGTGAGATCTAGAGGTGTTTGCCTTCACATATACTTAGGGTTATCAAGAATCAAGATTATGTCAAGAGCTTAATGATCAGTTCAGTTGCTGCATAAAGAGCTTAAAGAAAACACAAGTGAGAGTGCTTGTGGATGCTGTGGATCTAAGAAAGAAGTAATCTGTGGACTCAGAGCTATCACGTGGTCGTGGTAGTAAGTTTCCTACTCAAGGTAACAATAGGATGTTAGTGGTCTAAGTCACTATTGTGTAAACTTCAATTCTTTCATAGTGGATCTGTTTTACCTTAAGGATAGCTAGGTTAAATCCTCCCTAGATTTTTTACTGGATTGATTTTCTTGGGTTATCATATCGTTGTGTTCTTTATTTTCCACACTGTGTCAATGATATGATTTATCTGTGTTAACCAAGATTTGCATAATTTACCTAAGTTAATCACTTGGCTAAATAACTAGGTTAATCTGATTGTGTTTTAAGGGGTCTAAAAACGTACACTTCGGTCAAATCAGAAGGGGATAAATTTGTAATTTTTCTTTTTTTATTCTTATTTTTCTTTTAAATTTGAAATATTCTCATTTAATTGCAAAGCGTGTTTCTTGCTAGATTTGAATCAGGTTAATTGGTTTTCATTTAATACCAAATCCTAGGTCAGATAGGTCAGATGGGTGTACTAAAACCACTTATCAGTTATCTGTGGTGAAATGGGTATTAAACAAAATAGGAAAAAGAGCTGAATCCATGACCTCTAGCACAAAATCTAACGAACTGGATCTGTTTTGACTGTGCAAATGAACAAATATGTAATTTGAAATACTATATGTATTACAAAGACTCAATCAAACAGGTGGATAAAAAATATATATTGTTCATTATATATGGTGCCGGCTTCCTTTGTCTTGTACTTTTTTGTTTGTTTTATATGTGTGGATCTTAGTCTGTGTTTGTGTACACAATAAAATGAAAATTTGATATCAGTTTTCCTTCAAGACAAGCGCAAGCTTGGACTAAATCAGAGGAAGACTTGTACTTGAGTTAAAAAAAAGTAGTTTCTCTTGTCATAGGTTATTAAACGTGTTGAGCCCATTTAGTAGTTGCATGCATGAGTCCAATATCACATTAATCATGGCTTTTTTTCATCCTCCTCCTTTTGTTTTCTTACTAATTGTGCTACCAATTTGTGTTGTTGCTCAAAATAATAGTGGTTATGTTAGCGTTGGAGAATATCTCATTGCAACTGACAACACCACTTCATGGCTATCACCTTCTGGTGATTTTGCCTTTGGATTTAGCCCACTCAGCCAAAATGATCTCTTCCTGTTTTCCATTTGGTTTGCTAAAATTCCAGACAAAACCATTGTTTGGTATGCTAATGTGGATAATCCTGCACTGGGGATCAAAAATGGAGCTAATTACTGATCGTGGGCTAGTACTTACTGGCCCTGAAGGCGATGAGTTATGGGCAACAAATACCTCTGGTACTCTCTATGGTCTTATGAACAATACAGGCAACTTTGTGCTTGAAGATAGTAACTTTAACTAGGGGTGTGCAGAAAACCCACCGACCCGCCAAACCCGACCCGACCCACCGGGTTGGGTCGATTTTTAGGCCTTGGTGGGTTGGGTTGGGTTACAAAATTTTTTTTTATAGCGGGTCGGGTTGGGTTTGGGTCATAAAATTACAAACCCGCCAAACCCGACCCGACCCACCCATATTTAATATATATTTATAATATATTATATATTTAATAATTTTTTTTTAAACCAGAGCACTTATATATATATATATATATATTATATTTAATAATTTAAAAAAAAAAAAAAAAAAAAAACCAGCTGTAGAGCAGTACTTCCTTAGTTCCTCCTACTAATACTAATTATATATATAATATGTATTATATAATTAATAAATTTTTTAAAATAACCAGCTCCTCTTATCCTATATAAAAGCCAATTAGTTCACACAAACTCTAGTAAATTATTATTGTGGTTTAGTTATTGGTGTTGTTTGCCCTTAAGGAATTACATCGATACTAATCTTTGGGTTTTTTTAATATATTAATATTTATATTTTTTTTCTACTCAATTTAATAATAATAATAATAAATTTTCAAACCCATGGGTTTAACCCGACCCAACCCAACCCATGTGGGTTGGGTTGGGTTGGGTTGGGTCAAATTTTTTTTTACCCACCATGGTCAAATTTTTTTTTACCCACCATGGTGGGTCCGGTCAAAAAATTCCCTCAACCCGACCCATGCACACCCCTAACTTTAACAAGTTATGGGAGAGCTTCAAGAATCCGCGGGATACATTGTTGCCTACACAAATTTTGGAGAGGGGAGGGGTGCTTTCTTCTCAACAATCGGCGACCAACTTTTCCAAAGGCAAGTTCCAGCTACTATTCATTGATAATCTTTTGCTCAATACCATAAACTTGCCCACTGATAATCCTAATGATGCTTATTATACTGCTTGTGATTCTAGTGCATCAAGTCCTGGTAAACAACTGGTCTTCAATGAGTCAGGCTACATTTACATCTTGAAAAATAACAGCCAAACATTTCCTCTAAGTCAGGCAACGGTAGGCTCAACTGCTTACTCCTATTATAGAGCCACTCTCAACTTTGATGGAGTTTTCACCCAATATTCTCACCTAAAGACTTCCAACGCCAATGTAAGCTGGACTGTGATATGGTCATTGCCAGATAATATTTGTGTTTCCAGTAATGTACGCACAGGTAGTGGCACTTGTGGATATAATAGTATATGTACCCTTAAACCAGATCAAAGGCCGATGTGTACATGCCCCAACGGATACTCCTTACTTGATCTAAATGATCAGTATGGCAGCTGCATTCCGGACTTCATACAAGGCTGTGAAGAAGACAAGCTAAGTCCTGGAAAAGATCTTTATTCTTTTGAAGTGCTAATAAATACAGATTGGCCAAACTCAGACTACGAGTTTCTGAAGCCTTATGCAGAAGATCAATGCAAAACTTCTTGCATGGAAGATTGTATATGTGCTGTTGCAATTTTCAGATTAGGTGATAGCTATTGGAAGAAGAAGCTGCCTCTCTCAAATGGGAAATTGGACAGCAACCTTAATGGCGTTAAGGCTTTTATAAAAATCAGAAACAACAATTCCATCACACTTCCGGATGGCGGCTTACCAAATCCAGAAGCAAAGAAGAATCAGGACAAATTGATCTTCATGAGGTCAATGCTTCTCGGTGGCTCTGTGTTTTTTAACATTATTTTAATTGTTGCAATTTGTATAGGTGCATTCTTCCTTTACAATAAGAAGATCAAAAGATCTAGAATAAATTTTAATGTTGTGGAGATGAATTTGCAGTGTTTTACTTACAAGGAACTTGTAGAAGCTACAGATGGGTTCAAGGAAGAATTGGGAAGAGGAGCTTTCGGCATTGTTTACAAAGGAGCAATGCAAATGAGTTCTAATGTCCTCATGGCAGTCAAAAAGTTAAATAGTTTGTTTCAAGATAGCGAGAAAGAGTTTAAGACTGAAGTAATTGTGATTAGTCAAACAAATCATAAGAATCTGGTTTGACTACTTGGGTTTTCTGATGAAGGACTACATGAAGAGTGCAGCACTCAAATTATCCATTGTGATATAAAGCCTCAGAACATACTTCTTGATGACTACTACAATGCTCGAATTTTTTATTTTGGATTGGCAAAACGTTTGATCATGGACCAAAGCAAAACTCTTACTAACATCAGAGGAACAAAAGGGTATGTTGCACCCGAATGGTTTAGGAATTTTCCAATCACAGCCAAAGTGGATGTTTATAGCTTTGGTGACATGTTACTAGAGATAATTTGCTGCCAAAGAAGCGTAGATATGGAATCAATTGGGGAAGAGAAAGCAATTTTGACTGATTGGGCTTATGACTGCTATCAAGAAGGAAGACTAGATTCACTTGTTGAATATGATGTGGAAGCATTGGATGATAGAAGGAAGCTAGAGAGGTTCGTGATGGTTGCCATTTGGTGTATTCAAGAAGACCCATCTCTTAGACCTACCATGAGGAGGGTTACGCAGATGCTTGAGGGTATTGTTGAAGTACATATTCCACCATGCCCCTACCCTTATAGTAAGACTAGTTAATCATGTATTTATCACTTCATTAAGGAAGATTTTCAATCACTTGAAAACCTTACTTGTTGTTTGCAGTTAAGTTTTTTTTTTTTTTTTTTAATAATAATTGTTTTCAATAATTGTTACAATTGCTTTGTTCGAATATATTGCAAATAATTTTTTGTGGGCTTGGCAGAAATTGTCCAAGAAATTTATTTTGGTCACATACTTGGTTTAGAGGATCAAAACTCAATGCACCAATATTAAAAAAATAAAAAATAAAAAATCAATTATGCTTTTATGGTTTTCCGTGCCAAAAATCTATTTAAAGATGCTTTCCAAAGCACAACTGCCTTGGCAAATAAGATCGTGAAAGATGTCTCCTTTGTGTGATCTCATATGGTTCAAATTTTTAATTGACAAACTGCATCATTCACTATAGAATGATGAGATCCTGATAGTTAGGACCAACCATACAAAGCATGATTAATTATAATGGGTTTGATTCACCTTAGTGACAATTCCCAAAATTTTCCTAATAGTTAAGACTTTCTACTTTAATATCATGTTAAATTTTGATTCTCCTAAAAGTTTAAATTATTAAAAAATAATAAATTTAATTATTTAAGCATATAATTTTAACACACCACAACCATTATTCTTGGCATCATCACCATCACCAAACCAAACCACCGCTAGTAGCATGGAAAGCTATATTATTATTATGTGGCCATTGTGGGCTACCTAAGAACCTGCTACATGGGAATTCAAGGCCAGCCTTAGACTTGGATTATTCCTAGACCTTTAAACCCTCTCTAACATTTTGAAATCCATTCTGCAACTAGAAAATCCAGTAACTCTGGGGATTGAACCTAGAAATTATTTTCTAAGGGTCAGGACTAGACATATCGATCGAACAATTGACTCAAAATGCGAACTTGAACATCACAGAGGACCATTTGACCAATGACTCACATTCACATATCCCAATTTTTAAGGAGTTCTTTGCTCTCCATTGTTTAAATTTCTTTACTTTCCTAGTCTAGGGTTTCTAAAAGTTGGGGATTTCTTCAATCATGCATTTTTAGGCTTCAATTTACACTTTTAATTCATGGGTCAGACTCAAAATTGTCTAGGTTGTTTCCAGATGATGTATGTGCGCTGAACTTCATGCATATTGTTGTTCATGCACACCCATTGATGTTCATGCACACCATGTGTTTGCGCTAATAGGTGAAATTCATAATACTCCTAGTTTTTAACCATTTTTCATAATTATTATCTCATATTTCTAGTTTGACCTAGGATGAACTTTGTATAGGTATCAAGTTTTGACTTTGATTATCATGCATTCCTCATGTACATCTAGGCATTATAGGACTTATATATATATATATATATATATTGAAAGCTCGAAAATGTGTTGAAAACACAAGAGCTGTTTAGACCCCCAATCAAAAATTACGGCTCGATAAATTTTACACCTACTTAATACTAAGTGCAGAATAGGGTAAAAGCTAGCGGATAACCAAACAAGCTACTCTAATACATAATCTAAGCAACACAGCAGTATAACATAATGTAAAAGAGTAGGGAAGAAGGATGCAAACACAAGATAACACGCTGATGTGTTATCGAAGAGGAAACTGAAGAACTCGGCAAAAAACCTCTCCGCCACCCTCCAAGCAGTAATCGATCCACTAGACAATCAGTTAGGATACATGGGTTAGCAAGAGACCCTCCAAGCCTAATCTACCCGATGTACCTAAGCCCTCCAAGCTCCTACTCCAACAAGGCTTCTCGGAACCTTGTCTTGTCTAGCATTTCGGATCCCGCAACAAGCTCCATGTTGCATCTGCCATCTTTGGCTTCTTCCAATGCTTCCCAGCAGCACCAAAACGTCACTCAACACTCTCAAAGGGTATGGTAAGTGTTTAGACTATCAACCTCTCAATGGTATGGAAATGGAGAGGGAAGAGTTGAGGAAATACCACAAGCAAATGTATAGAGAAATGTGGGTATGACAATCTCTAATTCTCAATGTGTTTGGCTAGGGTTTTCTCTCTGAAGCACTCCTCAACATTTGTGGGTAATAGGATATAGTGTAGGCACAGAAAGTGTGAATCAGACTGGACAAGCTGGCAGAACAGAATGCCTCGCGGGTGTCTCACGAGAAGGCCTTACCCGCGAGATACTCGCGAGACACAGCTGTCTCCACCTGGCCTAACTCTTCGCATTCCAACATGTGTAAGGCACATGTGACATTTCGCGGAAAGCTAAGTCGCGACATACCCGCAAGAAATCTTCAGTCTTCAAATGCTTGAGTCTTCACACTCTCTCTCTATCACACAACCCTTACAATCGAATCCCACAATAAATACAGGATATAAACAATTGAAAACAATTACAATCAAATTTGGCACGGAATAAAAGCCAACAAAAACATAGTTGTAAATAATAACTTTACAATCTCCCCCTTTGGCTATTCCGTGACAAAACCCCTAAAACAAACTCTAGACTTAAACGTGAGTTTGGGAACAAAGGCAAAACTCACTCACACCTAATCTAGAAGCTGTGAAGCACTTGCACGAGTATATACCTGTAACCTGAAATACTTGTACACAAACAAAACTTTCATTAAGCTTATGACAAGATGAACACAAGATACGTACATGAACAAGTAAAATACGATCAAGATAAATGGGATAAATCAATAAACCATGGCTTGACCAAACAAGCAATCACTACACAAAAGTGATCGCTATGCTCATTCACACAAGGAATGAATATCCGAACATGCAAGATGATGAGCTCATTTGAAGAGTATCATTTACAAATCCAACACTCAACTAATGCAAAATACATGAAGTATTTGCACCTAGGAACAATCCTACATGGGCACAAGAGTGATGTACTGAAGTAAAATGCATGACATTTGACATCAAGTACATAAGATGATGAGCTCATTTGAAGAGTATCATTTACAAATCCAACACTCAACCAATGCAAAATACATGAAGTATTTGTACCTAGGAACAATCCTACATGGGCACAAGAGTGATGTACTGAAGTAAAATGCATGACATTTGACATCAAGTACATAAGCATAAAGGCTGCATAAGCAAGGTACTGCCTAAGCATGGTACAAACCATAAAAGCCTACAAATATGCAAGGAAACAAACCCTAAAAACTTACAAAAGCAACATGGGTACAAGTAATGCCACAAAGCATAGAAATATAAACACACAACAACTAAAATTAATACTGAAATTAAAAACAGTGTATCAAAGCTTTAAACCAAAAGCAGTAAAAACAGTAAACATAAACCAATTGAGCCAGCAGTAAACTTCTTCTCCTACTATCGCTATACTCCCCTTGTCAATAATGACATCATCTTCCCCTTTTTGTCATGGAATAGCTAGCCTGCATTGTCTTCTAGCTTCCTTTGAATCTCATCCAGCTAAGTTTCAAGAGATGTTAACTGTTTGTCAAAACGGGAGTGTTGGGAGTACATGATATTGGCTAGTCCTGAAATCTTGGTGCTAATCTCTTGAAGTGCAACCATGATGTTGTCAAACTTTTCATCAGAGGAGGTAGAACTTGAGCTTTCCTAAGTTGCATGATGTTCTTGCTTAACATTCTTCTTGGTGTGACTCATAGTTGCTTGAAGAGTACGAATGTTAATTGGGTTGGGCCTTGTATAAGGGTGTTCATCTACAGAGGGACGCACACCTTTGAGCTTCAAAATTCGCGAGATGAGACGACCAAACGGAATACAATTCCTTGAGGCAGTTCGGTCAATTGTCTTTGCCAAAATGTGAAAGCTGTGAGAGCATACATCAATTTCTACATCAAATACCAGATCATGTAGAAATAATGCTCGACCAAGATTGATGTAGCCAGTGCTTGACAATGGGTAAAGATTGCTACACATGATCGTTGACATTAGCCTTAATTCCGGAGAAAGTGAGGCCACATTGATAGACTTTCCAATGGACGAAAATTCCAAATCAGCTCCTAATTCTTCCCGAAGTGTGTCCTCATCCGAAACTAATTCATCATATACGGGTGGTATAGGAAGTATTGGTCGATTTATGTTTAGAATATCAGACAGGTACACAGGAGTTACCGAGAACCACTTTCCTCTAACCCAGCACTTGATCTCTTCTCCTTCTACACTAGCATTGGCATAAAACTCTTTCACCATGCTTTCATAGGCATCCTCAAGATCAGAAAGAAGAAAATTCCAGTCTTTTATGGCAAACCAGACAAGAATTTTAGTATCTAAAAAAGATTACTGATCAACGGCCCTTTCAGCTAACAAGGGAGCATCTCGAAAGAGGTTCTTATATGACTCAAAAGCAGCATAAGACCTAAACAAGTTAGGATCATACATTCCTGCTGAAAAATGAACTCTCTTTGGTCTAGGGGAATTGTCATCAACATCAATGATCGGCTCTTTCCCTTTGTTGCTGCCACCTTTCACAGCTGAAGTCTTGAATGGAGACATATGTACAAATCCACAGAACAAACAAGAAACATATGCAAGAACACAAACCAGAACATAACACTTGATTAGATTAATGTTAGTTCAAAACAAAGGTATAGCAACTTATAACAGAGCATAATCAACACAAAACACCATGCTAAATATATAAAAAAACAAGAAAACATAAACACAATGTTTGAAACTAAGTAATTGTGCATGTGTGTGCGTCTGTGTGCATGTGTTGATGCATGATAGTGCAACACCAGATGCATGAAGGGTGCCTAGACGTGTGCAACATGGGCAAAGAATATGAAACATATGAACAATGACCAAACCAAGTGAAACAAGGTCAAACAAGTGTAAACCCATAAATTGAAATCATTTGATTCCAATTTAGCACAAAAATGTCTTTCGGACATTTTGTCAAACACCTAGCATGCACAAATGTACTCTAAGTATGAACAATGCATGAACATGGTAAAATCTTACCTCAATACATGTTAAAACGCCATAAGGGGCCAACACAGATGCACAAACACCAAATGGGACTCAGCCCAATCAAAGATTTTGAAAAATTTTCACACAAATTAGAAAAAACACTCAAAATTTTTGGAAATCCCCAATTTTCAAAACCCTAAGCACATATTCTGCATAATCCGAAAGTAAAGATGAAAATAGTGTTAGAAACACATACCTTGAAAGAATTTTGTAGAAATTTTGCTTGAAAATGAAGAGGTTTTGAAAGAAGTTGAATTTGGGTTGAAAATGGTTCAAGAGAGGTTAAGTGAGGGAAATGAGTGTGGTTTGAAAAACTGTCACATCTACTATATAAAACTGAAAACACGTGTTTTTCGTGGGTTAGAGAGTAGCGAGACAGTCGCAATACAGTTGCAAGAATGGCCACTGAAGCTCATAAGCTTTCGCGAGGAGCTTTAAGTCGCGAAACAGTAGCGAGACAGTCGCGATACCTTCTGTATGAATTTTGAAAAATTCCAATTTTTGCCAAACAACATTTCGCGAGAAGCTATTGGTTGCGAAACAGTTGTGAGACAGTCGCGAGAGTTTCTGTGTGACACAATGAAAAAATGAATTCCCTCAAGTTGATTTCGCGGGAAGCTCTAAGTCGCGAGATTCTCACGAGAACACCTCTGAACCAAATTTTGATGAAAAACACACAAATGCATTTTGATCAAAAAAATAAACACACAAAAGTATAAAAACACTTTCAAAAACATATAAAACACTCAAAAATCTTTTTGGATTTGATCAACAAGTACTTGAACATATACATCACATTTGAACATATACAATCACACAAATGAGATAGGCATTAAACGAATCAAAGTCTTGTGTGTTGTGTATGAGAATCAAACGTAGAATAGTCCTTAGACCAAGCGAAGCTTCAATGATGAATTCAATCGAGTCATACACAACTAATACGAAATCAGGTGGACTATCTCCATTGTAGAAATGAGTATATATGACCTCCCATAAGAGAATGATTACATAATTTAGAAGCTTTTCATTTGGCTTCTGCATAAAGGTTAACAATTGATCCATTTTTGGACAAAACGTCTCTTTTTGAGATCGGTGCTTGAAATTTTTAATATTTCAACATTGATGATTAGCCTTTGGCTTTTTGAGCACCATACAAAATACATTTAAAATAGTTGCTTTCCCTTTTTCCTAGTCGAATACTAGTATGTGCGACAGGCTTTTGTAGCTTAATATCTCTTTTCATTTGGAGATTTACATTGGTAGAGCTCTTTTTGCAAAAACATAAAAATAAAGTGGGAAGAGATATAGACACAAGTCTATGCAAGTTTCAAGACCAACAAGACTATTGACCAATCATTCATGACAAGCTTGAAGATCTATTTACAACAGTCACACATAGTTTTCAAGATTTTTTCCACATAAAAATAAGTGCATACATAACAAGCCAAGATTGTAAATGCACTATGCCATTAGTACGAAGGTACTTAGGCCAAACTCACATGTGATATACACAAAACGAGTGATCAAACTTTTTAAGATTTTTCATTGTTTATGGGTTTTTGAATTTTTTGAACACACCCAAAACAAAACAAGAAAAGTAAGATCAACCAAAAACTGGTACAAACCAAAACAAGTAAAAGAAACTAAGACTGAACATGTGAGACCAAAACAACAAGTATGCAACAAAGAGCAGTGTAGGTTCACACAAGGGATAGAGTTCAAGGAATGATACCAATACTGACACCGATGGTCTTACGCAAAGATTCAAACTTTGGGTCATCGAGAGGTTTAGTAAATATGTCTGCTTTCTGGTTGTCAGTGATAATGAACTCCAAGTACACAGTCTTTTCTTCCACCAAGTCTCGAATGAAGTGATACCGGATCTCGATATACTTTGATTTTGAGTGTTGAACTGGATTTTTTGACAAGTTTATGGCACTTGTATTGTCACAGAATACACACATAGTGTCTTAAGTAATTCCATAATCATGAAGGAGCTTTTTCATCCACAACAATTGTGCACAACAACTTGCTGGCGCAATATACTCAGCTTCTGCTGTTGATAGAGAAACTGAATTTTGTTTTTTGCTCATCCACGATACCAAGTTGTTTCCAAGATAAAAGCAACCGCCGGAAGTGCTCTTTCTATCATCAATGCAACCGGCCCAATCAGCATCCGAATATCCAGCTAGGCATTCATTTGAATCTCTAGAGTACTAGATTCCATAATCAAATGTGCCATTTATGTAGCGGATAATTCGTTTGACTGCTGTTAAGTGAGACTCTTTAGGTACTGCCTGAAATCGAGCACATACTCCTACACTGAAGACAATGTCTGGTCTGCTAGTAGTGAGATATAAAAGCCTGCCTATCATGCTTCAGTAGAGTATTGGATCCACTTCTACACCTGCTGCATCCCGACTCAGCTTTGATGAGGAACTCATTGGAGTGGAAGTATGCTTCTTAGTGTCTAAACCAAATCTTTTAACAAGATTTTTGGCATATTTCTCTTGGGACATGAATATCCCATCTTTCCGTTGTTTCACTTAAAGCCCTAGGAAATAGTTCAGCTCCCCCACCATGCTCATCTCAAATTCCCTTTTCATTTCTTCGAAAAATTCATGAGCTAGTTGATCAATTGTGGATCCGAAGACAATATCATCCACATATACTTGAGCGACGAGGAGAGATTTCTCATCTCTTTTTACAAACAATATTCGATCGACTTGGCCTCTTTTAAAACCATGATCCAATAAGTATGTTGTGAGACGATCATACCACGCTCTTGGTGCTTGCTTCAACCCATAAAGTGCTTTCTTTAACCTTAACACATGATTCAGAAAGTGAGGGTCTTGAAACCCCTTTGGTTGCTCAACAAATACTTCTTCATTTAGAAAACCATTCAAAAAGGCACTATTCACATCCATTTGGTACAGCTTAAAATCCATAATACATGCTATGGACAGTAGAATTCGAATTGACTCTAGTCTTGCTACCGGTGCAAACGAATCATCGAAATCTATGCCTTCCATTTGAGTATACCCTTGAGCTACTAGTCTAGACTTGTTTCAGACAACCTCACCGTCCTCATTAGTTTTGTTCTTAAAGATCCACTTGGTGCCGATCACATGGGTATCTTTTGGCCTTGGAACCAACTCCCATACATCATTTCTAACAAACTGATGTAGCTCTTGATGCATAGACTCTATCCAATTCTCGTCTCTAAGAGCTTCCTCTACCCTTTTTGGTTTGAATTGAGCAAGATAACAATTGTATGTCACATGGTTCGCACTGTATTTTGATCCTTTTCTTAAACGAAGTCCCTCATTTACATCACCAATGATATTACTTGATGGGTGATTGAGAATTACCCTCGATGACGGTCTTTTGGAGGTAGATGGTTCTTCATCTCGAGAAATTGGAGATTGAACTTCTGGAGGGGTGAGAGGGCTTGACGACCCTTGTGTTGATCTAGTCTCCCTTCTTGATATAAGAGGTGTGGACTCATTTTCTGGTGATTCTTTCTCAGTATCATCATCTTGGGACATGTTGTCCTCAACCTCACCTTTCTTAAGGTCAGATCCTTCACCATCATTAATATCATTTTCAGATATGGTGTCATCGATGACCACATTTATTGATTCCATCACTGTCTTAGTGCATTTGTTAAACACTCTATATGCTCGGCTATTTAATGAGTAGCCTAGAAATATCCCTTCATCACTCTTAGCATCAAATTTTCCAGGATTCTCTCTATCATTGAGAATATAGCATTTGCTCCCAAATATTCAAAAATATTTCACCTTCAGCTTCTTTTCTCTCCAAATTTCATACGATGTCTTCTTCGTTCCTGCTCGGAAGTAAATCCTATTCCTAATATGACATGAAGTATTCACCACTTTAGCACAAAACTTCTGTGGAAGGTTTTTGTTGAGTAACATTACTCGAGCCATTTCTTGAATCACCTGGTTCTTCCTTTCAACTACCCCATTTTGTTGTGGAGTCTTTGGGGCTGAGAATTCCTTCTTGATACCGTGTTCATTGCAAAATGCTTCAAACTTTGCATTTCAAACTCCTTCCCGTGGTCAATTCTGATCTTGACTATAGGTACTCCTTTTTCATTAATCAGTCTCTTGCACAATTTCCCCATCTTGTCACATGCTTCTGATTTCTCTCTAAGAAAATCCACCCAAGAATACCTTGAGAAATCGTCAACTACGACCATAATATAACACTTTCCACCCATGCTTTCTGTTCTTGTTGGACCCATTAAATCCACATGCAGTAATTCTAAAGGGCGAGAAGTTGCAACCACATTCACTTTAGGATGGCTTGACTTCGTTTGTTTTCCTAATTGACATGGACCACAAACATTCTTCTAAATTTTTCCAAACTTTGGTAAACCAACCACTGCTTCAAGTTTCGAGACTTTTGCCACTTGTTTGTAATTAGCATGTCCAAGTCGTTGATGCCATAACTCCAAGAGATTTACCCGGGCACTCCGACATGCTATGCTTGGTTTAGGAATGACCCCATAACAATTATCGGTGGTCCTAAGTCCCTTCAAAACTTGAACACCTTCTTCATTCGAGATTAAACATCCTTTCTTTGAAAATTGAACTAAGAAGTCTTCATCACAAATCTGAGTAATACTTAGCAAGTTCACTTTTAATCCCTTAATATACAGCACATCAATCAACAATGACAGTCCTGGAATGTCCACCATTCCCTTTCCAAGAACTTGTGAATGACTACCATCTCCAAATGTCACAAAACCATCTTCCTTCTCTTTAAGAGTTTTGAACAGAGACTTATCTCCAGTCATATGCTTTGAACAACCACTGTCAAGATACCACAAACATCAATTAAATACTTTCAAAGTAGTATGAACAAAAAGACATGCATGAGAGAGACATTCTTGACCCTCAAAGCAGGACTCATTTTTCTTTATTTCATTCAAGGATGAGTGTAGTTTCCTTTTTAGACGATCAAGTTTATCACACAAGTGTCTATTTCTCCTCTCATATTCATAGACTAAGGACTTTGACTCACATAGGCTGTTATGTATATCATGGTTCCTATAAACTAGGGATTTCAGCATGTGACAAAAGATTCTAGCATGTTTCTTTGATTTAAATAACTCTAAAAACACATTACTAGAACAGTCTTCAAATATGCTCATAGAGTCATTTTCACAAATACCTTTACTATCCTTCATGTTGATTTTAACCAAGTCACTTTTCAAAGCACGCCAAGGGGTCTAGGATCACACTTAGGTATTTAAACCATAACAAGTGTACCCGCTCTGATACCAATTGAAAGCTCGAAAATGTGTTGAAAATACAAGAGCTGTTTAGACCCCCAATCAAAAATTACGGCTCGATAAATTTTACACCTACTTAATACTAAGTGCGGAATAGGGTAAAAGCGAGCGGATAACCAAACAAGCTACTCTAATACATAATCTAAGCAACACAGCAGTATAACATAATGTAAAAGAATAGGGAAGAAGGATGCAAACACAAGATAACACGCCAATGTGTTATCGAAAAGGAAACCAAAGAACTCGGCGAAAAACCTCTCCGCCGCCCTCCAAGCGGTAATCAATCCACTAGACAATCAGTTGGGATACATAGGTTAGCAAGAGACCCTCCAAGCCTAATCTACCTGATATACCTAAGCCCTCCAAGCTCCTACTCCAACAAGGCTTCTCGGAACCCTATCTTGTCTAGCACTCCAGATCCCGCAACAAGCTCCATGTTGCATCTGCCATCCTTGGCTTCTTCCAATGCTTCCCAGCAGTACCAAAATGTCATTCAACACTCTCAAAGTGTGTGGTAAGTGTTTGGGTTATCAACCTCTCAATGGTATGGAAATGGAGAGGGAAGAGTTGAGGAAATACCACAAGCAAGTGTATAGAGAAATGTGGGTATGACAATCTCTAATTCTCAATGTGTTTGGCTAGGGTTTTCTCTCTAAAGCACTCCTCAACATTTGTGGGTAATAGGGGTATATATAGTGTAGGCATAGAAAGTGTGAATCAGACTGGACAGGCTGGCAGAACAAAATGTCTCGCGGGTGTCTCAAATGCTTGAGTCACCCGCGAGATACTCGCGAGACACAGCTTTCTTCACCTGGCCTGACTCTTCGTATTCCAGCATGTGCAAGGCACATGTAACATTTCGCGGGAAGCTAAGTCATGACATACCCACGAGAAATCTTCAGTCTTCAAATGCTTGAGTCTTCACACTCTCTCTCTATCACACAACCCTTACAATCAAATCCTACAATAAATACAGGGTATAAACGATTGAAAATAATTACAATCAAATTTGACACGGAATAAAGCTAACAAAAACATAGTTGTAAATAATAACTTTACATATATATATATATATATAGGGAAATGCTAACGAGTACCCTTAGTGCACTGGTTAATAATCCATTTAAAGAAAGTTTTTATTGGAAATGAAAAAAAAAAATTTAATTAATATTTTGACAGTTTTTTTCATTTCCCATAAAAGTGGTAGCAAAACTTTCCTAAAATGAATTATTAATGAGTGCCCTTAGAGCACTCGTTAGCATGACCTAAAAATAAAATATATATATATATATATATAGACAAAACTTAGGTATAGTACCTTAGGTCCTGTTCCTTAAGTTCCCCTCTTAAAATTCAGTCATATGGCTATTTAACTAAAAAATATACTTTCATCCTATGAAAAAAAAATGACATGGCAGAATCTTAAGAGGGGAACCTAAGAAATAACACCTAAGTATTGTACTAAGTCTTGCTCTATATATATTTTTTAAGTTACTCCTAGTATAATTCCAAAGAAGTTACACTTTTTTAAGACCATTAATTTCTATGAGATATAATGGTTAAAAATAGTCAGTTGTTGCATCAGAAAAAATTATTTTATCGTGTTTTTTTTCTCTCACCTTATTTATTACAACCATTGATTTCTCTCTCTTTATTTATTTATAGATGCTATCAAAATGAGAAATTTTTTTGACAATACATGCAGTATGTGTATGCAGTTCACTGTGCATAATTTTTCCATCCTTCTCAAAGTTGTAATTGTATGTAGACCTCATCCACTTCAATTTTCAAGCATTCTTATTTTTATTTGACCTTGTTGATTAACTTGCAATGAAATTTAAAAGTATATTCAACAAATAAAGGGGAAATATATTTTGTCTTGCGGTGATAAATTTAAAAGCATTTTCAACAAAATAGAGGGGAAATATATTTTGTCAAGACCAACAAAAGTAGGAGTTGTAGCTTCTTTTATAGCATAAATTGTGGAAGGAAATAAACAGAGTAGCCAATATTTATTACTCTTGGATTGTGGTTATATTATCCTAATTGTAAAATCTAGAAATCATCAATAATTTGCTTGCTAATTCATTAACCCACTACTTAGATTTTTGACATCCAAATCAGATCTTTCAAACTCTTGAATGACAACTATTCAATGTTAGAAATAGTAAATCTTCATGAAAAGTTTCAGATGATGGCACCAATACCCCAGCTCACCTACCCCTTCCTAAGGAGAGAGAAATCAATGGTTGTAATAAAAATACCCTTAAATAAATTTTGTTGTGTGGTAGTTGATTATTTTTAACTATTAGATCTCATAGGAATCAATAGTCTAAAAAATGTGTAACTTCTTTAGAGTTGCACCAAGTGTAACTTTAAGCAATATTACACCACTCAATATTTTTTAATTTGATGTAAATTTTGACAAATCTACTATGAGATTACATTATATTTGTATATTCTTCATACTTGCAAAATTTCAAAGAGATTAAAGATTAATAGCCATGTCATCAATCAATTGTTTAAATTTAAATTTTGGGATAATTACACTTTGCTTACTTGTGGTTTGTCTCTAATTCTATGTGCCTACCCGTGGTTCAAATTTTGACACTTTGCCCACCTATGATTGTCACCATTTATGTGTCGTATACCCACCTCTCCCTCACCGTTACTCTAACACAAAAATATGTAAAAACTCACTCCCATCCAGATCAAAACACTCTCACTCAAATCTTAAACATGAAGAATATGAAGAACAAGAACATACCTAAATTTTGAAACTTGAGTTGGCTCACTAAACCCAAAACATGAAGATTAACCAAAAACTAAACCCAAATTTTTCTGTTTTTCATGTTCAAACTAATTGTACCCAAACTAAACCCATAATCATGTTCTGGGTTTAGTGAGTGTGAAAAAAAATAAAAGAACTTACCCAAAAACTAAACCCAGAAATCTTGAAGATTAACCAAAAATTAAACCCAAAAATTAATATTTCTCATCCCACCAATTTCTTATCCGCGAATGACAACATCAACTACTTTTCCTCCAAAACTCAAACTCAAAGTTGCTCAGACACAAACCCATTTCGAAAAGAAGTATGACGATGCTTCTTACGATGTGAAAGCGAAAGTCCCTCTACCTTCTCATGTGCAATCCATTATTAGCACTTCAAACCCATTTCTGAAGCACTGCCTCAAGCTGCGCCACAACTCTTCTTATCGCCACTCCCATGGTTCAGTTCTTGTTATGGGAGCTACCCCTATTAGGTATTCATGCTAATCCTTCTCTCTTTTGATTTCAATTTATCTGGGTGGTTTTCTATGTTGTAATCAACAAGCCTAGTAGCCCAAAAATTCAAATGGGTATCTACTATTTTTCTTAAACTCTGTTTTTGTTGCTGAGAATATGTAGGAAAGTAAATATTATTATCATTATTATTTCCAAGAATTAGAAAATGAGTTCTGCCGTGGACTTTGTAATTATCAGTGATTAGAGCTTTCTCAAATGAATTCCAGCTTTCGCTTTTTTTTTTTTTTTGGATGCTCAGTAGTGGAAGAGAAGAAAAGAAATTGAATTTTTCAATCTTATGAATTTTGTTCTTTTGGGCTTTCAAAAATTAAAATTCCTAACAGTTCAGATATTTCGGGTCCCAAATAATTTAAAAGAATGAGAGTGAAATCTTTGGTTGAGGAAATTTGAATAATTTATTCTCTCTTGTATGATTCCTTTACTTTTGTTTTGCATAATGCTATTTCATCTTAGTCATTGTCACTGATATTTTGGTGTGATGAGAAATATTAATTTTTGGGTTTAATTTTTGGTTAATCTTCAAGATTTCTGGGTTTAGTTTTTGGGTATGTTCTTCTACTTTTCTTTAGACGCACTAAACCCAAAACATGATTGTGGGTTTAGTTTGGGTACAATTAGTTTGAACATGAAAAACAGAAAAATCTAGGTTTAGTTTTTGGTTAATCTTCATGTTCTGGGTTTAGTGAGCCAACTCAAGTTTCAAAATTTGGGTATGTTCTTCATGTTTAAGATTTGAGTGAGAGTGTTTTGATCTGGATGGGAGTGAGTTTTTACATATTTTTGTGTTAGAGTAACGGTAAGGGAGAGGTAGATACACGGCACATAAATGGTGACAATCACAGGTGGGCAAAGTGTCAAAATTTGAACCACGAGTAGGCACATAGAATTAGAGGCAAACCACAAGTGGGCAAAGTGTAATTATCCCTTAAATTTTTGTAGTTTAAAATAATGCATAAAAGATAAGTTTATAGATTGAATGGTAAATAACATCCAATTGACACCAAAATTGGCATAAATGTTATGAACATATTGAACGTGTAATTCAATGGTGGAATTTTCAAAATATAAATTTTATAACAAGTTATTAAATCCAACCTCTCTCTCTCTTTCTCTCTCTCTCTCTCTCTCTCTCTCTCTCTCTCTCTCTCTATATATATATAATGTTTTGAGTGTTCCTTTCATACTAGATTATTGACTAGTGTCAACTGTCAAGTGTATTATGGCTCCATATCTAGCCAAAATGGTCATATACCACTGTTTGAAAAAATATGTATGGATCTACCATTATATGCGAAATATTTAGCAATCTACCACCTTTTCAATATTCAATTTTGCCGTATAACTCGAGTTCTAGAAACTCGAGTTCTTTGAAAAAATAGCCTTTAAATTTGCCATACTATTTTTTATGGAACTCGAGTACCATGGAAAAATCGAGTTCCCCAAACTTGAGTTTCCAATTAGTGGTATCCCTACATATTTTAGAAACAGTGGTAGATTGCAAAATATTTTCAAAAACAATGATATTTGGCCATTTTGGCCCTCCATATCGTCTATGCACAACCAGTTCTGCAACTCCCAACCCTCAGGTATGATGAGAGTCCATTCTATGTTATGACAATACAATATTCTTCCAAAACACTGTTACAAAACCCAATCACAGTTATAACAGCCCAAAAAGTATTGAACCGCTTATTAGACCTACTTTAGAAAGCATGAAAACTTCATTAAGAGTATCGTATCCATTTCGTATTGGTGATGTATTGGCTATGTTATGTTATAATTTTTCAGAAATTACTCATGTCATTGTGTCATACTTGTACAAGTGTCCATGTCTGTACTTCCTATGGCTTACTTAGGTTTCACTCAGATCAACTCAGCGATGCTGCTTCGCTACAAGAAAAAATTGTGGCTGGTGCAAAAACTGCCGCTATATGTCACCTACTGCGACGCGTTTTTGGCCCGCCGCTGTACATGAGATCTATTGTGGCGTTTTCTGTGACTGCCGCTATGGTAGAGTTTTTTGCGACATCCTACAACGGCAAGTCAAAAAACCGCCGCAATAGACCAGTTTAGCGGCGGTAACTAAGATATAGCGGCTCTCCAAAAACCCCGCCGCAATAAATATATCATTTTGAGCAAATGCTATAGCGATGGTAAAGAAAAACGCAGCAATATGCGAGATGTAGCGCCGTTTTGTATAACCGCCGCAATAGCGGTCCTCTTTGCAGCGCCTTTTCTTAGTTATAGCAGCGGGTTGGAACGCCGCAAAAGACCTTTAAATTTCTCGACCCCAAAATGTCACTCTATTTTTTTTGCCTTCCTACTTAAAGATCAAACGGTAAATTACATCCGATTAGCATGAAAATTGACATGCACGTTAAGAACAAATAGAAAATGTAATCCTACAGTTGGATTTTTAAAATATAAATTCAATAATAAGTTATTGGTTGGTGTAACATTTTTTAGAGTTACATCAAGTGTAACTTGAACCCAACCCTATATTTCTTAATTCAATGTGAATTTTGACAAATCTACCGTTAGATTACATTATATTCATATATTGTTCATGCTTACAAAATTTTAAGTTCATCAAAAATTAATAGCCATGTCATCAATCAATTGTTTAAATTCAAGTTTTTGTAGTTTAAAATAACGCATAAAAGATGAGTTTAAAGATCAAATAGTAAATTACACCCGATTGGCATGAAAATTAATTGGCATGCATGTTAAGAACATATAGAACCTGTAATCCAATGGTTGGATTTTCAAATTATGAATTCAACAATAAGTTATTGGTTGGTGAAACATTTTTTTGAGTTACATCAAGTGTAACTTGAATCCAACCCTATATTTCTTAATTCGATGTGAATTTTGACAAATCTACCGTTAGATTACATTAGTTTCACATATTTTTCATGCTTACAAAATTTCAAGATGATCAAAGATTAATAGCCATGTCCTCAATCAATTGTATAAATTCAAGTTTTTATAGTGTAAAATAACGCATAAAGGATGAGTTTAAAGATGAAATAGTAAATTACATCCGATTGGCAACAAAATTGGCATGTATGTTAAGAACTTATAGAACATGTGATCCAACGGTTGGATTTTCACAATATGAATTCAATAATAAGTTATTGGTTGATGTAACATTTCTTAGAGTTACAATAGGTATAATATGAACCCAACCTTATATTTCTTAATTCAATACGAATTTTGACAAATCTACCGTTAGATTACATTATCTTCATATATTGTTCATGCTTACAAAACTTTAAGGTCATCAATGATTAATAGCCATGTCATCAAACAATTGTTTAAATTCAAGTTTTTGTAGTTTAAAATAACGCATAAAAGATGAGTTTAAAGATCAAATTTTAAATTACACCCGATTGGCATGCAAATTGGCATGCATGTTAAGAACATATAGAACATGTAATCCAACAGTTGGATCTTCAAAATATGAAATCATTAATAAGTTATTGGTTGATGTAACATTTTTTAAAGTTACATCAGATATAACATGAACCCAATCCAATATTTCTTAATTCAATGCGAATTTTGACAAATCTACCGTTAGATTACATTATCTTCATATATTATTCATGCTTACAAAATTTTAAGGTCATCAAAGATTAATAGCTATGTCATCAATCAATTGTTTAAATTCAAGTTTTTGTAGTTTAAAATAACTCATAAAAGATGAGTTTAAAGATCAAATTGTAAATTACACCTGATTGGCATGAAAATTGGCATGCATATTAAGAACATAGAGAAAATTTAATCCAACGGTTGGATTTTCAAAATATGAATTCAATAATAAGTTATTGATTGATGTAACATTTTTTAGAGTTACATCAGGTGTAACTTAAACCCAACCCGATATTTCTTAATTCGATGTAAATTTTGACAAATCTACCGTTAAATTACATTAGTTTCATATATTTTTCATGCTTACAAAATTTCAAGATGATCAAAGATTAATAGCCATGTCATCAATCAATTGTTTAAATTCAAGTTTTTGTAGTGTAAAATAACGCATAAAAGATGAGTTTAAAGATGAAATAGTAAATTACATCCGATTGGCATCAAAATTGCCATGTATGTTAAGAACTTATAGAACATGTGATCCAACAGTTGGATTTTCAAAATATGAATTCAATAATAAGTTATTGGTTGGTATAACTTTTCTTAGAATTACATCAGGTATAATATGAACCCAACCCTATATTTCTTAATTCAATGCGAATTTTGACAAATCTACCGTTAGATTACATTATCTTCATATATTGTTCATACTGACAAAATTTTAAGGTCATCAAAGATTAATAGCCATGTCATCAATCAATTGTTTAATTTCAAGTTTTTGTAGTTTAAAATAACGCATAAAAGATGAGTTTAAAGATCAAATTGTAAATTACATCCGATTGGTATCAAAATTGGCATGTATGTTAAGAACTTATAGAACATGTGATCCAACGATTGGATTTTCAAAATATGAATTCAATAATAAGTTATTGGTTGGTATAACTTTTCTTAGAGTTACATCAGGTATAATAAGAACCCAACCTTATATTTCTTAATTCAATGCAAATTTTGACAAATCTATCGTTAGATTACATTATCTTCATATATTCTTCATGCTTACAAAATTTTAAGGTCATCAAAGATTAATAGCCATGTCATCAATCAATTATTTAAATTCAAGTTTTTGTATTTTAACATAACGCATAAGAGATGAGTTTAAAGATCAAATTGTAAATTACACCCGATTGGCATCAAAATTGGCATGCATGTTAAGAACATATAGAACATGTAATCCAACAGTTGGATTTTCAAAATATGAATCCAATAATAAGTTATTGGTTGGTGTAACATTTTTTAGAGTTACATCAGGTATAACATGAACCCAACACTATATTTCATAATTCAACGTGAATTTTGACAAATCTACCGTTATATTACATTATCTTCATACGTTTTTCATGCTTACAAAATCTTAAGGTCATCAAAGATTAATAGTCATGTCATCAATCAATTGTTTAAATTCAAATTTTTGTAGTGTAAAATAATGCATAAAATATGAGTTTAAAGCTGAAATAGTAAATTACACCCGATTGGCATGAAAATTGGCATGCATGTTAAGAACTTACAGAACATGTGATCCAACGGTTAGATTTTCAAAATACGAATTCAATAATAAGTTATTGGTTGGTGTAACATTTTTTAGAATTACATCAAGTGTAACTTGAACCCGAGCTTATATTTCTTAATTCGATGTGAATTTTGACAAATCTACCGTTAGCATTATCTTCATATATTTTTAATGCTTACAAAATTTCAAGGTAATCAAATATTAATAGTCATGTCATCGATCAATTGTTTAAATTCAAGTTTTGTAATTTAAAATAACGCATAAAAGATGAGTTTAAAGATAAAATAGTAAATTACACCCGATTGGCATGAAAATTAGCATGCATGTTAAGAACATACAGAACATGTGATCCAACGGTTGGATTTTCAAAATACGAATTCAATAATAAGTTATTGGTTGGTGTATGATTTTTAAAAGTTATATCAGGTGTAACTTGAACCCAACTCTATATTTCTTAATTCAATGTGAATTTTAACAAATTTATCGTTAGATTACATTATGTTCATATATTTTTCATGGTTGCAAATTTTCAAGGTGATTAAAGCTTAATAACCATGCTACCAACCAATTGTTTAAATTCAAGTTTTTGTCGTCTAAAATAACTCATAAAAGATGAGTTTAAAGATCAAATTGTAAATACTCCTAATTGGCATAAAAATTGGCATGCATATTAAAAACGTATAGAACATGTAATCCAACGGTTGGATTTTCAAAATATAAATTCAATAATAAGTTATTGATTGGTGTAAAATTTTTTAGAGTTACATCAGATGTAACTTGAACCCAACCCTATATTTCTTAATTCATTGTGAATTTTCACAAATCTACCGTTAGATTACATTAGTTTCATAAACTTTTCATGCTTACAAAATTTCAAGATGGTCAAAGATTAATAGCCATGTCATCAATCAATTGTTTAAATTCAAGTTTTTGTAGTGTGAAATAACGCATAAAAGATGAGTTTAAAGATGAAATAGTAAATTACATCCGATTCGCATCAAAATTGGCATGTATGTTAAGAACTTATAGAATATGTGATCCAACGGTTGGATTTTCAATATATGAATTCAATAATAAGTTATTGGTTGGTATAACTTTTCTTAAAGTTACATCAGATATAATATGAACCCAACCCAATATTTCTTAATTCAATGCGAATTTTGACAAATCTACCGTTAGATTACATTATCTTCATATATTGTTCATGCTTACAAACTTTTAAGGTCATCAAAGATTAATAGCCATGTCATCAATCAATTGTTTAAATTCAAGTTTTCGTAATTTAAAATAACGCATAAAAGATGAGTTTAAAGATCAAACTGTAAACTACACCCGATTGGCATGAAAATTGGCATGCATGTTAAGAACATAGAGAACATGTAATCCAACGGTTGGATTTTCAAAATATGAATTCAATAATAAGTTATTAGTTGGTGTAACATTTTTTAGAGTTACATCCAGTATAACATGAACCCAACACTATATTTCATAATTCAACGTGAATTTTGACAAATCTACCGTTAGATTACATTATCTTCATATATTTTTAATGCTTACAAAATGTCAATGTGCTCAAAGATTAATTGCCATATCATCATTCAATTGTTTAAATTCAAGTTTTTGTAGTTTAAAAGAACGCATAAAAGATGAATTTAAAGATCAAATTATATATTACACCCGATTAGCATGAAAATTGGTTTGCACGTTAAGAACATATAGAACATGTAATCCAACGGTTGGATTTTCAAAATATAAATTCAATAATAAGTTATTGGTTGGTGGAACATTTTTTAAAGTTATATCAGGTGTAACTTGAACTCAACCCTATATTTCTTAATTCAATGTGAATTTTAACAAATCTACCGTTAGATTACATTATCTTCATATATTTTTCATGGTTGCAAATTTTCAAGGTGATCAAAGCTTAATAACCATGCAACCAACCAATTGTTTAAATTCAAATTTTTGTAGTTTAAAATAACTCATAAAAGATGAGTTTAAAGATCAAATTGTAAATTACTCCGAATTGGCATGAAAATTGGCATGCATATTAAGAACGTATAGAACATGTAATCCAACGGTTGGATTTTCAAAATATAAATTCAATAATAAGTTATTGGTTGGTGTAAAATTTTTTAGAGTTACATCAGGTGTAACTTGAACCCAACCCTATATTTCTTAATTCGTTGTGAATTTTGACAAATCTACCGTTAGATTACATTAGTTTCATAAACTTTTCATGCTTACAAAATTTCATGATGGTCAAAGATTAATAGTCATGTCATCAATCAATTGTTTAAATTCAAGTTTTTGTAATGTGAAATAACGCATAAAAGATGAGTTTAAACATGAAATAGTAAATTACATCCGATTGGCATCAAAATTGGCATGTACGTTAAGAACTTATAGAACATGTAATCCAACGGTTGGATTTACAAAATATGAATTCAATAATAAGTTATTGGTTGTTATAACTTTTCTTAGAGTTACATCAGGTATAAAATGAACCCAACCCTATATTTCCTAATTCAATGCGAATTTTGACAAATCTACCGTTAGATTACATTATTTTTATATATTGTTCACGCTTACAAAATTTTATGGTCAACAAAGATTAATAGTCATGTCATCAATCAAATTTTTTTTTTTTAATTCAAGTTTATTTAGTTTAAAATAACACATAAAAGATAAGTTTAAAGATCAAATTGTAAATTACACCCGATTGGCATGAAAATTGGAATGCATGTTAAGAACATATAGAACATATAATCCAACAGTTGGATTTTCAAAATATGTATTCAATAATAAGTTATTGGTTGGTGTAACATTTTTTAGAGTTACATCAAGTATAACATGAACCCAACACTATATTTCATAATTCAACGTGAATTTTGACAAATCTACCGTTATATTACATTATCTTCATATATTTTCCATGCTTACAAAATTTTAAGGTCATCAAAGATTAATAGTCATGTCATCAATCAATTGTTTAAATTCAAGTTTTTGTAGTGTAAAATAACGCATAAAAGATGAGTTTAAAGATGAAATAGTAAATTACACCCGATTGGCATGAAATTTGGCATGCATGTTAAGAGCATACAGAACATGTGATCCAACGGTTGGATTTTCAAAATACGAATTCAATAATAAGTTATTGGTTGGTGTAACATTTTTTGGAATTACATCAAGTGTAACTTGAACCTGACCTTATATTTCTTAATTCGTTGTGAATTTTGACAAATCTACCATTCGATTACATTATTTTCATATATTTTTAATGCTTACAAAATGTCAACGTGATCAAAGATTAATAGCCATGTCATCATTCAATTGTTTAAATTCAAGTTTTTGTAGTTTAAAGGAACTCATAAAAGATGGGTTTAAAGATCAAATTTTATATTACACCCGATTGGCATGAAAATTGGTTTGCACGTTAAGAACATATAGAACATGTAATCAAACGGTTGGATTTTCAAAATATAAATTCAATAATAACTTATTGGTTGGTGGAACATTTTTTAAAGTTATATCAGGTATAACTTGAACCCAACCCTATATTTCTTAATTCAATGTGAATTTTAACAAATCTACCGCTAGGTTACATTATCTTCATATATTTTTCATACTTGCAAATTTTCAAAGTGATCAAAGATTAATAACCATGCTGCCAATCAATTGTTTAAATTCAAGTTTTTGTAGTTTAAAATAACTCATAAAAGATGAGTTTAAAGATCAAATTGTAAATTACACCTGATTGGCATGAAACTTGGCATGCATATTAAGAACAGATAGAACATGTAATCCAACGGTTAGATTTTCAAAATATGATCTCAATAATAAGTTATTGGTTGGTGTAACATTTTTTAAAGTTACATCAGGTGTAACTTGAACCCAACCCTATATTTCTTAATTCGATGTGAATTTTGACAAATCTATCGTTAGATTACATTAGTTTCATATATTTTTCATGCTTACAAAATTTCAAGATGATCAAAGATTAATAACCATGTCATCAATCAATTGTTTAAATTCAAGTTTTTGTAATGTAAAATAACGCATAAAAGATGAGTTTAAAGATGAAATAGTAAATTACATCCGATTGGCATCAAAATTGGCATGTATGTTAAGAACTTAAAGAACATGTGATCCAACGGTTGGATTATCAAAATATGAATTCAATAATAAGTTATTGGTTGGTATAACTTTTCTTAGAGTTACATCAGGTATAATATGAACCCAACCCTATATTTCTTAATTCAATGCGAATTTTGACAAATTTACTGTTAGATTACATTATCTTCATATATTGTTCATGCTTACAAAATTTTAAGGTCATCAAAGATTAATAGCCATGTCATCAATCAATTGTTTAAATTCAAGTTTTTGTAGTTTAAAATAACGCAAAAAAGATGAGTTTAAAGATCAAATTGTAAGTTACACCCGATTGGCATGAAAATTGGCATGCATGTTAAGAACATACAGAACATGTGATCCAACGGTTGGATTTTCAAAATACGAATTCAATAATAAGTTATTGGTTGGTGTAACATTTTTTAGAATTACATCAAGTGTAACTTGAACCCGATCTTATATTTCTTAATTCGATGTGAATTTTGACAAATCTACCTTTAGATTACATTTTCTTCAAATATTTTTGATGCTTTCAAAATGTCAACGTGGTCAAAGATTAATTGTCATGTCATCATTCAATTGTTTAAATTCAAGTTTTTATAGTTTAAAACAACGCATAAAAGATGAGTTTAAAGATCAAATTGTATATTACACCCGATTGGCATGAAAATTGATTTGCATGTTAAGAACATATAGAACATGTAATCTAACGGTTGGATTTTCAAAATATAAATTCAATAATAAGTTATTAGTTGGTGGAACATTTTTTAAAGTTACATCAGGTGTAACTTGAACCCGACCCTATATTTCTTAATTCAATGTGAATTTTAACAAATCTACCGTCAGATTACATTATCTTCATATATTTTTTCTGCTTGCAGATTTTCAATGTGATCAAAGATTAATAACCATGCTACCAATCAATTGTTTAAATTCAAGTTTTTGTAGTTTAAAATAACTCATAAAAGATGAGTTTAAAGATCAAATTGTAAATTACACCTGGTTGGCATGAAATTGGCATGCATATTAAGAACATATAGAACATGTAATCCAACGGTTGGATTTTCGAAATATGAATTCAATAATAAGTTATTGGTTGGTGTAACATTTTTTAGAGTTACATCAGGTGTAACTTGAACCCAACCCTATATTTCTTAATTCAATGTGAATTTTGATAAATCTACCGTTAGATTACATTATTTTCATATATTTTTCATGCTTACAAAATTAGTGGTGATCAAAGATTAATATCCATGTCATCAATCAATTGTTTAAATTCAAGTTTTTTGTAGCTTAAAATAACGCATAAACGATGAGTTTAAAGATCAAATGATAAATTACATCTGATTGGCATGAAAATTATCATGCAGGTTAAGAACATATAGACAATGTGATCCAACGGTTGAATTTTCAAAATATGAGTTCAACAATAAGTTATTTGTTGGTGAAACATTTTTTAGAGTTACATCAAGTGTAACTTGAATCCAACCCTATATTTCTTAATTCGATGTGAATTTTGACAAATCTACCGTTACATTACATTATCTTCATATGCTTTTAATGATTACAAAATGTCAATGTGATCAAAGATTAATAGTCATGTCATCAATCAATTGTTTAAATTCAAGTTTTTGTAGTTTAAAATAACGCATAAAAGATGAGTTTAAAGAAAAAAATAGTAAATTACACCCGATTGGCATGAAAATTGGCATGCATGTTAAGAACATATAGAACATGTGATCCAACGGTTGGATTTTCAAAACGCGAATTCAATAATAAGTTATTGGTTGGTGTAACATTTTTTCAAATTACATCAAGTGTAACTTGAACCCAACCTTATATTTCTTAATTCGATGTGAATTTTGACAAATCTACCGTTAGATTACATTATCTTCATATATTTTTCGTTTTTAAAAAATTTCAAGGTGATCAAAGATTAATAGCCATGTCATCATTCAATTGTTTAAATTCAAGTTTTTGTAGTTTAAAATAACGCGTAAAAGATGAGTATAAAGATCAAATTGTATATTACACCCGATTGGCATGAAAATTATCATGTTGGTTAAGAACATATAGAAAATGTGATCCAACGGTTGGATTTTTAAAATATGAATTCAACAATAAGTTATTGGTTGGTGAAACATTTTTTAGAGTTACATCAAGTGTAACTTGAATCCAATCATATATTTCTTAATTCGATGTGAATTTTAACAAATCTACTGTTAGATTACATTATCTTCACATATTTTTCATGCTTACAAAATTTCAAAGTGATCAAAGATTAATAGCCATATTACCAATCAATTGTTTAAATTCAAGTTTTTGTAGTTTAAAATAACTCATAAAAGATGAGTTTAAAAATCAAATTGTAAATTACACCCGATTGGCATGAAAATTGGCATGCATATTAAGAACATATAAAATATGTAATCCAACGGTTGGATTTTCAAAATATAAATTCAATAATAAGTTATTGGTTGGTGTAACATATTTTAGAGTTACATTAGGTGTAACTTGAACCCAACCCTATATTTCTTAATTCGATGTGAATTTTGAAAAATCTACCGTTAGATTACATTAGTTTCATATATTTTTCATGCTTACAAAATTTCAAGGTGGTCAAAGATTAATAGCCATGTCATCATTCAATTGTTTAAATTCAAGTTTTTGTAGTTTAAAATAACGCATAAAAGATGATTTTAAAGATCAAATGATAAATTACATCCGATTGGCCTGAAAATTCGCATACATGTTAAGAATATATAGAACATGTGATCCAACGGTTGAATTTTCAAAATATGAATTCAACAATAAGTTATTGGTTGATGTAACATTTTTTTGAGTTACATCAAGTGTAACCTGAACTCAATCTTATATTTTTTAATTCGATGTGAATTTTGACAAATCTACCATTAGATAACCTTATCTTCACATATTTTTCATGCTTACGAAATTTCAAGGCGATCAAACTTGATATATTTTTCATTCTTCATATATTTATCATCATTTTTATTTTTTAAACTAAATAGTGTGGGAGTTTTAATAAGAGTCTCTCTCTCTTTTTTCCTTAGTCTTAAAGTTTTTTTTTTTTTTAAACCTAAAGTGACTCCTTTAAAAAAAAAAAAAAAAAAAAATTCTAACGTGTGGTCTTTTTAAAAACTAAATAGTGAGAGAGTCCTAACGGGAGTCTCTCTCTCTCTTTTTTCCTTCATCCTAAAGTTTTTTTTTTTATTTTTTTTTTATTTTTTTTATTTTTTATTTTTTATACCTGAGTCTTTCTTTGTTCTTTTTCTTAGTATTGAAACCTAAAATGAGTCCTTTTTATATATATAAAATAAAAAAATAAAAATCTAATGTGAGGTCGAATTAAAAAAAATTATTATTATTTTTTTAATCCTAATTCTAAAGTAAGTCAAAAAGTTTAGTTTTATATCATTTATAGATAATAATAATAATGAACAACTAAAATCTATGTTGCCTTAGTGGTTAACACGCGTGCCATGCCTATTTTTCAAGGTCCCGTCCATGGTTCTAACCTCCATGACAGCCTTTTTTTTTTTTTTTTTTTTAAAGTTACTATTATCAAAATTACGTCGTTTGATTCTATTTAAAACTAAACATAAAAAACCCTACACATCTTTTTCTCATTCAGCCGCCCTCCTCATTCCCCATCCCCTCTCTCCCTGTTCACTCATCTCTTTCTAGGATTCTCAGTCCCAAAGCATTTGAGTCCTTGACTCTCTTTCTCTCTCTCTGAGAAATTTTTTGTGCTTCGTTGTTGCGAAATTTCATGGTTTTGAAAAATTCGAAACCCTAGAAAATCCAATGAGCGAAGCAGCCATGGATCGCTTCGTTTGTTTGACGTATATATGATTTTTTTGCTTTTGTTTTTGTTTTTGTTCTGGTATTTTGATTTTTGTGTTGTCACTGATTTTCATGGCTGTTGAGCTTGGTGGTGGTGGTGACTAAAGTCACTAAACCCAAGGAGAAAAAGCCACCGGCCCCTAATTTATCAAACCCTTCTTCAGTATCTAAGAGGTACACAATACTAATACTCAATTTTTTCATTCTTTGTTGTTGTTTAGTAATGGGTTTTTGATAATCAAACTAGATGGTGGTTTGTTTCTTTTCATTTGAATTGTTTACTACTTGAAATTTTTACTGAGCTACACCATTTTTGTAATTTATGATTTGGCTTTTGGTGAGTGATTTAAATATGTTACATGAGGATGTGATTAAGAAAATTAGTTGAATTGGGTACTATTTAGACCCTAAGGCAAAGGCAAGTTGAGTAAATAATCTGGTTTCGTTAGCTTGGTAGAAAGATCAATGAGGAGGAAGCTTAATCAATAAATCAAGCTCCTCCATGACACATGTAGTCGGAGCACAAACTCATGTATATATATGGATTGGGTCACATTCAAAGCGCCAATGGAGGCAAAACTTTTATAGGATATCGAAGTGCAAAGAGCCCAAGAGTAATTATATATTTTATTTTGAATCCATAGTGTTTGATAAAATGCTTGACAGAAAATTTATAATTTTTATTTGGTTGTATGATGTAGCAGCCTATATAATTGACGTGAGTGAAACAAATTAAATTAGGTACAAGTAAGAAAGAAGTTATTATTTTTAAGTGAATAATTTTCTTTTACCTATTGAGGGGTTAAGTATTATTTGGTAGCAAAGTTTTAAAATAATCACCACAATCTACACATATTCTATGTCCTACTAAATGATAGAAACTCAATTGTTAAAAATAAGAAGAAAGAAAGAAACAATAGAACCACTGAGGTACAAATTAAGAACTAAGTGGGCAGAAAAAATTATGTGGTGTCTCCATTATTTGAAGGTTAGCCTAGAATCTATATAAACTCAAAATGGTGTTAAAAAATTGTTAAATATGTTGAATCATGCATGTCTACCTCAACCATCATTGAAACTACTTGCTTTATTTATTTATTGGTCAAGTATCATGTACGGCTGTCCGCAAGAGCCTGGAAAATATCAAAGTGTGTTTGTTGCTTTGCCTAGACATGAATCACTATGCAACCTTAGCACTGCTATAGTTAAAATATTATTGACCTCCCTCCAAGTGAGGTGAGTTGCATAAACTCTGTTTCTTTTAATGAATTTGTAGCATAAAAAATTGTGCAGGGACCCAAAAGGTGTTCAAAAATTTTGGAATGACTTTTGTTTGGGTGCAATATGGAACAATTCAAGTCTATCTATCTATGATAGTGGCACATTCATATAAAAGTAATAAAAAACCATAGTAGTTGGTGTGGACTACTATCAGTTTTGTCAACTAAAAAATTTGTTAAACCATATAAATAAATATTATAAGAAAAAAAAATATCAATAAAAAAATAGATATTTTATTAGCAAAAAAAAAAAAAAAAACGATGTTTTATTAAACAATTAGAGGACTTAGAGAATAAAAGAAGTGTTCATGTACTTACCTTTGCTTCTGTGGAAGGTCCTTTTCCAAATCAGCAAGCCCTTGAACAAAACCCACAGCAACATGTTGAACAGATTCACGAAGTCCGTACAGCACTCAACTGCTGGCTTGATGCCGAAAACACAATGTGGCACCAGAGAGCAAAACATATGTGGATTACTGATGGTGATAGAAACACATCATTTTTTCACCAAAAAGCATCAAACCGCAGGCAACGAAACGCCATCCATGGCCTCAAAGATGATAACGGAACATGGCATGAAGATGATCAGATGATGGAAAAGATCGTATTGGAGCATTTTTCCAATATCTTCCAATCCAGTGGACCCACAGACACAACAGCTGTTGTTGCGGCAATTCAGCTTCTTGTTTATTTCAAACGTAATCATATATTGGAAAAATACTCCAATACGAGGAATTCAATATAAATAAACCACAAAAAACGTAATCATATATCTAAATCTATATAATTTTTTTTTTGATGAAATATCTAGCTAACTCTATATATAAAATTAGAAAAAGAGAGAGTTTAAATGATTTTATATTTATGATCTATTTTTTTTTTTTTGTGTAACTAAAAATAATTCAAATTTATAAGTAATTTTGTGGTTATTTTTTCTCTGAATTAATGAGCATATTTTTTATACTTTTTTTATTCAGATATTTTATATGACAGGATTTTGAATGTAATAAATTGTAATTAAGTTGATCGATATCAATTTAGGAGATACTATTGGATCAATTTATTCATTTATTTTGTGTTGTATTTAATAGAATTTTACGAACAATAATTGTAAATTGATATTGTATATGTAGTATCCAATATTAATTTTCAAAATTATATACATAACAGCAGTGTAATAAGAAACTTGGCGTAACTAATATTATTAAAAATACAAGAAAAAACTATTTTAGTATCTCCAAATGTCTTAGTTGAACTAATATCTTATATATTTTATAACCCAATCTAACATCAATAGCACCATACAATTCATCATTCTCGTGCGTAAGCACGGGTTACATACTAGTTATTATGGAGACGACGTCGTAAGTTTGAAATAATATATATATATATATATATACACACACATACACAAGGGTATATTACGAATATGTGACAACATATTATTTTAGTTTTTGGAGGTGCTCAAGGATATATAAAATAAGTAATGATTCTCATAAGTATGGATTATGATCTGGCAATAGCAATTGATTGTCAACCCTAATAAAATGCGAAGGATTCTCTTATGCCACCTAATCATAATATTAATTTGTGGTTTTCTGTTTCCTTAACAAACCAACGTACAGTGCTATCATTCTCAAAAAAAAAAAAAAAACGTACAGTGCTATCATATATGATATGTATGAGGCAAAGTGTCTGTTTTAGGCTTTAGCAAAGCATCATTTTTGTTTTTATTAAAATAATTTGTAGTAAAACTTTGTTGTCAAATTTTCTTACACGTCGTGATTACGTGATGTGCCTCAATGTATATGTTATACATGTATTTCCAAAGTTACAAGAAATTTAAAAAAACTTATCCCATTATATTGATAATGTAACGCGAACATTAAGACATTTTCTTCTCAAAAAAAAAAAAAAAATTGAGACATTTGGCATGACCGTAATTTCTGAGCCCCAAGTTTTATTTTGTAATAACAAGTATATGATAATAAAAATTAGTCATGCATGCCACGCTTATGATGTACAATTGCACGTTGAATAACGTGCATATGTTATTGTGTTATGTACTTACTTTTTTATTTTTTTGGGATAGGGTTATGTGTCATACTATCAAGTACATTATTATTAAAACTATTAAAATAGTTTAATGTTAGTGTTACATATACGTCATACCATGTGCTTCCGCTATTTTTTTTTTTTTTTTTTAAGAAAAAAAAAATCACTTACAAGTACATTAAAAAATTTAAAATGATATGTTCTAAGTAAAACTTATTACCAAATTTAAAGAAAGTTTACTTTTTATTTTTAAAACTATTGCATTTATGATACAACTTTCATTTTACGCAATTTACTTTGATAATATAACTTAATGGAATTTCTTTTTTAATTTAGATATCTATTTTACTGCTCAAATTTGATGATATATACATCATAATTTATTTTAATCCACATTATTTTTTTGGCATAATGCTTGTCACCATTGAAATTAAGGGTAAAAGCCCATTTAGCTAGACAATCCCATATATCTTGCTTATCAACAAGCTACAAAATTCTGTTGAATCTGCAGAACTGGCAATAGTGCAAGCTTCATCTGGTATTGGTAATGGTTGCTCTTTTTCTTTGCACATTTTATATAGCAATGTGGGCTTTGCTGCTCAAAATTAAATAAACTTACTCTTTGGGCATTGGTATTCCTTCTTTTGAGAAAGATTCATGAAAAGAACTAGAAAAGAGGAACAAAAACAAAATAAGAGTAAAGCACATGAGATGTTCTTTTTTTTTTTTTTTTGCTAAAGACACATGTTCTTGAAAAGTCGAGCAATAGCACTGTTAAGGTCTTAGCATCCTGGGGTACCTCCATGACCTTTATTAGCTGTGTATTGAAAATCAATTATTTGTATTTGTACCTTTTAATTAAAATGCTGATTCTCTTACAGGCTTTTGGTCACCAATTGAGATCGGTTTGACCCAGAAATAATTATACAGCGGATTGATAAATTAATTTCTAATTAATTCAATTATGTGATTAAAATGACATTAATTTAATTAACGAAAGCAACACATCACCAAAGTTGTCCAATTGATAAGCAAGCAATAAATAAGAGACAACGATATAGTGACAAAGTAGAAAACTGATTGAGAACCTAGAAAGGAAAAAAATCACAACGAAACAAAAAATAAATTCACTAATAAAATCGAAGTCTTACAATATGAGATAAACTCTTATCTCTATACTCTACTCAATACATGACATACTAACATGATTCCACAATCAGATCCAGAACCTTGAACTCTTCTATTCTAAATATCCTTCACGATCAATTCGACTAACTGACTTCAAGAACCACCTTGAAAATTTTAGCTCTACAACAAATTACTAGGAATAGGTCTACGGCTTCAACCTTCTTGATCAACAAATTATAACAACACCATATTAAGATTGATCTTCTAAACTCACAGGTTGGTGAAAATAGATTTAGGTTTTCTTTTCTCCATGTTCATGGCAAAGCTCTCTAAAATCTCTTTGCAAATCATGCTTTAAAGTGGTTTATATATGTTTGCGTGTAGCGCACAAAGCTCTCTAAAATAACATTACAGGTTTCATGATTCTTGATCATGCAAGGCATTGTCGATAATCATCTTTTGATTATTGATTGCGCCACGATTGAAAGGCTGTCAAAGTTTGATCAATCAAGCATCAATTAAAGGTTGTCAAAATCTTTAAAATTTTGTCTTCCTTGAGCTGCATCATGGACTTTTAATCTTGAACTCTTGAAAATATTATACATACTCAATGAAGTTTGTCATAGAATTTGCTACCTACCACAAACCAACTTATAGACTCTCATGAACAATACTCACAACCTTCACAAACGCAAATGCACTCAATACCTCTTACAAACAAGCACTAATACAAATCCAAATAAACCTTAAACAAACTCTCAACACGAACTTGACATCTTATGATCTTAAAACCCCAATTACCAAATGGTGCTCTCACACTAATAATACAAGCAAATTTTTGACCCAAAGGGCTACCAAATCAATTTTCAAAGAATCCCACTTATATATGTTTATTGTTTAGGAGAAGCCTTCTTCTCTACCCAAATGGGAGGATCTCTTGGTTGGAGCAAAGCCAAACAACTTTTTACAGTGTTATCTACATGTAAGGTGGTAATATCCATTTTTGGGAATATAATTAATTAGGGTTATCAAATTATTTCTTTTATAAGACTTAGTATTTATTTCCCCACACAGTCCAAAAAAAAAAAAAAAAAAAAACCCTCATAATAAGTCAAAACAGGATTTTAAAGAAATTTCTAACGAAACTAAGTAAAGCCTTGAAACTTGACATGAGTAAATCCTTTGATAGAGTAGAATGGAACTGTCTTCGAGATATAATGCATAAGATGGGCTTCTGTACTAAGTGGGTAAACCTTATGATGCAATGTGTTACCACTGTTACTTACTCAATCAGGTTAAATGGCAAAGCCCTTGGCCACATTGTCCCCTCTCGGGGCTTGAGACAAGGGGACCCAATTTCTCCTTTTTTATTCTTGTTTTGTGCAGAGGGACTTTCATCTCTTCTTCAAATGGCTACATCAATGGGATCTATCAAAGGAGTGGCAGCCTCCTCACAAGGCCCACATATCTAACACCTCTTTTTTGCAGATGATAGTATTATTTTCTGCCAAGCCACTAAAGAAGACTGTGACCATCTAGTACAAATTTTGGAGACATACGAGCAAGCATCGAGCCAAAAAATCAACCGTGAGAAAACTTCATTATTCTTCAGCCACAACACATCACAAGACATGCAAGAGGAGATAAAACAACGCTTTGGCACAGAGGTCATTAAGCAACATGAGACATACTTGGGGCTACCATCTCTAGTGGGTAAATCAAAGAAAAACACTTTCCGCGCTTTCAAAGAAAGACTAGATAACAAGTTGTCTGGTTGGAAGGAGAAGATGCTCTCACAAGCAGGGAAAGAAATTCTCATAAAAGCAGTGGCTCAAGCGATTCCGACTTACACCATGAGTGTCTTTAAACTCCCTGACACACTTTGTGATGAAATGACTAGCATGGTTCGAGCATTTTGGTGGGGCCAATCCAATGGGTATAATAAAATGGTGTGGCTATCTTGGGACAAAATTTGCGTTCCAAAAAAGGAAGGTGATTTGGGTTTTCGTAATTTAAAAGCTTTTAACTTGGCACTCCTAGCCAAGCAAGGTTGGCAGCTGCAAACAAACACCCAATCTTTAGTCTACGTACCAAGTCCTCAAAGCTCGATACTTTCCGCACACTGACTTTCTTCAGGCAGAACTGGGCCCGAAACCTTCTTATGCGTGGCGAAGCATCATTGCTGCCCAAGACTTGGTTAGAGCCGGATATAGATGGCAGATTGGTGATGGCACAACAGCACAAGTCTGGCTTGACAGATGGCTCCCAAGACAATCCACCTTTCGGCCTATCTCGACGCCAAACACAATCCCCTTGGATGCACGGGTATGTACCCTTCTTGATGATGAGACAGGAGAATGGAAGCTCGACTTGGTCAACCACATTTTTCTTCCTGAAGATGCCGACGCAATCCTCAGTATCCCACGTAGCTACAATCACACCAAAGATCGTCTTATCTGGGCCTACCATCCAAAAGGTATTTTCATAGTCAATAGTGCCTATAAGCTAGCTCTATCCTTATCCTCCCAAGCCCATGAAGGTCGTGCATCAAATGACCAGAATCATCATTTGTTTTGGAACACCATTTGAAGCCTCAATATTCCAAACAAAATCAAAACTTTCACGTGGAGAGCTTGCCGCAATATACTACCCACCAAAGTTAATCTTTACCACCGTGGAGTTTTAGAGGAAGCCACTTGTGAAGCTTGTGCCATGCATGAGGAGACTAGTGGACACATCTTTTGGAACTGTGACAGAGCACGTGAAACATGGGAAAAAACAAAACTACCACTTGATATTAGAGGAGTCGACTACAGGGAGTTTATGGATTTTCTATGGCACCTTATCTTCATGCAACACGTGGGAAAGGATATGCTTGAGCTAATTGTCATGTTGACTTGGTGCATGTGGGGCAATAGAAACAAGTCTCGGCTTGGATCTCCACGACAATCCAGCGAGGAGATGATATACAAAGCCCAAACTCTACTTGCGGATTTCCAGGTAGCACATCTCAGATGCCTTCAGCCTAAGACTGCCGAGGACTCATGGTGGACTCCTCCCTCTTTCCCATGGTATAAAGTAAACACGGATGCAGCAATCTTCAAAAATTCCAAAGCAGTTGGAATTGGAGTCGACGTGCGTGATCATGAGGGTTCAGTGCTTGCTGCCTTAAGCAAGCGTCTGCCACTACCGCTAGGACCACTTGAAGCCGAAGCCAAAGCATTGGAGGAAGCAATCTCTTTCGCCACTGACATTGAATTACAGGAGGCCATCTTTGAGACAGACTCCTTGGCTCTCTCAGGCGCTCTCGCAGACATGTCCACGGTACTGATTACTATCGAAAACTGCATAGGAGGCATTCACCTTAAGCTGCAAAACTTCAGACAATCATGAGTGCAGCATGTTCGACGTGAAGGAAACAAACCAGCTTATACCTTGACACACCATGCTAAAGGAATTGATAACTTTATAACATCGATAGAAGAAACTCCATCTTTTATTAAGTCTTTTGTGATCTAGGATGCTTTGTATCTTTCTTCATATTAATAAAAATCACGTATTTCTTATCAAAAAAAAAAAAAAAAAAAAAAAACTTATTAATACCAACAAAAGAACCCCAAAAACTACTGATACTGATATGATCACCACGGTTCTTTGGTCCTTGTTCTTCGATTCTATAAGCATCCACAAACCAAAATTATAAAACAATAATAATAATAATAATAATAGCATTAAATAATTAATTAATATATTTTTATTGGGCTAGCATACTTGACGAGACGTGTCCACTGGTTTTAGATAACTTATTTTCATAGATTTATTTGACTTAACAATTAAGTTAGAAATATATAATTGTAAAAAATGTAAAGTTTAAAAAATTGTTCATAAATCAAATAAATTAATGAGAAAAGGTAGTCCATTTTCTACACCTAATCCCACTCCACTCCTACACAATTTCTAAATCTCATGAGTGTAGGACTTTCCTTACAATGCCTCCTTACTTTGATTGAAAGAACACCAGCAGCAAAGAAAATTTGGACTCTCTCTAGACTTTTTGGGGCTTGGTAATAATTAAATATATAAAAGCATTAAAGATTCAACGCAACCCAGTCAAGTGATAATGCTTCCGATACAAATTAAGTTTCAATAAAAACTGAAAGCTGAGCTATGTGTTCAGTGCATATACCATTCAAAACTATTGATTATAAATTTATATTTTTGATATTGATTATACATTTATAGTAGAAAAAGAATTTTAAAATTGATCGTTTCTGGAATTGATTTTGTCAATAAGGCCATAAGATAGTGAATAATATGCATTTTTTTTTTAATGGCCAGAAAATTTTATTAAAAGAAACTCAAGCTACCGTGACAGGCCAGCCCCAAACCTCACCAAAAAAAAAAAAAAAAAAAAAAAAAGGGTTGGGTGGGGCGATGAATAATTATATGCATATTGCATACCCCAATATGGGTCACTGTCAAAACTTTAAGTCAAAACTAGTTAAAAGCTAGCAGTATGTAAACTATACCCAGAAAATAAATGTCACAGATTTTCCGTAATTTTATATGGTTTAAAATGACCTAGTGCAGTGTCTCCCCCGGCCCCAAAAAACAAATAATCCTTTCTTATGCTTCTCTCTACTTTTTTGCTGTTGACGGACTGAAAAAGTTATCTTCGGTATGGACTCGTTGATCTCATGTTACGTGACAGTATTAGCTAAAAACACATATATCACTTAAATTGCTCACCAAGTAAAGTAAGGAGAAGGCTCCTACCATTAAGCCACAAGGAGTGGTTGCTTCCCTCTAGTGGCCTCAATTTTGAAAGGGAGTGGTTGGTCTTAGGTTCAGCCACTTCTAGGCTTTGATTGGTCATGGCTCATCATCAATCAAAGGGAACCGATTGAGACCTAGGTCAGCCTAGTGGTCTTAATCTTGAAATTTTTCTGAAGGGTTGCCCAAAGACTACAGCCTTGGGTTGGACTTTATAGGCCTATACAGGGATTCATCCACTCTGGGCCTACAAGTTCATAATAATATAATCTTGGAGTATAGTGTGTTAGCCGAAAAAATTGTGTAAAGAAAAACTATACTGGTTTTATAGTGAGAAAAAGTGGTAAGAATAATTGCATCCACTTTTTTTTTTTTCGTGTGTTTGAATCTCATTGGTTTGTGAGTAGTGGAAAAAAAAAAAGTAAATCAATTTGGAAGTTACAACAATTTGTATATAATTGCAGAAAGAATTAGATAAAAATTATGATCATAGAATAACTTAGAAATAATGTGCAAAACTCTCAAAATTTTTGTGAGTTCCACTTATTAAAATAAGAAATAAAAACATTTTGAATAGATAATGTGAAATGCAATTTGCATATTATTGCAAACAAATCATTATAGATATCCAATTAACCATACATGTGGGACCATATGTATCAAATTTATTTATTTATTTTTTGCTGATGCATTTTGTTCATTGTTGTGCTCCTAGGTTCATTTCAACACCTAACTTGAGTTATTCACAACTTATTTTTGCTTGGAGTAGAGCTTAGTTAGGAAAACAAATTTGGAAATTTTATTTAGGAATAAGTTTTAGGAACTTGTAACTTGGAAAAAGTTTGGGATATTTACCTGTCCTTTAAAATCCTTCTACCATTCCCAGTTGGGATATTATGCAAATAAGCGAAGACTCTAGAGAGCTTGCGGCTTCTAGGAGCAATGATTGGATTAGATTTTTTTGGGTTAGGAGGTGTTTTAACATCTTGAGTTTCCAAGTTATTCTTTTTAGTATTTGGTTTGCCTCGGGTAGCACGTATTCATTGTATCTTCTACTTTGCTATATTCTCTAACTATTCTCACATTTTTTAAAGAAGCAAACAAGGTTCTCATAAAAAAGTTATCTAATCTCTAATATAGAATGTATGGCATTTTATGAAGACTTGAACTTTTTACCTTTCATTAATAATTGTGTCTTTAGAACCAAGACACTTGTTTGGGACATGAAGAGCCTATGTCATGCTAGATGCTAATGGTGTTGCAGTGGAGAAATAGCTGTTAAAATTAAATGAAGAAGCCCAACTAAATACATAGAATCATGTCAAGTCCCAAACAAAATCATGGAAAAGTCCTAACAGGCTTGATGAGCTAATATTTATATGCACTTGTTGAGTAATCTTGGTTTGTATGTACTTATTGAATGAGCAAGATGAAAAGTCCTAAATCTCTAAGATTTTCTTGTCACTCTATTCGATCCATTTATATGCACTTATTGAGTAATCTTGGTTTGTATGTGGGATGTTCCTCTAGTCCAACAATCTGTAGCTCTCCAAAAATCATTAGCTGCATACCATTAACCAAGTAACTTTTAAGTTTTATGTTGGTGTTTGAGGACTTTTTGTGTACAAAGAACTACATTTAAACAACCGCATTTTTTGCAAGTGTTGGAGGATATTTTTAAACACTTTGAAACTTTGATTATAGTATTAGCTTAATTTAAGCGGTTGTTTTATTCAAAGGACCACATCTTTTTTTTGTTAATCTTATGATGATGGTTATAGACAATGTTATGTAATTGATAATATATTTCTATGTTAATATAATGTTAGTTTGGAGACATTTGTGGTAAAAACCGCCGTTGAAGGACTAAAATTATAAAATAATTGAAGACCTATAGTGGCGTTTATTGCCCGCCGCTAAAGCTTCAAACATATAACGGCGGGCAAAACTGCCGCTAAAAGGTACATGAAGCCCTATAGCGGTGCTTATTGACCACTACTAAAAGGCCACTTGACTGAATGGCAATCTCATATGGCGGCGGTTTTTAGCCTGCCGCAATAGACCAAAAGCGCCACTAAATGGCAGATTTATTGCGGCGTTTTTTGTTACCGCCGCAATAGAGCTATTGTGGCACCGCAAGGCTGGCGGGTAGAACCGTCGCAATAGCCCCTGTTGCAATAGGCTAAATGGACTTTTAGCGGCCCTTTTTTGGGCTTTTACGTCAGTTTTGGCCCGCTGCAATAGGCCAGTTTTTCCTACAATTTGCCGTTGCGACAAAAACATCAATTTGCTCGGAGCATGCATGGTTGGACTACTTTAGATTGAAAAAAAAAAAAAAATCAAAGGAAGACATGAACTTCGACTTTGAAAAGTAGTTTCCCATGTAATATGACATTATTTATGGATGGCTACGGGCTCCAGATTGGTTGCCATGCATGAGTCCAATATGTGACATTATTCATGCCTATGAAACGTGCCTAACCCATTCGTTGGTTGCCATGCATGAGTCCAATATACGACATTATTCATGCCTACGGGCTCCAGATATTCTGTCAAGACCTATTAAATTTATATCCAAGGTTCTAGAGTTAACACTAGTTTGAATAGAGGTAATATTACACGTATCAGATACATATGATAAGTTTTCTTAGTTTGAATATCCTTAGCTTGTTTTGTTTTATATTATATATTATTAGGGCAAATCCCAACATACCTATCTGTGATTTGATCGAAATTTAAGTTGTCTACTTGTGGTTTGAAATTAATTTGATATTTTACCTGTCTAAGATTAGTTCAATTAGATTTCTTTAACCCACTTCTGTTAAAACATGACTCAATATGTGATTTTGCTTCACTTTTATGTTTCTCTCCTCCAAAAACACAAAAACTATAAAAATACAAGATCAAATAAGATTAAAAAGAATCTAGTTGAACACTTGCATCATGGGATTTCAAACCATAGGTAAGCAACTTAAATTTTTTGGTCAAACCTCAAGTGGGTAAAGTGTCAAATTTCAAATTACATGTAGACAACTTAAATTTCGACCAAACTATAGGTGAATAAGTTGTAATTTGCCTTATTATTTAACTGTTTCTTGTAAACTAACCACTGTTAGTGTATAGCTTAGACTAGTTTAGCCCATTAGGCTTAGTCCAGTACACTGTACTTGTAGTTTACTCATATTACTTGTACTACGCACATACCTAGCCAATATAAGGCTCTTTATTGTACATTATTATGCACACATCAATATACAGACTATTCAGTCTTTTTCTCTCACTTTATATTGTTAACATGGTATCAGAGCCATTCCCTTGACTTCCTAGACTTCCTGTGAACATCTTCAGCATTCTTCTACTGCCCTCGCCTTCATCCAATAGTCACCGTTAGAAGCAAGTCAATGCCGTCATGCCTACAGCCCCTAGAACACTCGAATTTCATCAGTTTTGTTGATCAAACTGCCAAAGTCAAGGCACAGATTGACAGATCTTCCGATCTCAAGCAAAACCCAACAAAGAGTCTCCGGAAACCACCTCACACAAGCCCACATGCGCCGGCTGAAGTTTTTGCCTCATGAGCATGTGCTCCATGCAATGCCACATGTCGCCACGTGCCGTCAGTCTCTCACACGCATCTCACGCGCCAGGAACAAAGCTGTCACGTGCTTCCACGCACCTGCTCCGTTTTGTGTTCTGCCACGTCAGCCCTAGGGTGACGTCACACTACCATATCAGCATCCCGAGTCGTTGACTTTGACCAAAGTCAAAATTTTTCAACAAGACTTATCTTGCTCAGTTTTTCACGTAGATTCTAATTTTGGGCTCTGTTTCTGCATTTGAGGTCTCTAAATCCCACTTTTTGGTCATTTTCTTCATTATGGCTCAATAAAATGAACGAGATATCACACGTCTTATCACCATTATGTTGGATGGTCCTACTAGCTATCATGCATGGTCTCAGAATATGACTGTCTTTCTCAAGGGTCATAAACTGTGGAGATATGTGACTGGTTCAATTCCTAAGCCAATACTAAACCTTAAGTCCAAAGCCACAACTGCTGAAGATGCTTCCAAGACTACTGTTACGACGGATGATTATGAAGAACGCCTAGAGGAATGAGAGAGTATTTATAGTAAGATCTTGTCTTGGTTTATCAATACCTCTATTCCCTTCATTCATAATCTTCTTCCTGGTCTTGAGACTACTGAGGCTGCTTGGAAATTTCTAGTCGATCGCTATAATTGTACTAATGATTCAAGCCTGGAGTTCCACATTGAATCAAAACTTTATCAAATGCGCTAAGAGACAGGTCAGCCTATTTCTGATTTTTATTCTTAGACTTTTACTATGTGGGAACAACTTTCTGCTGCAGATTCTCCACTAGTGTGTTCTAAGGATATTGAGCTCTTTGTTAAATATCGGGATCGCCGTAAATTTATGCACTTTATGATGGGTTTACGTGAGGATTTTGAGCCTACTAGGACTTCTCTGCTTAGTCGGTCTTCTACTCTTTCTCTTAATGCTGTAGTCAAGGAGCTCATTTTTAAGGAGAACCGTTGGCCTACTCATCACATGTCATCATCTGATCATGTAATAGCTACACCATCTCTACAGCCTCTCATTGTTGCATTCACTGCTCCTCCATGAATAAACTCTAGGCGTCCCACCTCTTAGTCTTCCAAAGGTACTCGCTGCAAGTTTTGCCGTGCCAAAGGCCATGACATCTTAGTTTGTTGCAAACTGCAGAAATTTGTGCAAGAGTAGAATAAAGCTTCTCTTCCTCGAGCAGCTGCTGTATGTCCTTCAGATCCATCGATTCCTACAGGTCCATCTTTGGCTTCCTCACTTACTACGGTTGATATTAAGGTAGTTGTTCAATAGGTTTTATCCCGCACTTCCATTGCCCTTTCTATCACCTCAGGTAAACAACCTTGGTTTTTTAATACTACATGTTGTAACCATATGACTCCTGATGAATCCCAATTTTCTGATAAGGCACACTTAGAACACCCAATCACCATTTACACTACTGATGGAACTCCTATGCTTGTTAGTCATAAAGGAACAATCTCTTCTCTTTGTTTATCCCTTAGTGATACTTTTCATATTCCAAAGTTATCCCTCAATTTGCTTTATGTTGGTCAACTTTGTGAATTAGGCATAGATCTTCTATTTACTAATCATGGTGTGGATGTGTAGAATCCCTGGACGGGTTCAGTGCTTGGGACAGGTCGTAAGGTTGGTCGCATGTTTGAGATTCATGACTTGAAGATTCCTTCACAAGTTGTTTCTACAGCTGCTACCACTGCCACCCCCCTTACTTAGATCTATGGCATGCTTGTCTTGGTCATCCATCCTTATCTCGTCTTCAATTGTTAGCTTCTTAAGGTCATTTAGGTTCAATTTAGTTTCAAAAATTTGATTATACTTCCTGTCATTTTGGCAAACAAACAAAATTGCCCTTTAATAATAGTGACTTCTTTTCTTCTGCAACTTTTGATCTTATACATTCTGATATTTGGGGTCCTGCACTTGTTCCCACTAAGGGGAAATCTAAATATTTTGTCATATTTGTGGATGATTTTTCTCGATATACTTGGATTTATCTGCTTCACCATAGGTCTAAACTTGTATCTATTTATCAAACATTTTATAAAATGATTGAAACACAGATCAATCGCACCGTCAAAGTCTTTTAATCAGATAATGCTCAAGAATATAATGATAAATCTTTCCTATCCTTTTTAGACAGTCATGGTACCCTTCCTCAGCAATCTTATCCTTACACCTCTTAACAAAATGGTCGCGTAGAATGAAAATATCGTCACATTCTTGATGTTGTCCACATCCTTCTCATTTCTACCTCTCTTCCTGAGCACTTTTGGGGTGAGGCCGCACTCACTACTGTGTACACCATTAATCGTATTCCTTTACCAACTACACACAACAAATCACCATCCGAGCTTCTCTATGGTCAAACTCCTGATTACTCCTCTCTTCGGGTTTTTGGTTGTGCTTACTTTGTCTCTTTTTCTCCTCATGAACGAACAAAGCTCCAGTCTCGTGCTCATCTCTGTTGTTTCCTTGGTTATGGTGTATCTCAAAAGGAGTTTCGCTGCTATGATCCCATTTCTCATTGCCTTCGTGTCTCCCGTCATGTTGAGTTTTGGGAACATCGTTCTTTCACGAGTCTTCAGCAGTTTCCTGCGTCTTCTTCCTCATAGTCTCTCATTTTTATTGATCTTTTCCTTCCTCTCTATCCTGAACTTGTGGAGGATTCTTTAACATCGGCTGCCTCTCCAGACGACTCATCTCCAGTTCTGTCCCCGATATATAAGCCGCTTGTCTTGGATCCTGTGGTACCACCCTCTCCTGAGTCTCCTATTAGTCCTGAACTTTTTCGTTCCACTCAGGTAAGCATTCTTCTCCCTTATCTCACTGATTATCACTGTTTTTTTGCTCTTGCCACGCTCTATGAACCTCACACCTATCGTGAGGCCCATACTGACCCTCTTTGGTAGCAAGCAATGAACGAAGAACTAGATGCCTTTCATAAGAATCACACTTGGGATATGGTTGATTTGCCTCCTGGTCAGTCTGTAGTAGGTTATAGGTGGGTTTACAAGATCAAAACCAAAGCTAATGGATCTGTTGAACGGTATAAGGCTCGCCTAGTTGCCAAGGGCTTTACTCAAGAGTATGGCATTGACTATAAGGAAATATTTGCTCATGTTGCTCGCCTTACATTTGTCAGATTTCTCATTGTTGTGGCTGCTATTCACCGTTGGCCTCTTTATCAAATGGATGTGAAGAATGCTTTCCTTAATGGAGACCTCCACAGAGAAGTGTACATGCAGCCACCCCTTGGCTATCCACACTCAAGCAGTCAAGTTTGCCGCCTTCACCGTGCTTTTTATGGCCTCAAGTAGGCTCCTCGAGCTTGGTTTGAAAAGTTTAGCTTAGTTGTTGCTCAGTAGGGTTTCACTTCAAGTCCTCATGATACTGCTCTTTTTGTGTTGACACCCCATTTTGCAACCCCTATTTAACCTCACATGGAGGTTAAAAGGGTAATTTCTCCTTGAAAATAAGCATCTTGATTTCGGTCACTAGATCCTTAATCTCATTTCACCAAAATGATCTTAATGTTGTAATGATCAAATCGACTGGTTATAAGCCCTAATTGGACCATCAGATTGAAAGTTATCATCAAATCAAGTTTTAATGGCCGAGATGCACTATCACAAATTGAGTCCGACTATATGTGATTATGAATAATTGATTCCAATTGGTTATAATTATAATCAATTTGAGATTAATGATGTGTCATAATTTGATTGGTTAGGACTACATTTTATGGTAAAATTGCACACATCTAATTATTAGATAGTTAAACATTAATTATTCAATGAGTAATTTGTGCAATTATTTTTTAATTAGGGTAAATTTGGAACTAATTAAGTTTGAAATGAGAGTGATTGGAGCCATTTAATGTTAATTGGGAGCTAATTTGGGACCTATTAATGTTAATTGTGCTGAAATTGTTTTCTAACAAATGACCTCTGCTCACCATGTTATTGATATCTTTTAGAATATTTTGATTTTGTGAATGAGATTAATTTTTTCAGAAACTAGACATCCGGGGCTTCAATCTGAGCACAAGAACAAGACAATTCCAATCAGAATTGAGTAAGATATGATTTTTTGAAGTTGGCTCTATAGACTGTTATAGTAGCTACGGGAAAACCGAATTTTGGCTTGCTCCTCACTCTCATCAATCTCTACATTTAATACACTAGATTTCCTTAAAGGCTAAAATAAGGTCTAGGTTCATAATCCTTTGTCAACCCTCATTAAATAACCTTTTATTTATATTTTCTCCACCATTACTACAAAAACCCCCTCTCTTCTCCTTTCTTAAGTTCTAAGAAATTAAGTAGTCTTGTCATATCTTGATTTTCTTGAGACTCAAGGTATTGAGTGAGACTTACTCTTTCCCTCCTATCTCTTCTTTTCCACCACCCTTAGTACCTCCCTCAAGAGTCTCCTCATCCACCATATGAATCTTGTAGGAAGGTATAATCCCTTTCCCTAATTGTTTTTTGTGTTTCCATGATGAGAGTTTAAGATTAAAGCATGATAATAATCATTTAAATTCCTTTGAATATGTTTGAATGTTCTTAATTGTTCTTATATGTTCTTCACATGTTCTTGGTTGTTCATCACATGTTCATGCATAACACTAAGTTTCGATCTTAAATCCACATCAAAAACATGAAAAATATGTTTGTTTAATAATTCTTTTAAATTCTTGAATCTAGGATATTACCATCCACACACATTCACTAGAATTTATTTTTCAATTCAAATGAAATGCTAAATAAATTGAATTAGGGTTTATCACATGCACACACTTTAAATTCAACATGCAAATTGATTGATAACATATTGGATGATGTGATATGAATGTTGACACACACACAGATATATATAGATAATGGTGTGTAGTGCATCACGTTGGTCATAAAGAATTAATTTTGCAATAGAAAATTAATAAAGATGGAAAAAAATAGTAATGTGGTCGTTGATATGACTCAACAGGAGTGTAACAATAATAAATATCACGCTTCAACTTTTAAGTATATATATATATATATGTATGTATGTATATGTCTATGATTTCTTTTGATAAGAATCAATGAATTTTTAGAAATTAGAGAAGAATTTTGAGCAGTTCTTTGAGAGAACCAGGCCTTCGTAAGAGGATCTATTAATCCAATTTGAGAAAGAAACGAACATGCAAGCCGTTAATTAACAGCACAACAGTGGCTTGAACGGGTAATTATTAAGTATTCTTGGAATACTATAAATGCATACTCTCCCCTCTCACATAATTATGGGTTTCACTAATTAAATTTATAGTGAGACTCATAATTTATATGAAATGAGAGAGTATGCATTTATGATATTTCCGGAGTATTCAATAATTTTCTGGCTTAGAACAACAACACAACTGCTATATTTAATTTAAGTGAATCAATTGAACTCCTATCATCTTTCTAGTATAAATTTTGATTACTTTATTAGGAAAAAATGACACGTGGGAAGTGGAAATTAGTAAATAATGAAGTGGAACGTGAGATTTTTATTTCATCAAATTAATAAACCTATCATATCTCATCACGTGTGGTGAGTATTGAGCTCAGGGAGTTTGGCACAGAGCCTATATTATCACTAATGGAATCATGTCATTAAGAACACATACACTTGAGATTTTACTCAATCATTAGCCTTAAGTGCGTAACAAATGTCCTCAATATGAATTTCTAGCCATGAATGAAACTTACGCCGCATAGTAAAAAATATCAAAATATTGCATAATAAATTAAAAGCTAACAAGTCACCTTGCAAAAATACAAAAATGTCAATAAGTCTTGATGATTTTGATACTGATGAAAAATTTCTACGCAATTAGGTGAAACATTGTTGTTAAATAAACCTAACACTACATCTCACACGGGACCGGCTCACCTCCCGTTAAAAACCCTCCCATTACCTTCCGTTTTTAAATAGATTTGAGACACTTGTCAAATGATAAATCTAGGAATTCCCTTGCCAAATAACGTTACTCTGCCAAGAATTTTGTTAGTTGGCTGGTTTACAAACAATTAGTAATAATAGCATCTCGAGTTTGTGAAACTCGAGATTCGTTTAGAACTCGAGTTTTAGAAACTCGTTTTTGGGGTGTCTCATTTGCTGATCTGGACAGAGGTGTCCACGTGGATATCTTTAGGAACTCGAGTTTTTAAAACTCGAGTTCTGTTTAGTGTTTTTTATTAACCCAGTTTCAGACTCAAAATCCCACTCACGCTAAAACTTTCAAACTTTCAAAATCCCACTCACTCTCACTCCCAAATCAAATCCCAGTCACTCTCACTCCCAAATCAGCTACCCTGTTCGTCGTTCTTCATCCATCTCGCTGTCATCGTTCTTTGTTCTTCATCCATCTCGCTGTCGTCGTTCTTCGTTCTTCATCCATCTCGGTTTCGTCGTTCTTCATCTCGCTTGCTAGGTAGTTCTCCGTTCCTCTTTTGCTGAATTTATGTTATAGAATTAGGCTTTTTGCATGGTGGGTTACACATTGTTAGAAATGTAAATGTTAGAACTTATTTTGACTGAAGGACTTGTTGCTGCTGTTGTTTTTGTTTCTGGGTTGTGGATTTACTTGGGTTTTCAGTTGCTTTTGATACATGCCCATTTGGTTTTTGTTTAAAATTGGTTTATAGTTGTAGACATAGATGTCATTGAAATCAGAATTTCGTTTTTCATTGAAATTTTCCAAACATTGAACTGAAAAAATCTAGCCAGCCTGCCATGATCACCTTGGAGGAAATGACAAAATCTTCTTTTGCATGGTAGAGAGGAGAATTTTGCACATGTTGAAAGTTTATTTTTGAAAGATAAGGGTTTTATTTTTCACTGTGAAATTGTAGGGTGGTCTTATTAGAAATCTATAGGAACTAGAGGTAGAAACAAAAGAGAGATTTTTGACTAGAGGGATTAGTGACTTTCCACTCTACTGAACAAAAGCACAAGTCCTCCAAGGTTGTGGACCTCATAGTGCTGTGAGATGATATTTGTTGCTCTTGTCATCTAATCTGCAAAAAAGAGAGTAACCTAGCATTAGTCAGGAAAAAACCTCATATGATCTTGTTGAAAATTATTGGATGAATGAAAAATGAAATTGTTTAACTGTGTTGACTCCAATTAACATGTTGAGAATTCAGAGTTGATTGGTGCCTAACAATGAACGCATTAAAATAAGGTTAGCTAATTGCACATGTGGTGCATTTTTCACTCTCATGGAAGAAGAAAGAATTCAAACACATAATCAATGCAAAAAAAAAATAAGATGGAACTTCACCCAAACATTTATACGGTGATTATCTTAAGAAATATTTTGAAAATCTCGTGGGTGAAGAAAATAATAATGCAAATTTTGTAATTGAATGTTATATGAAGCTTTTGTTTCCTAAAGTTAGTGAGTGCAAGTAACCATACTTAAATTTTAACCATTAAGCAAAAATAACTTCTCACAATATCTAGAAAACATGCTTCAGTTACTTAAGTTACTTGGGTGCATAAGTTTTGCAGTTCAGTTACTTAGATTTTTTTGTCTATGCAATAGGTGCATAAGTTTTGCAGTTCAATTACTTAGATTTTTCTGTCTATGCAATAGGTGCATAAGTTTTGCAGTTCAGTTACTTAAGTTACCTGGGTGTGATTAAAAATGTGCAGTTTGGAATTATTGATGATAATTTATTTTGGGAATCATTATAAGTTTAACTCCGGTGTATCACCGTATTTTGGACATGCAACTTCCTTTGCAAATTGTCTATGTGGTTGAGTTTGGGCTTTTACTTATGTTTTTAATTTCTCTTTTGGATTTATTATCCCCTAGATTCATGAGTACAAGTACTAAAAGTGTCACTCTCTTTGATCATAAGACTCATATGTAGTATGACACAATGGAATGTACTATGTTCCCTTCCCTTCCTTTATATTTTGAATTAAGTTTCTGCATGTTGGGAAAGTTTGAGCAAAGAAATTTAATATGGATTATCTAAGTCCTGGAATTTGGATGTATCATTTCTATTTGCAGTATGGAGCCTTAGATTGATGACGAGCCACAGATCTTGGAGCCTGGTCCTAGTATTGGGACATTGTTGACGCGACAACGACATCATTGATCAGAGGACATTTGGAATGGTGAGGTGAAATATCTAGTTCTAACAACTGCTTTAATTTTTACGTTATCTTTGACTTTTAGTTAGCAAGTTCTTTCAAAGTTGTATTTATAGTTCTAACAATTGCTATAATTTTTATTGATTTTGCAGGACCTGGGCGAACTTACGTTCCGTGGTCGCAATAAGGAGATGGGAAACGTTCAAATGCGAGATAATCGGGTGATTGACATTATCAAGTTGCTACGGCTTGAAGGATTGTTTAGGGCCCCTTCCAGAGAGATAGATAATTGCCTTATAACGGCCCTAGTTGAGCGATGGCGGCTGGAGACTCATACGTTCTATCTTCCACACGGTGAGATGTCAATCACCCTACAAGATGTGGAGGTCATTTTCGGACTTCCTATAGACAGTGAGGTCTTGGTTGGGCCGATTGCTGTGTTAGATGGAACTTGGAGAACTGTTTGCATGGAGTTTCTTGGTTTTACTCCGGTGGATGACAACAAAACCTTGTTGGGGCAAAGAATTCTCATTAGCTGCCTTATTCAGGCCATTGCAGCGCCACTGCCTGATGACGCAACGGAAATTCAGATACACAAGTATGCCCGCTGCTATATTTTAGCGCTACTAGGGGATAAAATTTTTATGGACAAGTCGGGAGATAGGGTGCATCTAATGTTTTTGGAGCAACTGCGGAACCTTCATGATCCGCCACTGTATAGCTGGGGCAGTGGTTGCCTGGCCTGGTTGTACAGAGAGTTGTGTTGGGCAAGCGAGAAAGGGGCATCGCAGATTGGTGGGGCATGCACCTTGGTCCAGTATTAGGCATGGGCAAGGTTGCCCTTCTTGTGCCCGAGGATAGAGCCCCCACCTGGATGTGATTACGGCCCGTGGCCGTATGCTCCACTTGCCTTTAAGTAAGTGTTTTTTTGATATTTAGTGTGTTATGCAATGTACTCTTCTTAGTAATAAAGTAGCTACTTATCTTATGTTATTCGCTCGTAACTGTAGGTGGGTGCGGGTGCCAGGCTCGAAGAGTAGGCCATCCGGGATGGCCTTGGTCTACTATCGTGAGAAATTAGTTACAATGAAGCCGAACCAGGTAATAATATTCAAATATTCTGTTCGGTTATGTTAATTTTCCTTAAGAATATGATTGCTTCATACTTTAACATATCTTCCGTTTTAATTTTTGTTTTTCCTTGTATCTATGTATTCTCCCTTGTTTCAAATTTTAAGATGCTATGATAATTGTTTTTTGTTTCTATTGTAGATTGTGTGGCAGCCATACGAGCACACTTCGTCCACCTTCCTGACTTCTGCGTTGCAGGGAGGGGTACGTGGACAGCAAGGGTGCCGCTTGTGTGTTTTTGCATAGTAGAGACACACCACTCGGACCGTGTCTTTCGACAATTTGGGTTGGCGCAAGGGGTGCCTGATCATGTTGCGTACGATGAAAGGTTGCATAGAATAGACTTGTGTGGGAAATTTGAGAAGAATTGGAGGCATGAGCATGAACCATATATCATTTCATGGAATAGCAGAGAACGACGACTTTGCCATGCACTTTCTCAGATTGGTGAGATGGACCGCGATCATGACTATTACCAATGGTACCGTCCGGTCACTGTAAAGTATGTCGACCGCAACAGCGCTAGATTACATCAGCTGGTAACGTGTTCTACTTATATTTTATTGCTTGCGTTGTTTTTTATTTAGTACATGTACGAACGTAGAATCAATTGATTTCTTCTTTCAACAAATTTTGTTTGATCTGACTGACATCTAATTAAAAAGAGTTTCTGTTGCATGACTCATAATAAAACTTTCAGTTCTTACTTTAGATGATTATTTAAGTAGAGTAATAAGTACCATATTATGCATTATATAATTGTTACATAAATGTGAAAAATTCTGATTGTACTGGTTCTTTCTTTGTTTCAGATTGAAAGTCATTTAGCGTTGTTGAATTGGCTTCCTTCAGGCAGCCGAGAACACAACCATGTTCGGCACATCCTATATAGTGTGGCTGGGCTTGGTGGTGATCCTGCAGCCACTGGGACTGAATCAGCAACTACTACAGCCCCAAGCACAAGTGCAGCACCCATAACTACACCGACCTATGCTCGGCGTGATACAGCAAGCCCAAGCACGAGCACAGCTAGGGGTCGTGGTCGGCCTGCTACAGCAAGCCCAAGCCCAACTACAGCTAGGGGTCATGGTTGGCTTGCTACAACAAGCCCAAGCACAAGTGCAGCTATGGGCCGTGGTCGGCCTGATACAGCAAGCCCAAGCACAAGTGCAGCTATGGGTCGTGGTTGACGTGCAACAACCCCTCGGGTTGTAAGTACTCATGAGACACCCATCCTGCATGCATCTCCCCACCCCGAGGTCCATCCACCCACCCCACCTTCACAGCCCAGTTTCGATCTCGGTATGCATTCTCAGTTGACCCTTCCGTTGTACCCCGCGACTCCCTCATACCTACCCACCAGCTCTAGTGCACCCACTCCTGGCCCCTACACAGAGCGTTATTACCCACCTACCTTAGACTTATCCGACCCTCTAAGACCTCCGGTTGGGACTAACACTTCACAGCCAGATACTGATGTACCGGACGAGAATCCCCCTCCTCAGCCCTCATCCCCACGAGGTAGACCGCAACGTGCTAGAAGAGCACCCACTTGTGGGACAGGTGGACACAAAATAGGACACAAAGGCAGCTCTATGGTACGATAACATTATTTACAATGTATAGGCCTATTTTGCAATTCACTTTACTCTCATTATTACACCGAATATTGATTGTATGCATCTAATGTCTTTGCAGCACAATGACGAGCCTAAGGATGATGCCCCGCAGCCTCCTCCCCCGCCCAAACATTACACGAGGGTTAAAAAACGCAAAATTGGTGAACCTTCAAAAACATAGATGAAGAGGTAAATTTCTGATGAATCATTGGACAAAATTGTTCGTGGTCCAAATAATTATACAATAGCAAGATTTATCTTGTGTATTTTCTCAATATTAGAATGAACCTTGTTGGTCCTTTTTTATTTCTTGTTATATGAATGATCTAAATTATGCAATGTAGGCCTGTTGCTGAGCCCCATTCATGAAGGTGATGAGCTCATATGGAGTGGAAGTGTTGCAGTCCCAAGTGGGTTTGGTTGTGAGTACAGTTATTATGTGGTGGATGGTGATAAGAATGTTCTGAGATGTGAGATGGGAAGGAAGCGTAAACTGCTATTGGCTGATGGGATTCAGGATGGTGAGTTGGTGGAGTTCCATGACCTTTGGCCAGCTCATGAGGTATTAATTGAATCTTGTAATTTAGAGTACTCTGGGAATATTAAGGGTACCTTATCTATTACAATATTTGTGCTGACTTGATGTTCTATAGGGGACTGCTGGTGCTGCACTTGCAGGACTTTTAGGATCTGTGAGAGCCCAAGGTCGACCATTGTCTGATTTTGTGCACCAAAAGATAGTTGTGGTTGGAGCTGGGAGGTACTTTGCATAACTACCTATAATGAACTCTATATTTGGCTTAAAATTATCATTGCATTGCATACATGTGCTTGTTCTCACTTCGTCCTGCCTCATAATTCTATATATCCATTTTTTCTCTGTAATTCTTAGCATTATGCTATTTCATATTAAATGAAGATGGTTAACAACATATTTTATGTTAGTTTTCTTATGATGATTGCTATTACAATAAAATACTAACATCATGTGTAGAAAATATCAGCAGGCTACTTTTTGATCAATCAGTGTATGTACTTTTTGTCTTGTTTTATGAAGGAATGCTGGAGAAAATTCGTAGCATTCCTTTCTGGTTTATTAGAGAAACTAGAATGAGAAAATAGTTTCTTGAGCTGTAAGACACCACTGATATAGTGTCAATGATCTTTGGAATGTAAGATATGTTAGCCTTTCCTTGATTGAGGGTAAAGATAAAAAAAAAAAGTTTGAAATGTTCTGATGTGTTAGGAAAAACTGTAAACTGGAATGATTTCTCAGTTGGATCTAGAGTTTAGTGGATCACTAAAAATTGTTTTTTTTTTTTGATAAGATCACCAAAAATTGTTTTCCTCAGAATGATTTATGAAATCCAAATTAAAATCTGCCTTGACTCATTTCTCAAATCTGTGTCTCTCTTTTTCATCCTGATTAAGTGAATGCAATTGAATGGTAAAAGAAAAGATTGCATAGAAGAAGCATCCGTCAAGAACCATTTCCGTTTATTTTACTCCAGATTTCTCCATTGTCTCCATTTCTTGCCTGGATTTCTTCAATCTCTTTCCTTTTCTCCTTTGTCATATATATATATATATATATATATCAATCCATTGTTTTGCCTCTGTCACCCACTGCTCTCTATTTTTTCATCTATTCTCCCTTCCCTTTAAATTTAAAACACAATAAAAAGGGAAAACCAAAAAAATATTTTCCTTCCACAACCTTATCTTTTCAATGCCTTATCCATTTGAATTGAAATTTTAGTAGAAATTATGTACCTCTTTTAATTAAAAAAAAAAAACTTATATTTTTATTCAATACATAAGATGAAAATTATACGTTAAAATATTTATTATTTCCTGATGTGGCACATGCCATGTGTCATATCGGCCAAAAGTAGCCAGATCAGCAATTTCCATTGGATTTGTAACTTTGTTTGACAGAATGATGGTATAGTAATAACTTAAAAATTTTAAGAACTTTATTGCAACTTTTAGATTTAAAGGGACCAGGTTGAAACCATCCTTAAACTTCAAGACTAAATATTTTACCCATGTTTAATATGAATGGATGAATCTATTAAAACTACTTCTTGTATTTTCTAGTCTATCATTTACATGAAGTATTAAGGAGACAATTATAGCCTTCTGTGTGTCTTAGGTATGGAGGTGGTCCAACGCTAGAACGGAAAGTAATCAGTTCTGGTCTTTCTCAGACAGAGTTGGCTGTTGAGGTGTATCCTCTGCGTCTTCAGTTACATGTGATGCCAAAAGGTGACCGTTCTACTATTAGAATAAGCAAGAAGGTATGATATTGAGACCTCATTGTTTATATGACTTTTAGTGCCTGTTGCACCTCTCTTGTTACAAGGTATAAGCATATTGAATTGTGTCTTCAAACTTGGTGGGCAGGAAACCATTGGAGAGCTTCATAGGAAAGCCTGTGAAATTTTTGATCTTAACTTGGAACATGTAAAGACTTTATATATCCTACCTACATGTATAACTTGTAGTCTATTTTTGATAGATATTCTTCTTTGGGAATCTTTTCTTTCAGTCTCAGGAGTATTACTCTGTTGCAGGTGTGCATTTGGGATTACTATGGCCGTCGAAAACATGCGTTGATGAATGACATGGATAAGACGCTTGATGATGCCAATGTACAGATGGATCAGGATGTAGGTTTACATTGCACACTTGCTATCCTTTTATGACTACTATGTTTTCTCTAAAGAAGTCACTTAGCATATGAAATAAGATTTTGCATTTGATGTAATTGCTGTTGAATATCTAAGGTGCAGTTCTTAAAAGTTAAAATTCATCCTTGCTTTTGTGAGTGATGAAGGCTAATTTTTTTGTCATGTCCTTTTGATTGTGCTTAGAAGGCTCTCATATAATTCCAAGTTGCTTACTATATATGTTTGTTATGGACAATTTATAATAAAATATATTCAATAAGTGAAAAACTATTTATGGTATTCTATATTAGGCCAAAAACGGAACAGTGAGCCATGCAGTTGATATCAATTAGGCTGGTCATGTTCCTGGATGTTGGAAACATCCCACATAATGCGCCTCCTCTTTTGAGCAAGTAATGGATGGATGGTTGAAACCTGAGTGCTTGGTTTTTTGAAGACTTTTTTTTATAGAAGACTGTTTAGTTTGTGGTTTTATGATATTTTTGGAATGATATAAAGTTTTGACAGGTTTAAGATTAATGTGATTAATGTTGATGTGGTAGGGAGGTGGTTGTTAGAAAAAAGTCTTGTTGGTGTCCATGCATTCCTTAAGATAGAGGAAATTCTTGATCTAGATGCTCATAGGGCTTGGTCATTTAGGTTGCAATAAAAAATGGTTGTCAAATGATTTTGGTGATTCAAAGTTAAGATTCTTCTTTGCTTTTGTGAGCAATGAAAGTTTTTTTTTTTTTTTTTTTTTTTGAATTTATCTTCTCCTTTAAATTGTGCTTAGAAGGCAGTCTTACACTTAAGGTTGCTTACTCAATAATCTTGTTGTGTTAGAAATTTCTAATAATATATTCAATAAGTGAACATATATTTATTGCATTATTTGTAAGGCCAAAAACAGAACAGTGAGCCATGTGGTTGATGTCAATTCGGCAAGTGGTCTTGTTCTTGGAGGTTTGAAGTGTCCCAAATAATGCCTTTTCTCACTTTTATGCTGACATTCTTTTCAAATTATAATCACAAGTGGTATTTAATGCTCAGAGAGCCTCTAAAAGAAGTATCTTGTGCTTCTTTTTCTCCCCTTGATTGAGATAAATTTAATAAGAGACAGAGGGCAAAGGCCATGTAAACTGGAAGTATATAAGAAGGCCTAACCACCACCATCACCACCCCCACCCCCACCCCCACACACCCAGTGCAAAAATAAAAAAGGCGAAATGCAACTTATTAATTGTTCAAAGATGTCCCTTGATAGTCATGCTAATGCAGCCGGAACATAATTGTTATAAGCTTAGTTGCCTCATTTATGCTCTGTCATTCTCTGCTGCTCATTACCAGATGTCCCTTGATTGATAGTCATGTTGATGCAGCCCCTGCATTATTGTTATAATCTTAGTTGCCTCATTTATGCTGTGTCACTCTCTGGTGCTCATTACCTGTGGTATACAGGACAACTCTCTATTGATGGTTAGCATGCCTCCCAGTGTTGGTAAAAGCACGCTTTATGTGCACTTTAGTGTAAAGTGTGAAGCCCCAAGGCTTGGCTCCAAGGCCTTTTGCCTCTAAAGCGAGGCACATTCAAAGAAGCAAGATTTAGGCACAAGAAAAGCATTTTTTCAAAAAGCTGAAACCGCTCTTTTTTGAGCTTTTTTATATTTTTCAAAAAAAAAAAAAAAGAAAACTAAAACTGAATTAAAACTATAGGATCTTGACATTATTGATATAAACCATTGATTTGGCATATTTTTAGTGTAACTTATCAAAAAAAAAAAAAAAAAAAAAATTGAGTGTGACTTGTGCTAAAATCCACAACCCTCTAGGTCTTCTCTATTTTTATTTTTTCTTCATTTTCCCCCCCCGATATTCTTAGCTCATTCATGAAAAAAAAAAAGTATGATATAATATATTTGTGGTAATTGTTTAGTTGCTTTAGTAGTTGATGTTGAACATAGTAGACTAATTCTTAAAAACTTGTAATTATTAAGTGATTAAATTATTAACTAATATTAGTAATTAGTCATAGGGAATTATGGCTATCGGAGATTTAAGAAAGGATATTACATGGAAGTACTCATATCTGTGATCCAAAAAATTAAAATGACTTGACTTGCAATTTTTGTGTTAAAATTGCAAAAGTAGGGCTTATATAAATGTTTTTTTTTTTTCTTTCCAAATAATATGATAATTTGATTGTTGTAGTTCTCGTTACTAATTATTTTTAAATTTATTAAATTATTCTTTTAGAACGTATGCTTCACTTGAATTAGGCGCACGCTTGTGCTTTGCGTCTAGGCTCCAAGAGGCCTTTGCACTTAAGTGCGCCCTGTGCTTTTACCAACACTGATGCTGCCCGACATTAGCTTGCAACATCTGAACACTTAGTTTCATGAGGTGCAGACTATTTATGAAGCCTTTTTATTAATGTGCATCTGCCATAAAATGATCTATTTCTTGTAATTTGTATTAATTTTGTCATGGTTGGTGTTTTTCCCGCTGAAGACATTATCCGTAGAGTCATCTTTACACATGAGCGCACACACTGTTACAAAAACACCAAAACAGTGACAGTCATGTAGTACATGTATGCATTAAAATTTGAGAAAGTCACATATAGTAGAAGATGAAATAGCCTCACCCCCTATAATAATCATTTGGCTATTTTTCCTTCTGGCTTCTATATATTTGATGATGGCCATCTAGTTAATGCCGTACTTTTTCTGGTTTTTAACAGACATTTTTCTTTTGTTCTTTAATAATTTAAAACAGATTCTGGTGGAGGTCCTTAACCATGTGAATGGTATTGCACTGGCTGGTTCCATAACTTCTATTCAGGACAATGGATCTTCACAGAGGGAAGCTACTTCTTTTCTTATAGAGCCGCCTAAGTCAAGCTTATCAATTGCAGGAGGCTTGTCTGCCAGTAAGGGTGCAACTAGAAGCAACGCGATGGAGCTGCCACAAATTACTAACCTGACTTCTACAGTAAGAGAGTCGGATAATGCATACGGTACCAGCGGCGTAAGTACAAGGGGTGCTACTGGTGGTTTGACTGGGTTGATGAACCTTGGGAACACTTGTTTTATGAACAGTGCAATACAATGCCTTGTTCATACACCACAGTTTGCTAGATATTTTCGAGAAGATTATCATCAAGAGATCAACTGGCAGAACCCTTTGGGCATGGTTGTAAGTATCATATACAATTCTAAAATTTATTACTTATAAAAATAAATTAAAACAATTATAAATGTGAAATAACTGATCTTTTGGCCAGTGAGCTTTAGCTCAAATCGCACTTCCTCCCCCCCCTCTGTAAGTGCAAGGTGGAGCTTGAGGTCATGTGTTCAATATCCACTGCGTGTATGTGTAACTTACCTATATACAAAAAAGTTAAAGACAAGGAAAAATTGATCTTTTTTATCAAAGCCTGATTAATGATTATAAAGCCTTTTGAGATTTTATGTGAAAGCTAGAGTTTGGTGTCCAAGGCACCGTAGGTTGAATTTATTGGATCAGTATGTAGGTTTTTTGTTTTATTTTGTTTTGTTTTTCCCTTATATATTTATTCTTTTCCATAGTTTTGTAAATAATTTTTGGTCTTCAAGGTGCCTTTATTTGATATTTTTTTAAATATTACAATTCCATTAAGATCCAGTACCCTTTGTGGCTTTGTTAAATACAAGTCCTGATGCCTCATGTTTTCTCATTCTCGGTGTGCTTTGTGCACGAATTATTATGAGGGTCTTGATAACCTCTGTTGGAGGCTAGTCAAGAGTCGGGGTTTTGAGGTGCATGGGTACTACCATTCTCTTTCCCCAGCTACTGGCATGTCAATCCCTTGGAAGTTGGTGTGGCAATCAAAGGTTCCTCCTAGGATAGCTCTCTTTTCATGGAGTGCTGCCTTAGGGAAGATTTTGTCTATAGAAAATTTATGAAAGAGGAGTATTATTTCCTTAGAATGGTGCTATAGGTGCAAACAGAGTGGGAAGTTGGTGGATCATATGCTTCTTCACTATCCCATAGCTTATGAGTTATGGGCAATGGTGTGGATTTTGTTTGGTCTTCTATGGGTTATGCCACAGAGAGAGTCCTTGATTTGTTGGCAGCATGGCAAGGTACCTTTGGTATACATCGAAATAGAGCTTTTTGGAGGGTTGTGCCACATTGCATTATGTGGTGTCCTTGGCATGAACTGAATGATGTTTTGAGGGAAGTGAACGGACATTCTTGAGATTAAATCTCTCTTTTTTCTCACTTTACTGGATTGAAGTGTTGCCTTCAAATATCCTCCTTGTTATTCTTTATTAGATATGCTTGAGCATTGTAATTTGAAAGTTTGAATGTACTGCTCCCTACGTACACAGCTGGTGTACATGGGATTATGTTTTTGGTTCAATAATTTTTCTTTTCTTATCAAAAACAAAATGTCACACTTATTTCTGGTAGATATTCTTTCTATTGAAATAAATTTGTTGATGAAAATTCTACAATGAGTATAACTTGATAATAGTGCTATTATGCTATTATTCTTGTGAATTGATGTAGTCATTATGTAGGGTGAACTAGCTCTAGCTTTCGGTGAGTTACTTCGAAAGCTGTGGGCACCTGGACGGGCACCAGTTGCTCCTCGATCCTTTAAAGCGAAGCTTGCTCGCTTTGCACCTCAATTTACTAGATACAATCAGCATGATTCTCAGGTTTAGTGCTTGACTTGAAGCTTTTATTCATTCCATGGTTTCCATGCAATTTGCATCAGTAAAATGGTTTGTTATTTTGTCAGGAGCTTTTAGCATTTTTGCTAGATGGTCTTCACGAAGATCTGAATCGCGTCAAACACAAACCTTATATGAAGACCAGGGATGCTGATGGCCGACCTGATGAAGAGGTTGCCGATGAGTATTGGGCAAATCATATTGCGCGTAATGATTCTATAATTGTTGATCATTTTTCGTGATTTTGGACATTTAGAAACGTGAATTTGAATTTAGAAACAATGCCAGATTACTTCTTGTGAGCATATAACTCTTAATTGCAAACTGAAATTTCATCTATACGTGCATTTATGCATGTTTGCATGTCTGTATCTGAACTGACTGACCTTTTAGGAATAAATACTTGCCAAAAAAATCTCATTTGTACAAAAGAAAAAAAAAATTGTGAGATTACAAAAAAATTGTGACATTACTTCTATTTATTCACAACATTGCGTTCTTTTCTTCTATATTCTCAGGGTTGCATGGATTTTCACCTCGACATATATAGGCTGATGACTAGATTATTCAAATGCAAGAATGTTCCACTGGAGAATTTTTTGGCCAAACTATGGGAAAGTAGAAGGACTAGCCATGCACTTTGTATTTCACCTGTAAATGAGGCATTAATCATTAACTTATCTGAGCAGTATGGTGACCTTTGTAAGTCTGTTGATTTCTGGATACGCTGTCTAAAGGGGTTGCATCCCCTGTTAGTTGGCTTCGAACAGAGTTTCTCATTTTCATTTGCAAGTTCCCAGGCCTCTTGCAATCTTGAGAGCACTTTCAGATCAGATATCACAGTTGATGAAGTTAAAGAGGCTGCATTTCAACTCATTTTAAGTGTAAGAACCTCTCAAGTAGCTGCTTTGGTTTTTAATCCCCAATAAAGAATACTTATTATTATGTCTGTCACTCTTATTATAGGTTCCTGTGCCCAGTCAATCTGTGTTCCTTGCTGGATATCTTTACTATGACTTGTGTGAAAGACTTGTTTCACATGGAAGGTTAATTGAGGTATCTCCCATTTGATTTGCTTTCAGATTTTATGAACCTAGAGTATATCTTCTTAGGCATTTAAACCCTGCAACGTTGTTGTGCATGAAGTTTGGATCATTATGTTTTGTGATCATGAGATTTTCCTGACTTGTTTCACTTCATTTTATGAACCTAGAGCTTTCAACTTCATTTTTAGAGCTTCCACTATTAGAAACTTGAGGGTTCTTGATACTATCCTCCTCTTTTAGATATCTAGCTCCCAAAACTCCATTGTGAAAAGCTGAAATACTTAAAAAAATCAGCAAGAGACACACAACTTGACTCCTTGAGACAAACATGGCTTCCCTATATATTTCAAGAAAAAAATTTTATTTTCTTTCTTTCTTTGTCCCTCTTTAGCTTTCTCTTTGAGCTAAAGATGGAGAAGAAACAAAGAGTTGTGAGAGAAAGAGAGAGAAGCTGCACTTGTGGTGCAAGTTTGTTTTGGTTTTAAAGGGGAAGGAGTGAGTGAAGGGTATTTATATGGGGAGTGCAATTGTGAAGAGGAAAAGATTTAGTCAAATTCCCTAGCATGGACAACTAGGGAGTGATGGGTTGAGTTCTTATTGTGGCAGAGATGTCCCACACCTTTCCATGTAAAGAACCCATTGTTTTGGACTTGCTTTAACATCTTCCATTGCAAAATATAATAATAACAACAACAATACTAGCAATAATAATAACAATACCAATACACCATTCCCCTACATAAAAATTGATGGCATATCTCACTAGCTTGAGGTGATGGTTTTCCCCACAAAATATGAGGTATGAGTTACCTGCAATCGTTACACAAGATAACACCTTGTCTTATATACAGACAAGCTTACACATCACAAGTAAACAGAAATTTACTGAACTTTGGGTAGTGCATGGATAATGAAATGTGTTTAAATTTCCACACCAACCAGTCCTTTCAAGTCTCAGACTATGTCAGCCAATAATATTCATATTCAATGAATTGACAATAATCTAAAGCAAGTGAACCTAAAGTATTTTCTCCACAAGAGCCTCAATTTCAGGATCTTTATTTTGACTCTTCCTTTAGTTGTTATAGGTTTCTTCATATCTTTCTTCTAAAGTCTAAATTGCTAAAGTCCATGCTAATGCAGTTCTCTAGGGCTATTTGTACTTCTTTCTGTTTTTTAATATAGTTTCATTTGTTAATTATGTTTTATTTCACAAACTACGGTGCTTGCCTTTTGAAGTAACAACACATTTTCAGTAAAAGGTATCTTTAGCATTGGTTTTGTTGGGGTTTAGGTTTCGTTTATTATATATTTTGCAGTGTTTTGTTTTTTGTTTTCGACTAGCTTATGGCAGCTGTAACATGTTGGTCTACTGGTCTCCTTTCTTTAATCTTAGTGTTGGAATTTGTCTACTTAATCTTTATCTTTTGTTTCACCAAATCTCTCTCTCTCTCTCTCTCTCTCTCTCTCTCACACGCACACATTGGCTGTGATTAAGTCTTTCTTTTCATTTTATATTAAATATTGTGACCATCAAGAGAAATCTCCACAATGAGTCACCATTCCAAATTTTTTGCTAAAATATGTACCATTTTGCATAGAGCATTGAATGGTCAACTGTGTCACGTTGGCTCCTAAGTCATGGGTTCAACCATTCGAGGATGAGCAGACAAGAAAATCAGATTTTAGGCTGAGGAAATTATTTCACTAACCACTACTAGAAGTTAGTTGAAGGCTTTGTAAAGTTGGGTTTCAATTTTTTAGTAACATTATGTATGTGTTTCATAAATAATGCCAACAGACTAAGCCACTTAATCGACACCTAGCTACCTTCTTCTCAAAAAAAAAAATAATTGACACTAACCAATGTATATGATTCAGAAACAGACTAATAAAAGTCTGAAACTCTAAATAGAAACTAGTTCCACATTTAGAAATTTTGTGTCAGCATCCATTGATCTGAATCTTCTTCTTGACCTTTAAATGAATCAAATAATCAGGCATTTTGGAGTGGATATCATCAAGAATGGGAAGAAAGTAATATCAAATAAAATTTAAGATAATGTCTGCCTTGATAACCCTTATATTGGACAAGTTGCATCCAATTGAATCAAGTTAGCTGGACATGATCACAAAACATAATGATAATCCATGCCGTCAGATAAAAATAGAGTGGGAGTTGTTTGACTTGTTTCACTTGTTTAAGATAATGTCTGACTTGTTTCACTTGTTTATATCTTTCTTTCGTACATGAGATTTTCTTGTTATAAAATCTTTTGCAATCAGTATTTTTGAAGTCACTAATGTTCCCATGCTCCTTTATATAGAGTATCTCAGCCTATATGGGAACAAAATTGTCTGGAAGAGTGTTGGCAACTTTTGTAAGAGGGAACCTTGTGTACAAAGAGGGGAAGCATGCTCCTGCAGCCTGTGGTGTTCCAATCCTTGCAAGATAAAGACCAAAAAAATGAAAACCTGTAACTATTATAAGTTTCTAATATCCAATGGTTTCTTGATGTTTTATTTCTTTCTTCAATTGATTTTCTGACAATCACTCCAAACTCTTGCCCATTACAAAGCCTGGGTTTGGTTGAAGGTGGGCCAGTCATCATTGGGGGCAAGAAGCAATGTTGCAATACGCAATCACCATCAGCTTTTGCTCAACTTGGCAGTATTGATCATGGGACTCAAGTTTCTATACTTTATTGGTGATGATATTGATTTCATCTCAAGGCATGGATGCACAGAGTTCATTGCTTATAGAGTAGATTTCTGAACTTACATGGACAAACTGTTGCTGTATATATTTAATATAAGTTATCATCAGTATACTTTTTATCTTGTAAAACTTTATTTGAACATTTCTGTTGATTGAAAAAGAATAATGAAAAATCATGCTTTTGTTTGACTGACTTTCTAAATCTAATGCACCAGAACCTTCGGGGGCTTGGTTGTGCAGAAAAACAAAGTAGTGCATAAGCTAGTGCCAACTTTTACCTGGTTAAATAAAGTTGGATGCTTCTTTTTTATGCTTCCATAGTTCCATATATAGTTCTTATGGTACATAGGCCAGCTGATTTATTTATTATTTTTTAAAAACATTAAAAAAAAAAAGAAATTTGCAGCAATTTTATTATGAAAAAGGACACAACCATAGTTTGACAACCACATTGACAAACTATATATAGACACAAACTTTCGAATCACCCCCACACAAAATCAAATTACATGCAGCCCAAGTTGAATCAAAATGTAGTAATTAAAACAAAAAAGAAATAAAAGAAAAGAACATTTATATTCAACAACAACAACAACAACATAAAGAGGAAGAGACAGGTACGAGAAAATTTAAATCCTTATGAAGCAATCACTCCACCACTTAACCAAACAGATAACTTTATGCAGGTAATAATACTTGAGAAATTCAAGTTTAAGAAACTGGAGTACCACTGGGAACAGGGGAGTTGCCCAAAGTAAAAAAAAAAAAAAAAATTCCCAGTGAAACTCGAGTTTTATAAACTCGAGTTTCACTAAAGGAACTCGAGTTTATAAAACTTGAGTTCCACTGGGCAAATTTTTTTTTTTTTTTTACTTAGGCAACTCCCCTGTTCAGGCAGAAGGGGTTGCCCTGTTTCCTCTGTTTTTTCCAGTGGAACTCGAGTTTTATAAACTCGAGTTCCACTGGGAATTTTTTTTTTTTTTTTTTTTTTTTTTTTTTTTTTTTTTTTTTTTTTTTTTACTTTGGGTAACTCTCCTGTTCAGGCAGAAGGGGTTGCCCTGTTTCCTCTGTTTTTCCCAGTGGAACTCGAGTTTTATAAACTCGAGTTCCACTGGGAAAATTTTTTTTTTTTTTACTTGGGCAACTCCCCTGTTCAGGCAGATTGGTTGCCCTTTTTTTTTCTTGCACTTGCAGGCAAATCAGGAACTGAAATGTGTAAATGCACCTGCTGAGAAACATAGATGAAGAAGCTGAGAATGTAATCTAACACTCATTGAGAGGCAGAGAAGTTGAGAGTGTAAATGCACAACCATTACATCAAAAGCCGTTCTCGCACCAAGCTATAGAAACTGTTACGTTCTATTCATAAATATAGTTTTACAATGCAAATACATTTGCATCACAACAAAAAGGCATTCTCAATATATCAACATTCTAAACATGCGCAACCATCCTTAATTTGCAATTCTAACCGTACTACTCAAATCACAATCTTCATAGAGGTACATTGGGTAGAGAATTATAAGTACATTAAACAAAAACCAAAAAGTTAAATGTGCCAATACAACGCAGTCACTTTTCCTAAGATTAGCATTTCGCACAACAAAAATGGCGTCCATGGAAGCATGCCTGCAAAACGTAAACTAATCACGTTAGGAGAGAAGTAGTAAAAACAGTAGTTAATGGTAGAATGAACAACAATTATATTTAACCAATGCATAATATTTTTCCATCTACCTACCTACTGTGGAACATTACTGCTTGTGGAAGCGCCACGAGACTGCGGACATTTTCTACAGTTATGCCCGGAAGCATGACACAATCCACATGTTTGCTTGGGTTGACTCTCTATCAAATCTGCATCCTCCCTCCGCCATCCCGAGCCTTGATCCTTATTCCTCACTCCATCCATCTCATTTCTTATTCTTGACTTCACTGGTCGACCTTTGGCCCGCAACAATGCTGGATTAGGCAACCACTTTGGCCCCATGGGATCCCTCCACAATGATTGTGACTTGGGAATCACAAATGCATGCTGATAAGTGTTAAGGGCATTGTCCAAACCATAACATGGGTGAATATATGCGGTCGAATCAATATTCAAATAGTCACATACTCGAATTGCATGTGAACACGGGATCCCTATGTTTTGCCATTTCCCACAACTGCATGTTCTTTCCCATATCCGAACTTTATAACTGTAGTTTCCCCCTCCTGCGCTACACGTGAATGAAGTAACTATCTGATATATCATCTGTTCACTGTTAAATGGCTTGAGATAGTGTTTCTCAGATTTAAGCTTATTTCCTTCCCACTTGTCAAAGGCTTATTGACTCCATTTCTTACCCTCTGACAGGCGATTGAGGTATTCTTTGTGCCGGTCGTGGAAATATTCAACAAGTTTGGACCAAGTAAACTCAACCAACGCGGCAATAGGAAGGCCCCGTGCACCTTTAAGTACACCATTGAAGCACTCTGATATATTGGTTGTCATTGCCCCAAAACGTCTTCCACCATCATGTGATTGGGTCCACATATCCACAGACTCGCTCATTAGGTATGTGTATGGAAGATAATCTTGATTCTTTTCCTTCCCATCCTTCCTCGTCACCTTTTTCTTATTCCGAATGGCCTCCATTTCCACTTGCTTAATGGACTCTATTATGGTATCAAATTTAACTACCTGAGTAGCATATCCTGCTTTTAAGCAAGCTGACTTTAGAGTCGAGTTTTGAAAATGTGTGTTGAAGTTGCTAGCAACATGTCGAAGGCAATATCTATGATATACCCGTGTTCTTCCATCATCCCCTCTAGGCCAGTTTGCAATGGCATTTTTGATACCGAGATGTCGGTCAGAAATTATGCAAATGCCTTTGTCGGGTATCATGTGGCCAATCGTATCTCTGAGGCATTGTAAAAACCACCTCTAACTGGATCCTGACTCACAATCCACAACAGCAAAGGCAAGAGGGAATACCTTGTTGTTAGCGTCGGTTGCCATTGCAACCAACAACTTTCCCTGATATCTACCATACAGATGGGTCCCATCAATACTGATAAATGGCTTGCAATATTTGAATCCATCAATGCTTGGACCGAAAGACCAAAACACATAATTCAATAATACGGTGTCATCTTCATCGGTGGATGTCGTACGATAGAACACTTGGGTAGTCGGATCCATATCAATATATGCCATAAACAACTTTTGCAACCTCTGGTAAGACTCTTCCCAATTCCCAAACAGCTTCCCAATCGCCTTTTGTTTCGCATCCCATACCTTGTAGTAAGAAGGTTTATGGCCCTCATATTTCGACTCTATCATAGATCTAAGATGCTTAATTGGAGTAGTGTGATCCTCACTTAACTTCTTAAGGATGTCTGATACAATGAAGTTACAATTCATCATTCTACCATCATTTCGCACCCCAGTTCGTATACACGTGTGAGGACCCTTGTACACAGTGACCATCCATAGTCCCTGGAGATTGGGCTTCATGACTGCGCAGACATACCACCTGCATGACTCATCCACGCATTTTGCACAAAGTTTTGTCGTCGTCGACCTACTGATTATATACTGTTTGTTTTCCTTGAGGGCACAAATTGTTAATACACGCTGCACCTCCACCTTATTGGCAAAAGTCAAGCCTTTGCACAAATTCATCTCCTCTCTCCAAGTAGACACAAATAGTATCTCCATATGTGAAGGATTAACCATATTTTCCCAAGTATTTGCAGAAAATGACAAAGCAGGAGGTGCATAGGCAGAGATTGTGTCCGTAATGTTTTGGACCCTAAAAACATTGTCTGCATTAGGTTCATTACCGTCCAACGTCTCATCATCATCAATGTCCCTCTCAAAGTCCCTAAAGTCCCCTCTCTTAATCATGTCTTCAATCTCATCTCTATCATCAAAATCTTCATCATCAATGGCAGTACTCCCATTAACATAGTCGTCGTCATCATCATCGTCATCCTCATACTCATCATCATTCTCATCCTCATCATCATCATTATAATCGGTATGAAAATTATCATGCTCTACATGTGTAAAATACTCATATTAAGCATCCGGAACTGTAACTGGTAAACTTGTTTGTGTTTGTTGAATTTCGTCGATACCAACTTCTGCACGCGGCTTCAACTGTATGTACAACTCAATGTTAGTTACTTCAGGTATTCTCTCCAACTTGTCAAACATGATCTTCACATGTTTGTCTGTTTCTATCACCATGTACTTGTAATTAATTCGGTGCTTCAGGATTTCATTTGGCATACGATAAGTAATTTCTATGTTGTGCACAGCAGGATTCTCACACAACTCTTCCATAACCATCATCTTCAATTCGTCAAGGGTCTTGAACCTACGATCAATTTGGGTATAATAGCTCTTTATACTCGGCCCTTGAAATGGCAATCCCTTGTTCGCATTGGCATTCTTCAACGGACCACCGTAGTATAGGATTATATTAATTTCAGGCATTGTGAACCTATTAAAGTCAAGTTACCATGTTAGTTAAAAAACATTTTAAACTTCCCTGATCTAAAAGAAACTTCAAGCAAGTCTTTAACTGTCTAATAAAAAGAAGCGGCCAAGAAATTTTTTTAATTTGATTTTCATGATACAAACTGAACATTTTTTTCTAAAATTTTGGCTATAGTACAACTATATTTAACATTTGGTATAATTCAGATGAGAGGAGACAAATGCAAGGGCCCAGATCCAAACTTTTAGTAAAAATTAGTGACAAGGATGCAATCGCTTGTAAGAGAGCCAATAAACAACTTGTGAGACACAAACGGCGAGCCCAAAATAATAAGTGAATAACAGTTAACCAAAAGGAAACTTTTTTTTCCATCATACAAGTAACATCTGGAACATACACAAAGCACACTTGATGCAGGGCATACTAGTTCAGCGAAAACATAATCTAAATGAATGTTGTGTGTGTGTGTGTATGTATATAAAGGAAATTTATGATAATTATCTAGTTAATGGGTATCCTAAGGCATTGATTAAGAGAACATTTTTTTTTTTTGGAGAATCAATTAAGAGAACAAATTAAAAGAACAAATGTGTAAGTATATGCCACAAGCCTGCAATACACAGTGGTGTGTTGTACATATTGATTTTTATATAAAAGAATCATTTAATAGGATATAAGATGTCAAAGGTTTTGTAGCTTAGTAAAGGTCTCTTTTTTAAGGCAAAACTGGAAAATTTGAATGATTCACCTACAATGAAATGAAAGGGTATATATTGCTTTCCTCTTGGTAAATCTTTGGCACCACACCCATAGACAACTAATACCCAAATACAATAACAATCAAATCAAAAAACCCTTACATGAGATATGAAATTGTTGAGAGGGAAGAGCAGTGAGAGGCAATGTGGTGAGTGAGAGAGTGAGAGTTATGGGTAAATGAGAGGCTTGTGTATTACGTCTGTTGCTCTGTAGGGAGTGAGAGGCAATGTGTTCAGTGATAGAGTGAGAGTTATGGGTGAATGAGAGGCTGACTGTATATACGTCTATTGCTCTGTGATTAATTTTTTTTATGCTCTGTTTTTTAGTGTATGTACGTGTGAATAGTGCTGAGGCAAACTCGAGTCTTTAAGACTCGAGTTTTCATTTATGGAACTCGAGTCTTAAAGACTCGAGTTCTAAAGGATATTCGTTTTTATTTTAGCTGTTTCTGTTCAGTAAAACTCGAGTCTTTAAGACTCGAGTTTTGATTTAGGGAACTCGAGTCTTAAAGACTCGAGATCCAAGTGGACAACTTGTCCACCTCACCAATTGGTCCAGACGCGGTGGAGTGAGAATAAAAACAGTATCTCGAGTTTCTAAAACTCGAGATGCTTAGTTTCCTTAATAGTTTCACGCGTTGTCTAACTAACCAAATACAACTCTCACCCATAGTCATTCTGCACATTTCCTCATAAATCTAGGGTCCGTTTGAATACCGCTGAAAACTGAAAACTGAAAACTGAAAACACTGTAGCAAAATAATATTTAAATATGTGAATAGTACCGTGAGACCTATTTTTAATGAAAAAATTGTTGAAAAGTGAAAATTGTGGGTCCATGAATAGTAAAAATTGTGGGAAAAAGTCACATGTTGCGGTTACTGTTCAATAAACATTGAACAGTAGTCGCAACAGTGATGAACAGTAAAAAAATTGTCTGGGAAAGCTGAAAAGTAAAAAAAAAAAGTAAAAAAAAAAAAAAAAAAAAATCTGCGAACGCAAACGCGTGTGGGAAGCGCAAAACGCGCTTCCCAAACGCACACCCTAATTGGCAAAAACAAAACAACGTCACCCCACCTTATTTATCACACGTCTACTCTTTTCTGTCTCAAACTTTCTCCCTCTGCAACATCATTGTTGCCGCACCATCACCAAAGAGGAGACCCTTCAGCAACAAAGAGCATAAGAAGACACGATCTGGTGGAGATCTTGCCATTGCCATTTACCTCTCCTTAAAAAACCCAGAAGCCAACAGATGGAACTTGACCCAGATGTCTTTGATCCCAATCTTGTTTTATAAGCTTCACTTTCATAGGTTTGCTGGAATTTATTAATGTTTGGGTTTTGCGGAATTTGAAATAAAATTGGCTCATGTTGTTTATAGATTTGACTTTTTTGAATCATTAAAATTTAGTAAAGCCATTCTCCATCAAAAGAGACAGAGAAAGGTACTTGTACTTTGCTCCATGGCCTTGTGGACTTATGCCTCCGCCAGCAACTGAAGCTTTCTTCTGTCCACTGTGTGTTCTGGTAGATCTTTGATTTGGCAGCAGTGATGTTGCAAAGAGAGGAAGTTTGAGACAAAACAGAGGAGAATGTGTGATAAATAAAGTGGGTTGACATGGGTTTATTTTTGACCATTAGATTCATTATTTGACAGGTGTCTCAAATCTATTTAAAAACGGGAGGTAATGGGAGGGTCCTTAACGGGAGGTGAGCCAGTCCCCATCTCACACCACTTGTGTGTGGTGAGCATTAATTTCTAGGGGCCATGGTAGGTCGCACTCCTAAGGTGAGAGGAGGGACATGTCCATTAGCAAATAAGTCACGGAACAAAAGAGACAAAAAAGTAGTCAACAAATCATAGTCTTGGAGTGCAATTACTACGAGCGAATTTTCGTGGAACAAACATGAGTTTTGGTCTTTGGCATTTGGCTTAAGGCAACAAGTCAAAATCTTCTTTAAAATAATATAATAATAATGAAAACTAGTTGAAGTGCAATTACTACGAACGAAGTTACATGAAACAAACACGATTATTCTTCCTTGGCATTTGGCTTAAGTCAAAAAATCAAAATTTGTGAAGTGCAATTACTAGGAACGAAGTTTCATGAAACAAACACGAGTAATGAAAAGTAGTTGAAGAATCGCTATATACTATCACAAGCTACAGTAATATCCAATTGCATCACCTCCACTATTCACATTTCAGCTTCTCTTCCTTTAAACTTCCCCTCCTTCGTTACCATGGGTGCATCTTTTGCAAATCATCATGTGCTGTTCTTACTATGGTTCTTTGCCGCTACCTTCAGTTTAAACTTCTTCATAGTCGAGTCAAACTCAAATGTCTCTTGCATTGAAAAAGACAAACAAGCACTCTTAAGCTTCAAACAAGGTCTCATCGATTCTGGAAACATACTCTCCTCTTGGTCTGTCCATGAAGATTGCTGTAGATGGCACGGAGTTTGTTGCGACAACAATACTAGTCAAGTCACTGAGCTCCACCTCAGTTGTCCTATGGACGCTGATGGAGATTTCAACTACAAAAAAAGGTTACGCGGTGTGATTAGTCATTCGTTGCTGGAATTAGAACATTTGAATTACTTGGACCTGAGTGGGAATGAATTTAATTGTACTGGTATTCCAAGTTTTCTTGGTTCAATGGGCAGTATGAGACATCTTGACCTCCATGATTGTGGGTTTTGTGGAGTCATACCTTATCAGCTTGGCAACCTTTCAAGCCTTCACTATCTAAATCTTGGATATAATTTCCTTTATGCAGATAACCTTCATTGGATGTCTAGTCTCTCTGCCATTCAATACCTTGACCTGAGCTCAGCCGACCTTCACGGAGAAGTTGATTGGCTTCAAATAATGAGTAAGTACCCATCTCTTTCGGATCTAATCTTGCAATATTGTCATCTTGATAGCCTGAATCCATCTCTTGCATCAATAAATTTTACGTCTCTTCGATCCCTTGATCTTTCTAGAAATCATTTCAATCATGAGATACCTAATTGGTTCTGTAATCTCAGTACAAGCCTCTTAGTGCTTTTCCTGGCCGAAAATTCTCTGATAGGCGGGATACCGTCTAGCATTTTGCATTTTCAGAAATTAGAATATCTCGATCTTAGAGATAATTCTTTGAGCGGAAAAATTCCAGAATCGCTAGGACAGCTTAAGCATTTGAAATATCTCAGTCTTGGTGGTAATCCTTTAAGTGGTCCTATTCCTTCGTCCATTGGGAATTTATCTGAATTGCAAATCTTATTGCTTGATAGAAATAAGTTAAATGGCACCATTCCAAAGAGTCTTGGACTTCTCTCAAATTTAGTTTCGTTACTTATTTCAATGATTACTTTCACAGGTAGTCTAGATGAAGCTCATTTCACCGAATTGTCAAAATTAAAATACCTACATATCTCCTATACACCTTTGTTCTTTAACGTGAATTCCAATTGGGTTCCTCCTTTTCAACTTGAATATGTTTCCACAATTTCCTGCAACATAGGTCCCAACTTTCCTACGTGGCTACACACACAAACATCCCTTCAGTTTTTATTATTGCCCTTGTCAGGAATTTCGGATAAGGCTCCGAGCTGGTTCTAGGATTGGATTTCGAATATTAATACGGTTGATCTCTCTAATAATCACATAGAAGGGGATGTAACAAACATTTTGTTGAATTCTACTATTTTGAATCTAAGATCTAATCATTTCAAGGGGCGGTTGCCACGATTGTCTGCAAATGTTGAAGTACTTGATATGGCTAACAACTCAAATTTTGGATCCCTTTCCACTTTCTTGTGCCAAAAGATGAATAAAAAAAATAAATTGAAGGTTTTAGATGTATCAAACAATTTTTTATGTGGAGAACTTTCTAATTGTTGGAGGTACTGGCAATCTTTGATCCATTTAAACTTGGGGAGCAATAATCTATCTGGTAGAATTCCTTATTCTCTGGGGTCTTTAGTTGAACTCAAGTCATTGAGTTTACAAAACAATAGAATCTATGGGGATATTCCTTCATCATTGAAAAGGTGCTCAAAATTAGGGCTTATTAATATAGGTGATAATCATTTTCTAGGGACCATACCACTCTGGATTACAAAAATGACAGAACTTATAGTTCTTCGTCTAAGATCCAGTGGATTCAAGGGCAATATACCTCCAAATATATGCCAAATTTCTTCTCTTAGAATATTGGATCTTGCAAATAATAGCCTATCTGGACCCATACCAAGCTGCTTGAAATATATGAGTGCCATGGTTATGCCTAATGACCAAGGTATTTATTTTGATAGTTTAGAGTACGACTTTGACTATGGTCCTTACATTGAGAGTCTTATGCTGGTTCCAAAAGGATATGAATTAGAATATAAAGATAACCTTAGATTTGTGAGGATCATTGACCTTTCAAGTAACAACTTGTGTGGATCAATTCCAGTTGAAATTTCAGTTCTTTCTGAATTACGGTTTTTGAACTTGTCTCGAAATCATTTGATTGGCAACATACCAGCAAACATTGGGCTAATGAAGGAGTTAGAGTCAATGGATCTCTCACGAAATCATCTATCAGGTGAAATTCCTCCAAGTATGTCTAATTTGACGTATCTTGATTACTTGGACTTGTCTTACAACAATTTCTCAGGTAGAATTCCTTCAAGCACCCAACTTCAATCTTTTGAGGCTATCAGATATATTGGCAATCCTCAATTGTGTGGTGATCCTCTCCCAAAAAGCTGCACACCACCAATTGAAGAATCTCATAATAGAACATCAATTGGCAAAACTAAAGAGGACTCTGAAAGTTCTAGCTTCTATATGGGTATGGGAGTTGGATTAGTTGTTGGCTTCTGGGGAGTTTGTGGAGGTCTCTTCTTTAAAAGGACATGGAGGCATGCTTATTTCAAATTTGTCAATGACACAAAGGATTGGTTTTATGTGACTACAATACTAAAGGTGAAATGGTTACTGGAAAAGCTATGAAGTGACCGCCTTAGTCAGTGAAGGATATCAGTATCTAGCTAAAAGGTATTGCTTCAAATAATATGTCCTTAAATACTAGTTCATTCATGTTAATGTAGCAGTCACTTATTTTGAATATATGATTTAATTCATAGCTAATGTGATAGTCATTTGGATTTTATTTCACAAACATGGCATACTTTTAGCTTTAGTCTTTATTTGCAACTAGTCCATTGTGTTAGAAATAAAGTTCATGCAAATATCTTAAAGGATATCATTACCTTTAAGCTACAACTAAACTTCGTTTAGAGATATTTGAAAGGACAAAGAGAGAGATTATGTGAAATTCTCAATAGAAACAAAGGGCTACTATGACTAGAGGAATTGTTTCTCATATAAAAATACATCAAATATGTGGTGGAGTTTTTTTTTTTTTAAATAAAAATAAAAATATTAATTTTATTATTATTATTTTTTAATACAATGCACAACATATTTTCTCACCTCATATGCTATAAGCTTCAATTCCATAGGAAGATTTACTAATAAAATATTAAGGAAAATACTTAGGTACAGTACGTAATTAGGTGCCAATCATTGAAAGAAGAAAATATTGGCTTAATTGTTTACCTTTATCCTTATTTAACTAAGTTAAGTTTCAAAACAAGTATATTGACTAAGTGCTTCTTATATACTTGTTGATCATAATTGTTTTGCTTGTTTTTTTTTTTTTTTTTTTTTTTTTTTTTTTTTTTTTAATAATTTTTGAGAATCAATACGGTGCTTTATATTAAAGAAGGCCAAAAAGATCAGCCTGTAAAACAGATGAACTATCCAGACATGAAATTGGGAGAGGTTCTTAGCTCGCCTTGCTAAAGAGTGAGCTAGACCATTACATTGCCTTCTAACATGAGTATAATTAATTGATGATAAATAAGAGGCTATGAACTGAATATCCTTCACTAAGTGGCCAAAACTTGCTAAAGAGTAAGAGTCTTCCCTTATTGCTGTGATGAGGATCTAAGAATCACTTTCCAGTACTATATTTCTGAACCCCGTTTCCACTGTTAGCTCCATGCCTCGTTGAGCTGCCAGCGTTTCAACCTCTATCACCATTGAGGGCAGAGGGATGCGTTCAGATAGAGAGACCATTACCTACCCATGCTCGTCCCTCATGACCACGCCCAAACCAGCTGTATTTTCTGTAGCAAAAAGTGCCCCATCCACGTTCACCTTGTACTGACCAAAACCTGGAGGTTGCCAGCTTGTTATTGGACTTCCCACTGGCGCTACCCGTGCCGTGTTGTGCTGTGAAAATTCACTCACCCTTTCCCTGGCTCGCTACAATAAGTGGTCCAATTTTTCTACATTTTTACCCAGTCTAAGATTGTTTCTCCGAGTCCATAAGGCCTACACCACCATGGCAAACAGTGTTGGCTCTCTATTTTCTGCGAAGACAGTCCTGATAAGGTCAACAAAAGACTCGGTTCTTCTCAAATTTTCATGGTTCCATAGAGGCATTTTTTTCCAAAGTTCCTCAAGCTTCGAACAACTGTACAGAGCATGTTTCACATCTTCATTATGCTCTCGGCATGCTTCACAGCCAGCATCTTGAATGATCTTCCGTCGAACCAGGTTGTCCTTAGAAGGCAAGGAATTTTTAGTTGCCCTCCAGACCAAATTCTTCACTTTGCTCTGCACAGGTAGGTTCCAAATGGCTTGCCACAAAGGTTTTAACCTTGAAATATCAGATTTTCCAAGTTGTGTATTCTGAAATTCCTTTTGTAGAAATTGATACCCGAATTTCACCATATATTCTCCTTTAGGATTATAGGGCCATGTAAGTACGTCAGGCTGGTTAGTGCGACACAGGGGAATTGTTCTTATGATCTCCACTTCAAAACTGAACAAGGTGTTCTCCAGCACCTCTGTTTTCCATTGCCTCTACTTCGCATCTGTCAATGAACACACTTTGGCACCTAACAATGCCTCAGGCCGAGGTGATAATACCCTAGGAGATTATTTTCTCGACAACCATCTGCCCATATGTCTACAGATTGTCCATCCCCCATCCGCCATATTGCTCCTTTTTTATGACTTCTGTACCTCTTATTATACTATTCCATGCATATGAAGTTGAGCTCGGGTTGACGGCCTCCATAATTGTACTATTTGGAAAGAATTTTGACTTAAACACCCTATAAAACAATGATGTTTTGTCGTGTAAGAGCCTCCAAGTTTGTTTCGCCAATAATGCATCATTGAACATTAATAAATCCTTAAACCCCATTCCACCTTGGGACTTAGGTTTACAAAGCTCTTCCCATTTAATCCAATGGACCTTTCGGCCCTCTCCCCTTTGGCCCAAAAGAATATTTTGATGATGGCCTCAATTTCATGACATAACCCAATTGGCAATGTGAATCATGACATCATGTAGGTAGGAAGTGCTTGAGCCACTGCCTTGATTAAAACTTCCTTTCCTGCTTGTGAGAGCAACTTCCCTTCCCATCCATGCAACTTTTTCCACACCCTTTGCTTTATGTTGTCAAAACTCTCCTTTTTCTTCCTTCCAATAAAGGATGGCAACCCCAAGTGCTTCTCATATTGTTGGACCACTGGAACTCCTAGAGCTTGCTTTATAGATTCTTGCATAGTTGGGGATGTGGACTTGCTAAAGAAGAGAGTGGTCTTATCCTAATTAATCTGCTACCTAGAAGCTCTCTCATTTGTATTCAAAATCTCCAACAATTTTTGACAATCATTTTCTTGTGCCTTGCAGAAAATAAGATTATCATCTGCAAAAAAGAGATGGGTTAATTTGGGACCATTACGAGAAATAGAGACTCCCTTAATTTCTCCTAGATCTTCAGCTTTTTTCAACAACCCATGAAAGCCCTCGGTGCATAGAAGAAAAAGATATGGGGAGAGAGGGTCTCCTTAACGAAGCCCCCTAGTTGGAACAATGTTTCCTTGTGGCACCCCATTTATCAAGATTGAATAAGTGGTTGTGGATATGCATCCCATCATTAGCTTCACCCAACCCTCACAAAACCCCATTTTCTTCATCAGTTTCTCCATGTATAACCATTCAACCCTATCGTAAGCTTTACTCATATCTAGTTTTAGTGCCATAAAACCTGTACTTCCTGAGCTATGATTTCTCATATAATGCAAAGTTTCAAAAGCAACCATGATATTATTAGAATCAATTGGTCTGTCATAAAAGCACTTTGATGTTCAGACACAATATTAGGTAGCATCTTTTTCAACCTATTTGCTAGAACCTTAAAGTATACCCTATATAGGACATTACTGAGGAAATAGGTCGATATTGTGAAATGTATTCCGAGTTTTTTACTTTGGGGACTAAATTAATAAAGGATTGGCCAAGTGAGGGTGGAAAAGTACTCGTATTCAAATACATAAATATAGCATCTGTCACATCATTACCAACCAAAGATCAATAGTTTTGATAAAAAAATTGGAGGCATATCGTCTGGTCCAGCTGACTTTAAGGGTGCCATTTGTTTGAGTGCTACCTCCACATCCTATGCCATGAATTTCCCCATCAATTCTGAGTTCATCTTCTCTGTAACTACGTGTGGGATTTGCTCCAAAATTGTCTCAAAGCTGGTCGGATTTGAGGAGGTAAATAAATCTTGATAGAAATCCACCACCACGTCCACCATACTACTCTAATCAGTGCACCATATGCCCTCTCTATTATATAATCCCTTAATGTAATTTCGCAGTCGCTGTTCAGAAGCTTTGCTATGAAAATACCGGGTATTTCGGTCTCCATCTCTAAGCCATTGTATTTTAGACCGTTGGAACCACATTTAAGCTTCACGGTCCAACATTAAATTAATTTCTTGTTCAAGCCTTCTCACCTGTGCCACATCTCCTCCTCTGCTTACTGCCAGTTCAGCCTTGGATAATAGTTTTCTCTTTTCCTTTAATTCCTACCTCACACTCCCAAAACTTGTCTTACTCCACTTTGAAAGTGCTTCACCCCAGTTCTGAATTTTTTTTATCACCCTATTGCAAGCAGTAGCCTCAATATCCTTCTTCCACATCGCTTCAATGGTTGCACCACACCCATGCCCGGCCATCCACATCTGCTCAAACCTAAAAGGTTTTTGCTGATTACACTCCATACCTTTAGGCCGAATTAATAAGGCTTTATGATTCGAAGCCGTTGCGTCTAAATGGTACAGTTTTGTATCTGGGAACATTGCGAACCAATCATTGGTTGCAACAGCCCGGTCCAACCTCTCCCATACTGTATAGTTCTCAAAATGCTTATGCCAAGTGAACATAGGTCCCACAAAACCCAGGTCCATAAATCCGCAATCATCCAATACATCTCTAAAGCCTTGCATCTGTTCATGCGACCGTTCTCTGCCCCCAATTTTTTCTGATTGCTTAATTACTTCATTGAAGTCACCTGCACACAACCAAGGCGCCTTTCCTCTTGCTTTCAAACTTCTCAACCTTCCCCATGCTTCATGCCTTTTTTGAGTGTCCGGTTCCCCATAAAATCCTATAAAACGCCATTTCCCCTCCTTATTCTTGTTTATTGTACTATCTATGTGGTACTCTGAGAAAGTCTCCACTGTTAAATCAAAATCCTCCTTCCAAAAAATCACCAAACACCCCATTTTATTTCTTCTAGGAGCCACAAATTTATTCTTCATCTTCAAACGTTCTTTCACAAACATTAGTGAGTGATAGGGATCTTTTACACAACGGAGGGATCTTTTGCCCACACCATCTCTGCAAGCTGATTTTCTATTCGTTGGTTCCCAAGCCCCCGATAGTTCCAACATAAAATACTCATTGGTTCTAGCAGGGCTGGGAACCAGTCGCCGCCAATATCAATTTTTTTTCTTACCCCCCTAAGAAACCTTTCTCTTCTTAAGTAACTCAGATTGGTCATCCTTACTATCCCCCCTCCTTTTTTTCCCCTACAATGTCTTCCATAACAACATCTGTCCCCATCTTTGTTTTGTTTAATCTTTTCCAAGTTGCAACCCTTTCTATTTTTTGCACTGTGTTTTCATCAATAACTGACAGTGGTGCACGTGGTAGTGGCGTTGAAAAAAGAGGTTGCTATGCACGTGAGGTTTGAGTGTACATGGGTTGGTCATCAGTGAGTGATAGGGATTCTAGCAAATTTTCCTTACCCGTGGTAGCTATATTTTTGGCAGTAGTAGTTACTGTTGAATTAAACCTTTTTAGCTCTTTATCAATCTCCTCGATCCTTTCCTCAAATATCTCATCAGCTGAACGTGTCTCCCCCAAATTCGTTGACTTCAACTTTAAATTCCTTAATATCCCCAAATTATAGAATTTGAACGTGAATCATGCAAATTATTCTCCTGAGAATCCGCGTCATTATTACCTTGCTGCCCATTGGCTGTGCTTTCCTTTTCTGACCTAATTACCTCTGGCGACGGCTTCCCTGTACGAACAACAACCACCGATGGCTTACCCGTTGGTGGTGGTGGTGTAGTAGATGAGTCTTTTCCCCGTCGAGTGTAAAAACCGGGGACCTTAATGACGTTTTTCCTTGATGGAAAAAAAGGTGGAGCACGAAACCATGGCCCAAACTATTGGGATTCAGTTGACAAACTTCCTTCTGATTCAACCCATTGTTCACAATCCTTGTCATCGTGTGTAAGGTAGCCACATCGGTAACATATATTAGGGAGTCGTTCATATTTAAAAGACACCCATAATTCCTTACCACTGTCCAGAGAGATCACTCATCCATGGCACAAAGGTTTTGATACATCAATGGTGACTCTAGTTCTAATAAAACCATCCCCTTCCGACTCGTTTTCATCAGACATCACATTCACCTTTCCAATGGCCTCACAGATCTTCTCAGCCACTCGTCTATTTCTAAAACGAATTGGTATATCATGAATCTACACCCAAAAAGTAACCCACTTGAACTCCATCTCAGACAGGTCTATCTCCTTATCATAGCTTTGCAGCACCATTAAGTGCTTGTCAAAACTCCAAGGCTCTATTGCTATGATCTTCTCCAAAGAGAACTACTTGGTCCTCTTCTTTCTGTATCTTGAAACCGTTTTTTGCTCTCCATAACGGTGTGAAAGTTTTCGTGATAGCATCTATATTAAGAGCGTGCTTGGTTAAAAATTTCACAACCAAAATAGGTAACTTGTTACCCAGAGGTACTACGACACCTTCCAAAGAAGGGACTGCGAATTCTACACCCTATGAGAAGATGGAAGACCCACGTTCTCTAGTGGAGAGAAACAAATATCACTTGAACACCTCCCTTAATCTGGTACTGTGACTTTTAATTGTTTTGATTGTAATGTAAGCTTGTTTTGGTAATTGAAATAAAAACAATACACTATAATCGTAAACATATGAGTGTTAAATTATGACATGGTCACTTTTTCTTATTTGAGTGTTAAATAATCTTTTTCCCAATCCCTTAAATGTCAAAATAATTTGGTCAATTGATCATTCAAATTGTGACATGGGTAGTTTTGCATATTTGATTATCAAATAACCTATTAGGCCAAAAAAAAAAAAAATACCAACTCCACCTCTTTATTTGCCAATCTCATAAAATTTAAATAATCATTCATTTACCATTCAAAGAAATAACTTTTTGTTTTGTTTATCTTGTGGGATATTTGTAAAACATGGGGCTCTCTTGTGCTTTATTTGGGAATTTACCGTTCATGTTTGCTCTATGTTGTTCCACTAACTTTAATGGAATTTTATGATTTGGTAGGTGCAAACATCACCTATTGGGATGTTTTTGGATTATTTGTCAAGATGTTATGTGTAGAAGGTCCATGATAGGTTGTGTTTGTGTTTGCTGGTGGCCCAATCTGCTAGAAGTCAATTCTATAGGATACAATTGCTCTATCCACTACAAAGGCAGAATATATGGCAGTAACAGAGGCAGCAAAAGAACCAGTTTGGCGAACCACACACATTTGTATCTTTTTTTTTTTTTTTTTTTTTTTTTTAATAGTAAAATTTTCTCTGTTGTTGCCCATGAATGTAGGCAGTTTGCTGAAAAACATAAATGCTGGTGTTCTTTATGTGTATTTATTGTTATTAATTTGAATCTTGGGGTGCTATTTCCACAAAACTTTGTGTAGATGTTATTTTGTTTGTTCACTACTTTACCACTTGGCTTCATATATATATTTATGCTACTTTTGTCACTCAGTGTACAATTTCATCAATTGTCCTTTATTCTCAAAATTCTTCTCAAGAAAGACTTAAACATCTAGCTACCAATATTTGGAAAAGAATTATAACGAGGCAGATGTAGAGGAGATCATTGATATGGCTAGTAAAGCCTCTCTTGCTGACCAACAGAAGCAAGTCCAAGAAAATATCCATGTCCATGGATGTAATTTTTCATCCTAATACTAAAAGGATAGGTGAGGAACATGGAATGCCTCCACAACCAACAGCAGCTCCTCATTGGAGTGGCCTTGGTTTGTTGGCAGGAATGACCAATCTATTGACCGTCCTAGTAAGATTATGTTTGGCAGTCTAGAAACCTTTTCCTTGTTGCATTATGAGCTTGAAGTTGCTTGAGTGTGGCTTGAGATGTTCAGTATCTTTGCATATTCTAGTGACTTATCCTTTCTATATTTGAAGTAGTGGGATTATCTTGCAACGAAAGAGTGATGTTTGATCTATTTCGGTGATTACCTGATCTTTTTTACTAGTTTCCTCAAAACAAATTTAGTTATTTGAAAAGTTTTAAGTTATTCAAGCAAAGTTCAAGTTAACATCCATTCACTTTTGAATTGAAGTGTCAGCAAAAGAAATCTACAATTGGACAGCAAAGTGAGGGAATGATGGTGGCCTTGGGTGGTGGGGAGGGGAGGGAAGGACGCCTTTGGGACACTTAAATTGATTCTAAATAAGACATCTTCAAGGAGCTTTTAAATTTAATTACTATTTTTGAATGCCTATTGTCAGCCTGTTTAGCTTCTATAAGGTCTTTCTTGAAATTATGTTTTCATGTTTGTTTATAAGTAGTTCTATACAGGTTGTTAGATTTCTTGAAAACTTCAATGTTGCAAATGAGCATTTCCTCCCTCTTTCGCAATTTTACAATTTTCCAATTTTGTTTATAAACATGCTTATGTTTGAAGTAGTACCTGTTATAGAGTAGATACTATGGACAAATTGATTAGAGCAATTTTACCATAGCAATGAGTTCTACCTCAAATAACACTTCCTCCTCCATAATAATGGGATCAAGGGTGTTAACTTGCATAGTGTTGTGGGCTTTAGGCCCACCTAAATTACTTGTATAGCACACATGCTTGTACTACACTCTTACTTGTACTGCACACATATGCCTCCTATATATAAAGGCTCTCATGTACATTCTTTAACTATGAAATATAATACTATTGAATTCAATATTTCTAACATGGTATCAGAGCCGCTGCTCTGACCTTTTCTTAGCAGTCTTGTCTTTATTGGTGTTACTTCATTCTTAACATCGCTTCCACCATCACAGCAGCCGTCGTAGCCTCTCATAGTTAAACCTCCGATGTCCTCCAACTGTAGTCCTTGGGTTCCGGATCTGCAACTGCCATTGTTGAGGAGTTTCACACTGCAAAGACCACTGCCCTTTGCATCACCACTGCGAATATTGCTTCGATTAATTTTCTGCTGGTACCACTAAGATCGTCTTGCGCCAATCTACAAACTCGTGGAAGCCTCGAAGCCATCGGAGACCACACGCACCCCCATGTGCCACTCAAAGGTTCTGTTCCGCAGCTCACACGCCCCACACGCCACTACACAGCTGGGTTGTTTTTCTACGCGCTCCCACGCACTACGTCTTCAGGTCACGCGCCTTCACGCGCCTCAACCCTCCTAATGACATCATTGTTGATGTCATTCTGCCACGTCAGCCCTAGTTGCATCATTGCTAACGTCACTTGCTTGCGTCAGCCGCTGAAGTCATTATTTGACTTCTGGTGGTTTAACTGTTGACTTTCAGTAGGGTTCATCGTTGACTTTTTCCTAGAGCTGACTTTTTGCAGTCCATTTTTGCATATTTTGCTTCTAAATGAAGAATAAGGATAAGTCTTCTTCCTTTTGCAATAATCGTCGCCGACAATCCAACAAACGTTTTTGCAATTTTTACAAACGTTTTGGCCTACTATTGAGACTTGCTATCAACGTAATAAATTAGCTGTTTCCATTTCTACTTCTACAGTTGCTAACACTGAGAGTGTCCAACCCATGGCTCCCGTCTCTGCACAGTCTTAGTCTTCTGGATCCACTTTCACAATTTCCAGAGATGACCTTATAAATATCATCGCTAATGTCATTCGTATGGTTGTTAATGCATCTTATTCATCTTCTCTCTCAGCTCTATCTGGTATGTCTCCTACCTTTTGGCTTATGGATTCTGCTTGTTGCAATCACATGACACCTCATTTGTCCTTATTTTCTGACCTTAAACCTGCACCGCACCTCTTAATATTCGCACAACAAATGGTTCCACAATATCTGGTCATAATATAGGTTTTGTTTCGACCTCCAACCTCCCAGTTCCTGGAGTCTTTAATGTTCCTGACCTTTCTTATAATTTATTTTATGTAGGACAATTAACTGAGTTAGGTTATCGCATTATCTTTGATTATTTTGGGTGTATTGTGCAGGATCCGAGGACGGGACAAGAGCTTGGGACCGATCCCAGAGTTGGGCATATGTTTCCCATGGACAACCTTCATCTTCCACTTGTTGCTCCTGTTTTTATTGCTGTAGCTACTGCAATTTCTTCTATTCCTTCCCTTGCACTTTGGCATGCTCGTCTTGGTCACGCATCTTTCTCTCAGGTACAACAATTGGCTTCTAGAGGTTTGTTAGGTTCAGTGTCTACAGAAAATTTTGATTGTGTTTCATGTCAGTTAGGAAAACAACCAGTTTTGCCTTTTAATACTAGTGAATCAATATCCACTGATATCTTTAACCTTATTCATTCTGATGTTGGGGACCTTCCTCTGTCCCTAGTATTGGTGGATCTCAATATTTTGTTGTCTTTGTTGATGATTACTCTCGCTATAGCTAGAATTTTCATATGAAACATCGTTCTGAATTATTGCATGTATATTCTAATTTTGCAAAAATGGTTGAAACTCAATTTTCCAAACGTATCAAAAATTTTCGATCTCATAATGCTCTTTAGTACACTCAATATGCTTTCCAAGCTGTTTTGCATTCCTATGGCATTGTTCATCAACTAACTTGTCCAGGTACCTCTCAGTAAAATGGTAGAGCTGAATGAAAACTTCGTCATATTCTTGACACTATTCGTGCTCTCCTTCTCTCTGCCAAAGTTCCTACTCCTTTTTTAGGGTGAAGTTGCTCTTCATGTTGTTCATGCTATTAATCGTATTTCAAATCCTGTTATCCAAAATCAAACTCCATATGAGCGCCTTTTTGGGTCACCTCCAGACTATCAACACCTTTGCTCCTTCGATTCTGCTTGTTTCGTTCTTCTTCAGCCATATAAGCTTAACAAACTTGAGCCTTGATCAAGGCTTTGTTGTTTTTTGGGCTATGGCGAAACTTAAAAGGGGTATTAGTGTTATGATCCTGTCTCTCATCATCTTCGTATTTATCGCAATGTTGTCTTTTGGGAACATCGTTCCTTTGTCGAGCTCTCTCACTTCCGTGCCTCCCTATCTTCCTCATTTGTCTTAGATCTTTTTCCAAATGAGGCACATATTCCTTCTGTAGTTGCTCTTAATTCTCCTGTAGACTTCTCTATCCAACCACCAAATATCCTTGATCCCTTTCCTAGTTCACCCTTTAATGAACAGGTGGAAGATGAACAGGTCGAAGACGAGCTACCCAACCCTGAGCTTGGGTCCCCTGCTCCTGCTCCGCCTGAAGATCCTACACAAGACATTCCACCTCATCACTTAACTCGGGTAAGATTCATTCCTGCACATTTACTTAACTATCATTGTTACACTACGCTTACTACATTGCACGAGCCTCACACCTTTCATAAGGCTTCCACTGACCCTTTATAGCAAATTGCAATGAAAGAGGAACTTGATGCATTATCTAAAAACCATACTTGGGATTTGGTGACTCTTCCCCCCTGGAAAATTTGTGGTTGGTTGTAAGTGGATCTACAAGATTAAGACTCGTTCCGATGGGTCTATTGAGTGCTACAAAGCTCGTCTTGTTGCAAAAGGTTTTACACAAGAGTATGGGATTGATTATGAAGAGACCTTTGCTCCAGTTGCTTGTATCTCATCTATTCGTGCCCTTTTAGCTGTTGCTGCTGCTAGTAAATGAGACCTTTTTCAGATGGATGTCAAAAATGCATTTCTTAATAAGGATTTAAATGAAGAAGTTTATATGCAACCTCCTCTTGGTCTCTCTATTGAATCAAACAAGGTTTGTTACATTCAACGTGCATTTTATGGCCTTAAACAAGCTCCACGATCTGAGTTTGCCAAATTAAGCTCTACCATCTCTCGCTTGGGTTACATGGCTAGTCATTATGATTCTGCCTTATTTCTTTGTCACACTAACAAAGGCACTATTTTACTTCTCCTGTATGTGGATGATATGATCATAACTGGTGATGACCTCAGTGGCATTCAAGAACTCAATGATTTTCTTAGTCAGCAATTTGAGATGAAAGATCTTAGACATCTCAGCTACTTCTTGGGTCTTGACATCACTCATTCTACAGATGGACTTTATACTACTCAAGCCAAGTATCCCTCTAAACTCTTGTCTCGAGCTGGACTTACTGATTGCAAGACTGTTGACACTCTAGTTTAGCTTGATGAGCATCTAACTCCCTCAGGAGGGAAACCATTGTCTAATCCCTCTCTTTACAGACGCTTGGTTGGTAGCTTAGTTTATCTCACTGTCACTCGTCCAGACATTTCCTATGTTGTTCACCAGGTGAGCCAGTATCTGTTTGCTCCATGATTAACTCACTATGCTGCTGTTCTACACATTCTTCAATACCTAAAGGGCATTCTCTTCCATGGTCTTTTCTACTCTACTCAGTCTTCTCTTGTTCTTCGTGCATTTTCTAATGCTGATTGAGCAGGAGATCCCACTGATCGTAGGTTCACCACTGGTTATTACTTTCTTCTTGGTTCTTCTCCGATTTCTTGGCGAAGCAAGAAACAAACTCATATGGCCCGCTTTAGTACTGAAATAGAATATCATGCCCTCACTGATACCACATCTGAGCTCCTTTGGCTCTGATGGCTTCTCAAAGACTTAGGTGTGTCCACATCCTCTATTATTTCTCTTTATTGTGACAACTAGAGTGTCATTTATATTGCTCACAATGATGTCTTCCATGAATGAACTAAACACATCAAGATCGATTGTCATTTTATCTGTTATCATTTTGTTCATTATGCTTTCAAGCTCTTTTCAGTCTTCTCTAAAGATCAACTTGCAGATATCTTCACCAAGTCACGTCCTGAGAGATGTCTTCATGATTTGGTTGACAATCTCAAGTTAGTCTCACACCCACCTTGAATTTGAGGGGGGCTGTTAATGTGTATACTGTTGTGGGCTTTAGGCCCACCTAGATTACTTGTATAGTACACATGCTTGTACTACGCTCTTACTTGTATTGTACACATATGTCTCATATATATAAAGGCTCTCATGTACATTCTTTAATTATGAAATACAATACTATTGAATTCAGTATTTCTAACAAAGGGTAAGGTCTTGAATTCAAAACTTGTTGGCTGTGTAACTTATATGAATATTAATAAAAGGGAGTTGATGCTTAGAGATTCCAACCCTATCAATTTTCTTTAATAATAATAATAAATAAATAAATAAACCCTGTCAATTGCTATAACTTGTGTCAGATCTATTTGTCAACCAAAGTCTCAAAAATTTAGATTCTGTTCCATAAATACCGCTTTATCATTGCGCAATTTCTAATTTTGTTCTAAAACTATGTGGCTCTACAGTTGGAATCCTTTCTAATCTAATTAGCCTTGCGGCACCTTTAAACTACTATATGCTCAAGTTTTCTTCATATACAGAGAGTTAGGAGAAACGCAGTTTTTTATGCATTAGTTTTCTTCACATACAGAGTTTGGACTAGCAACTGATCTGAGGGTTTGGTTATGGTTTTTTTTCTTTGAAATTTAATTGTTTTTTGAAAGAGAAAACATTTTGGCTGGAGCTGGCAGAAAGTGAGGTTTTACGCCACCAATGAGGAGCTGCCACATCAGATATTCAATGTGGCCTCAGTACACTCTATCACACAGGATTGTAGCTCAAATAAAACCAAAATCACCAAACAGAACGTGTTCAGAAGCCCTTACCTGGAGAAAATAGCACCAGCACCAACGCCTCCTCTACTCTGACCAACGGAGCTCCTCCCCGCCGTTGGTGCCGCCGCGGCGTCGTTCTAAGCCGGCGCCCACGCACCCAAATACTGCAGTTTGTTCCGATTAACCCTTTATTGTTTGATTAGTTATCTCCCCAATAAATAGGTTTCGAAATTTTGATAGGTTTGGTTTTTTGGACGTTAATCACCTGCTTTGGTATGGGTTTTGCTGTATTTTGGTACCTTGGTGCGTTTTGATTGGATTCCAAAGTGGTTAAGTTCAGCCTAAACAAATTTGATTTGTCTATTATGAGAATCCTGTTTTCTTGTTCTAGCTAATTTTGTTTGGGTTTCAAATCATGATTTTTTTTTTAGGATGAAACTTTTTGGGGTTTTTCTTTGTATTTTATCCCCGGTCTTGGCTGCTGTGTTTGTTCTTTTGATAGGTTTTATTTAGTTAGTATTTCAAGTTCTTACATGAATAAATTATATATTATGTGTGCATTAAGATCTTTGGTGATATTAACCATCAGAGTGACATACTTATTTTCTACATGTCCCTTAAAGCTTTTGGATTATCAATCTTCTATAGCTTCAGAAGAAAATGTCATTGTTATTCTTCCTTTTGGGGTTTTTCTTTGTATTTTATCCCCGGTCTTGCGCTGCTGTGTTTGTTCTTTTGCGCGCTGCTGTGCATTTTCCAGCACTTCCTGCGTCAGTTGTTAGGCTCACAGGGGCTGGTGATTGCTTGGTTGGTGGGATGCTTGCTTCCATTTGCACAGGTTTAAATTTTATGTAGAGTGTGGCAGTTGGAATTGCGGCAGCCAAAGCTGCTGTTGAGGCAGAGACCAATGTGCCTACTACATTTAGTTTAGCCTCAATTGCAGGTTTGTGTTGACATATTCCATTTACAACTATTTTGTCTAGATATATAAACTTTGCTTAATTAGTTCTGCTCATAAAGGGTTTTGGGCTTTCCTCGAATCAAATTAATGAATCCATATCATATTCCATAGCATTTGGAGGCACCAGTCCATTATCAAAATAGGAGTAGCAGTCATCACAAAATAATTAATGTTCGCTATCATTTCCATTCCTTGTACCAAATTCTCATTAATTTTAAAATTTATAGTTAATGGTCTTTCCAAATGCTATGAGAAACAAAATGAATGTACTTGTTGGGGGGAGGGGGGGGGGGGGTGGTTTGGAGGGGAGGGGTGGGGATGGAGTTTGCTATGTTCAATAGAGCAGAGCATTTGAACTCGTTCTAGGGGCTATCCAAATGCCATACTGATGAATTGGGCTTGAGAGAGATGTACTATTTTGAGCAGTAATGTGCACCTCTTTGTACTTTGTGAATTGACAAGGGTCTTGCCTAAAGGGTAAATTACAATGACAACCCCTGTGCTTTGTCACTAAAACAATGGCATCTGCATTGGCAGACTATGTTAGGACCAGTGGACAAAATTCTAATAAAATCTTGTGTGTGTGTATTAAGTATGTATAATTTTTTTCCTCGAAATTTTGGTGGACAAATTGATGTATTTGCTCTGTTTAACTTTCTTTTCGATAAAATTTTCCAAAGTCTGCATGCCATATCCTTAGTATCCTATATTGTCTTGAATTAACCATTGGTTGATTATATATATATGTCACTTTAATTAAGAAAAAGTGGTTCTGGCTGAGTCAATTTGAATTTGAGTTTTAATTCAATCTAAACTTGACGTTCCGTAATTAGATGTAAGTCCACTTCTAGACCCACTTTTGTTTATTAACTTGTGTTATTTCTTTATGCTGATTTGCAATAGGAAAGACTGAAGTTGGAGTAGTTATTGGTGTTGCTGGAAAGGACTGATGAGAGGACGCACAGAAAGCATTGTCATTGATTATGAACAATATACTTCTTCCCTTGTAATCAAATCTGTTGGGATGGACCATGATAAATTTAGTGTGATGTAGTTTGTGTTTTTCCTGTTTATTGTCAAATGCATACTAATTATGTAATGACTTGAAAGAGTTGTATAATAATATAATCTATCCTGGACTAATATTTCCTACCCTTTACCACATTGAAGTTATACATGGTTGTAATTAGAAGAATGGAGTATATTTTAATGTAAAATTAAATTGAAATTTTCAAAATCTCACTTGATCAAGATTTAAATTTTCTCTACCAAAATTTAGCTTTGATCAAGCGATTTAAGTTCTGCTCCAACAAAGGACAAGCAAACTTTCTGTAAAGACCTTGTTGAAATTTTTTTTTCCTATTATTGAAGAATTTACTCGAGTAAGAAGGGTTGTTCGCTCAAGAAACAATTGCAAAAAAAAACATGTTTACTAGAAAATTTTATAGAACGACAAGAGAGCATTGGCAACATTTTAGAGTGTTTGTTTAAGCATAAGTGACCTTTCAAATGTGTATTTTCTTTGGCAATGAAGGTATAAGTCACCTTTCAAATGTGTATTTTATTTTTATTATTATTATTACAACTCTTCATTCCTTATAAATAAAAAACCATATTTAGGGGAGGGGGGGGGTCAAATTTTTCACTCCATATAATGAAATTCACAAAATTCCCCAATTTTGTTATGCGTAGAATCTTGATTAGTTGTATTTAGAAGATGGTTTGCTTACAAGCCCCCCATTACAAAACTTATTTGAGTGGAGACAGCTATGAACATTCACATAATCCAAATATCATACAATAGAGCATTTACAAAGTTTAAATTCTATTACACACATTCAGAGAGGTGAGGGAAAAAATATAGCAAAAAATTTTAGAATATAAAGATCAAAATTTTAGAAACGATTGAGAATAAATTCAAATATTGTGCTATTACAATACCAAACTTGCCCAATTTGGCAAACTTGTTTAATTACATACTTGTTTTAGGATACAAGTAAAGAGTAAATCCAACCACTTAATACAAAACCGAACAACCAATTTGAATTTTTAGAAATTCAAATTAATTCCACATAAGCACAACATAGGCAGAATACATTTGAACACCCTGCTCAACAACTCAATAAACACTACATAAAATAGCTCCTACTACATCTTTAATTGCACTCTGGTACATATAGAGAGCAAATTGACATTACAAGTAGGAGAAAATTGAAATTACAAGTAGTATAAAATTATATTTGAAGCTAAGAATATGATAATATCTATCAAATAAATGATATTAGCTATGTCCTAGAGGCCTAGGTGCACGGTGGAGAATTCAACAACTACGGTAAAAAAAAACTTGTCAAAAAGGCACCTGTAACCAAAAAAAAAATTCTCATTCAATTAAATTCATTTTAGTGATGGATTCCTAATTGAACAAGCTCCCAAGAAAAGCAAATCCAAAAAATTAAAGTCAAGGTTTAAATAAATAAAAAAAAACACAAACTGAAAATTAAATAAATATGACAGTATAATCACGATGGAACAATCTAGAAATAGTTATTTTTGCCTGCACTTAATACCTGATTTGCAAAAAGATGGAGCACAGTGACTTTCAGAACATAACATAATTCAAAATTTTAAAATTAGACTAGCAAAGAATGTTATGGGGATCACATTATACTGACCTTGCAAATTTGGGAAACTTAATTACCACTTTTCATTCTTAAAGAATATTTGGGCAATCACTCACAATTTTGTATTATCGTAAATAATATTTTGGACAATTATTGTTAGACTTTATAAGTATGATGTCTATATCTTATTGTGAAATTGATTGAATTTGATATTTAGATTTTTACTCCATCACTCCACTTACATGGGATCCAAAATCATAAACGTAATTCTAGATGATCTGGTGTATGAACAAGAAAGGCAAGCAAGTTTTGAACATCAAGATGCAAAATATCAGTGACATCGAGAGAATGCCTCCGAAACATCCCTTTTGGCATGAGCTATTTGTGCCCATTTTCAAACCATCTTTTGGTTAAAATCTAACCCAATAACAATGACCAAGTACTGACAAATTACAAGAAAATAATTCACACAAGGTTGACAAGAAAAAACACTATCAAGTGAAATTTATAGGGAACGCAACCAAAGGAAAATCTTACAATTTCTTAAAAATTAGAATGAAAATCATTTCAAGAAGTATAAAATATCAACATCATATTTTATGTCTTATTTCATGAATTGCATACCAGCTTAGTCTGAAAAGTTGCAAAAAAAACCAGAATGTGTAAGTGTAATACTCTCTCCCAAAATCAGCAATATCTACAATTGTTTCTCATTTTGCTGCCCATAGAAAGAAGGATCAGGAACAACTTTTTTCTCTACCAAGGTTGCCAAAACATTGTCAATCAAATCACCACTAGCCCTTACTGATTGAAAAATACAACTTTCATTTTTCTTTTTCTGCCCCAAAATTCCCACCAGCCATCACATAGAAGAATAACAATGACATTTTCTTCTGAAGCTATAGAAGCTTGACAATCCAAAAGCTTTAAGGGACATGTAGAAAATAAGTATGTCACTCTGATGGTTAATATCACCAAAAATCTTAATGCACACATAATATATAATTTATTCACGTAAGAACTTGAAATACCAACTAAATAAATCCTATAAAAAGAACAAACACAGCAGCCAAGATCGGGGATAAAATACAAAGAAAAACCCCAAAAAGTTTCATCCTAAAAAAAAATCATGATTTGAAACCCAAACAAAATTAGCTGGAACAAGAAAACAAGATTCTCATAATAGACAAATCAGATTTGTTTAGGCTGAACTTAACCACTTTGGAATCCAATCAAAACGCACCAAGGTACCAAAATACAGCAAAACCCATACCAAAGCAAGTGATTAACGTCCAAAAAACCAAACCCAGCAAAATTTCAAAACCTAAATATTGGGGAGATGACTAATCAAACAATAAAGGGTTAATAGTAATAAACCGCAGTATTTGGGTGCGTGGGTGCCGGCTCAAAACGATGCCGCGGTGGCACCAGCGGCGGGGAGGAGCCCCGTTGGTTAGAGTAGAGGAGGCATTGGGGTTGGTGTTGGTGCTGTTTTCTTCAGGCAAGGGCTTCTGAACACGTTCTGTTTTGTGATTTTGGTTTTATTTGATCTACAATCCTGTGTGATAGAGTGTACTGAAACCTCATTGAATATCTGGTGTGGCAGCTCCTCATTACTGGCGTAAAACCTCACTTTTCTGCCAGCTCCGGACAGAGTGTTTTTCTCTTTTTAAAATAATTAAGATGGAAAGATATCACCAAACAAATGATGACATATTTAGGCGCGGTTTTGTGGTATTATGCTTGTTACTGCGTTTGAGGTGGGAACCAGCTACTTGATTGCTATCTTAATTATGAATTATGATTTAATTCCCCTTATTTCATGTAATTGGATACCCTGTTTACAAGCCACAGAGTAAACATTATAGTTAGGCTAAAATATAATGTTGGTTCCTAATGTTTACACCTTGATTGCTTTTGGTGCTTTTAAGTCCTCAAAGGTTAAAAAATGTAGCTTTATTGGTTCTTCGGTTTAGTTCTACTAATTTTCTTGTGTATGTGGTTGATGGAGGAATGAGATGACATTATTTTAATGACGCACAATATCTTTAACACTCCCCTCAAACTCAAGGCAGAGGCTTAATGATGCCTTGAGTTTGGAATATGAACTTCTGAAGATTCCCTAAAGATGCCTTAAATGACTGGATTGGATGGATCAATGATGAATTGGGTACAATGTGTAATGAATTTGAGAGTGAGTTAGTGAATTTCACATATACAATAGCCAGGGACGTACCCAAGGAGGGGCCCGAGCCCCCGGCCCTAAGAAAAAAAAGGAAAAAAAAATTTGGGCCCCCCGGCCTAAAGAATAAAAGAGAGGATTTTTTTTTGGTTATATATATATATATATATTATTTCTAGAGCTACACTTCCCTCTTCCAAAAACTTAGACCCTCACTCTTTTGATTAGCCTAACCCAATTAGCAACTATTAAACTCAAAAACTTAACAAAAACAAAACTTTAAAATAAAAAATAAAAAAAGAAATAAAATCCTAATTAGTCCAATATTAGAGTACTAGCATCATGTGTTCTACATGATAAATAGTTAATATTTAGAACACCAAATACCAAAAACACTACTATATGAGACACTTCAAATGCTATATATATTAAAATAGCAAAAGTAAATTTTGGTTTGTGTGTGTGTGTATATATATATATATATTGCAATAGTTGATGCTCTTAAGAAAAAAAAATATTATTTTTTCTTTGTTGGTAGATGATTACATCTTAATGTATTAAGAAATAATGATTTTGTGTATTTATCTTGGTTGATATTTTGTAAGTACTATATAGATACCTATTTGGATTTTTTTTTATTATATGAATACCTATTTGGATTTTTTTTTTCTTACGCTTCGACCTCCCCATCTTGAAATCCTAGGTCCACTTCTAATAATAACCCAAAATAAATAAAAATGAAAAATTGTTCAATTTGCGTGATTTTCTTCATAATGGAAAACGGACCCCAAAATTAGAATTTATACAAAAATTGGGAAATGACATGCCAACTCTAGTCAAAATTAACAACAATCAAAGGGTCATGGATCGGTTCAATGGGTTGGATTTGGGTCATATCAGCTCAGGTCAAGGCTGAGTCAATCCAAAATGGCGTCATTTTGGACGTGGAAGATGCTACTGACATGGCAGTGACATTGGAGAGATGCTGATGTGGATGATAGGGCTAATGTGGATGATACTGCTGACATGGCTGTGACGATGAAAGGATGCTGATGTGGATGATAGGGCTAATTGGGCTTGACCACGACACATGGTCTCATGACATCATGGATACTGAACAGTTGTGTGAGTGCCTACGAGCATGGAGGCACGTGGATATGATAGCAGCGTGTGGAATAATCAATAATGTTTTGTTAAAAAGTTGTCAATTTCCTCGCTTGCACATGGAAGAGGCGTATGTGGGAAACATAAAAAGTTGTCAATTTATTTGTTTGACTTTCTTATAAAATAGTCAAAATTTAAAATGAAAAAAAAAGTAAACACATGATAACTTGTAATTGGTGAAACATAAAATGGAATGCAAAATTTTATACAGAAGATTTATATTCTGTATGTGGTGGTTTATGGGAGATAATAGCTAGGAAATGGTAGAGATTTGAGCTTGCATGCATGGTGTTTATGTGGACTATTGATTTATGGCACTCGGATCAAGCTATTGACAACCATGTACGATGGCTCTATGTTGTGGTTGGATTTGTGATGGGGGGTTTGACTCTCGTTTGGTTGGCAGGAGTGTATTTAGAAAACAAGAGGTAAAATCCCACAAGCTTTTTTTTTTTTTTTTTTTGAGCAAATTACAATTTACTCACCTGTGATTTGACTGAAATTTAAGTTATCTATTTGTAATTTGAAATGTGACACTTTACACACTTGAGGTTAGCTTAACCCACCTCTGTTAAAAGCAGGGCTAAATATGCAATTTTGCTCCATTTTTATGTCTCTCTTCTCCAAAAACACAAAAAACATAAAAATATAAGATCAAATAAGATAAAAACGAATTTAGCGGAACACTTGCATCATGAGATTTCAAACCATAAGTAAGAAACTTAAATTTCAGTCAAATCTCAAATAAGTAAATTGTCAAATTTCAAACCACATGTAGACAACTTAAATTTCGGTCAAATCACAATTGAAAAAGTTGTAATTTACTTTTTTTTTTATCCATATTTTAATTTTAAATTTGGAATATACCTACTTAATTGCAAAGCGTGTTTCTTGCTAGATTTGAATCAGGTTAATTGGTTTTCATTTAATACCAAATCCTAGGTCAGATAGGTCAGTTTGGTGTAATAAAACTACTTATCAGTTATCTGTGGTGAAATGGGTATTAAACAAAACAGGAAAAAGAGCTGAATCCATGACTTCTAGCACAAAATCTAACGAACTGGATCTGTTTTGACTCTGCAAATGAACAAACATGTAATTTGAAATGCTATATGTATTACAAAGACTCAATCAAACAGGCGGATAAAAAATATATATTCTTCATTATATATGGTGCCGGCTTCCTTTGTCTTGTACTTTTTTGTTTGGTTTATATGTGTGGATCTTAGTCTGTGTTTGTGTACACAATAAAATGAAAATTTAATATCAGTTTTCCTTCAAGACAATCGCAAGCTTGGACTAAATCAAAGGAAGACTTGAGTTAAAAAAGTAGTTTCTCTTGTCATAGGCTATTAAAGTCCAATATCACATTAATCATGGCTCTTTTTCATCCTCGTCCTTTTGTTTTCTTACTAATTGTGCTACCAATTTGTGTTGTTGCTCAAAATTGTAAAGTTGTAATTTTCAACTATGTTCTGTTGGTTTTAATTCCGTGTCAAATTTGATTATAATTTCTTCAATCATTTTCCTTATATGTATGTGGGATTAATTGTGAGGGATGAGTGTGAGAGATCAGTGAAGACTCAAGCTTCAAAGGATGAACAAGTGGATTTTACGACTGGCTCGCAACTGTCTCACGAGAAGCTTGCTCGCGAAAAGAGCCACGTGCAGAGCACATGATTAGAAGATGAAGAGTCGTGCCAGGCTGGATGTTTCGCGAGTGTCTCACGGGTAAGGCCCACCCACAAAGGACTCACAAAACTCTCTGTTTGGCAAAAAGTTATGTTTTGTTTTATCATGTCTTTACCCACACTATATATACTCTCATTACCCACAAATTGTAAGGAGTGTTTTTTTAGAGAGAAAACCCTAGAAAATACACTTGAGAGTTAGAGATTGTTATACCCATAATCATCTACACATTTCTGTATGGTTTTCCTCAACTCCTACCTCTCCATCTCTATATCCTTGAGAAGTTGTTAGCCCAAACACTTACCACACCCATTCTAAGTGTAAAGTAAGATTTTGATGTTGTTGGGAAGCATTGGAATGTGCCATTCATTGACGGATGCAATCAGGCTGAATTGTGGGATCTAGAAAGCTAAAGAAGACAAGGCTGCGAGAAGTCAGTTGGTAATAGAAGCTTGGAGGGCTCAAGTACATGGGATAGACTAGGCTTGGCTTTTGTTATTCATGTACTCCAACTTTATTTTCTAGTGGATCAATTTCGACTTTGAGGATCGCGGAGAGTTTTGTCACCGAATTCTTCGATTTCCTCTTTGATAACACGTCTCGGTGTTATCTTGTTTTTGCATCTCTCTTCCCTACCCTTTAAGCTTTTCTTTTATTTCTGATAATGGGTGAATATGGCTTAGGATAGTGATAACGGTTCTTTGCGCTTATTTACTCTTGTTCCGCACTTAATATAAGTTAGAGTAAAAGCTATTTAGCTGTAATTTTATTTGGGGGTCTGAACAAGCTCTTCTGTTTTTGCACAAATCCAAGCTTTGAATTGGTATTAGAGTGGGTACACTTATTGGATTTCATTATCCTAGTGTGATTTTAGACCCCAAGTGAGATGGATAGATCTTAATCCCTTAATGCTCCTCCTTACTTTGATGGGAGTAACTATGCTTTTTGGAAAGTACGTATGCATACTTTTCTTTGAGCCATTAATGAGACGTAGTGGGATTCTGTTGAGAATAGGTATGTAAGACCCACTACTGCCAAGTCCGAATGGGATAAGGCTACTCTTTCTTTGGCAAACGCCAATAGCAATAACACTATTTTCTGTGGTGTTTCTACTGATGAGTTTCACAGGATTTCACATGTGAAGACTGCTAAAAAGGCGTGGACCATTCTTTAGACAACCTATGAATGTACCAAGAAGGTTAAAGACACCAAGCTTCAAATGCTCACTACTCAGTTTGAAGAAGTAAAGACGAGTGACGATGAGTCGTTTTATTCCTTTTATGGGAGACTCAACAAGATAGTGATTGCCAAACTCAATCTTAGGGAGAAAATGGAAGACGCCTAAGTGGTGAGGAAGATCTTGAGATCATTACCCCAAAGCTTTTGGGCTAAGGTCACAACCATAAAGGAGAGCAAAAATTTGGATGAGATAAAGACTCAAGAACTCAATGGATCTCTCCAAACATATGAGCTCAGACTACCTTCTCATAAATCAAGTAAATCCCTTACTCTCAAAACTATAAATGAGCAAATGGGTGATTCCTCCGATGAAGACGAAGTAGAGAAGGAGGTGGCGTTTCTTGCAAAGAATTTTTGAAAATTTCTCAAGATGAAGAACAATAGAAAGTCGTTTGGCAAAGGAAAGTTCTCATCCTCCAAGAATGACAAGTGGGAGTTCAAGAAGAAGGATGAGAAAGAATTGTTATCAACTCAAGGAATTGTGTGCTATGAATGTAATGAGCGTGGACATTTTAAGAAAGAATGTCCAAACTACTTGAGAGGAAAGGGTAAAGTGTTTGCAACTACCCTTAGTGATTCAGAAAGTTCAAATTCCGATGCAGAAGGAGAATGTGATTGTGAGGGAAACTACTTAGCATTCATGGCAATTACCGCAGTTGACTTTAGAGATTAGTTGAGTGACTTGGTTGATGAGATTTCCGAAGGTGAAGAAGTTGATGTTTCGGAAGATGAAGATATGTGCCTCAACGAATGTGGGAAGAACCTTCAAGAAGTGTATGATGCGTTGCTTGAAGATTGTGGCAAATATGCCAAAGTTGCAAAAAACGTAGTTAAGAAGATAGTGATTAGTCAAACACGTCATAAGAATCTGGTTCGACTACTTGGGTTTTGTGATGAAGGACTACATTGATTGCTAGTATATGAGTTCTTGAGCAATGGCACTTTGACAAGTTTGCTTTTTGGAGACTCGAAACCCAACTGGAATCTAAGAATACAATTTGTAGTGGGGATTTCAAGAGGACTCTTGTACTTACATGAAAAATTTAGCACTCAAATTATTCATTGTGATATAAAGCCTCAGAATATACTTCTTAATGACTACTACAATGCTAGAATTTCAAATTTTGGATTGGCAAAACGTTTGATCATGGATCAAAGCAAAACTCTTACTAACATCAGAGGAACAAAAGGGTATATTGCACCTGAATGGTTTAGGAATTTGCCAATCATAGCCAAAGTGGACGTTTATAGGTTTGGTGTCATGCTACTAGAGATAATTTGCTGCTGAAGAAGCGTAGATATGTAGTCAATTGGGGAAGAGAAAGTAATTTTGACTGATTAGGCTTATGACTGCTATCAAGAAGGTAGATTAGATTCTCTAGTTGAATATGATGTGGGAGCATTGGATGATAGAAGGAAGCTAGAGAGGTTCGTGATGGTTGCCATTTGGTGTATTCAAGAAGACCCATCTCTTAGAGCTACCATGAGGAGGGTTACGCAGATGCTTGAGGGTATTGTTGAAGTACAGATTCCACCATGCCCCTACCCTTATAGTAAGACTAGTTAATCATGTATTTATCACTTCATTAAGGAAAGATTTTCATGATCAATCACTTTGTAAACCTTACTTGTTTGCAGTTAAGTTTGTTTTTATAATAATAATTGTTTTCAATAATTGTTACAATTGCTTTGTTCGAATATATTGCATATATTTTTTTGTGGGCTTGGCAGAAATTGTGGTTTAGAGGATCAAAACTCAATGCACCGATGTTAAAAAAAAAAAATCAATTATGCTTTTATAGTTTTCCATGCCAAAAATCTATTTTAAAGATGCTTTCCAAAGCACAACCGCCTTGACAAATTAATAAGATCATGAAAGATGTCTCCTTTGTGTTATCTCATATGGTTCAATTTTTTAATTGACAACTTGCATCATTCACTATAGAATGATGAGATCTTGATAGTTGGGGCCAACCATACAAATCATGATTAATTATAATGGGTTTGATTCACCTTAGTGACACTTCACAAAATTTTCCTGATAGTTAGGACTTCCTGTTTTAATATTATGTTAAATTTTGATTTTCCTAAAAGTTTAATTTATTGAAAAATGATAAATTTAATCAATTAATCACATAATTTTAACACACCGCAACTATTATTCTTGGCGTCATCACCATAACCAAACCCAAACCACTGCTAGTAGCGTGGAAAGCTATAATACGTGGCCATTGTGAGCTACCTAAGAACCTGCTACATGGGAATTCAAGGCGAGCCTTAGACTTGGATTATTCTTAGACCTTTAGACCCTCCTCTAACATTTTGAAATCCATTCTGCAACTAGAAAATCCAGTAACTCTGAGGATTGAACCTAGAAATTATTTTCTAAGGGTCAGGCCTAAACATATCAATCGAACAATTGACTCAAAATGCAAACTTTGAACATCACAGAGGACCATTTGACAATGACTCACATTCTCATATCCCAGTTTTTAAGGAGGAGTTCTTTGCTTTCCATTATTTAAATTTCTTTACGTTCCCAGTCTAGGGTTTCTAAAAGTTGGGGATTTCTTCAATCATGCATTTTTAGGCTTCAAGTTACACTTTTAATTCATGGGTCAGGTTTCAATTTGTCTAGGTTGTTTCTAGATGATGTATGTGGGCTGAACTTCAAGCATATTGTTGTTCATGCACACCCATTGATGTTCATGCGCATGAACATCAATGGGTGAAATTCATAATACGCCTAGTTTTTAACCGTTTTTCATAATTACTAGTCGCTAACCCGTGCGATGCACGGGAAAGCTATTGATAACTTTCTTAATTAAAAAAAAAAAAAAATCAATATCATGGTATAAATTATATACCCAACTAATAAAACTTATCATTTACAAAATAATAAAATCTATCACATACAATGAGATATCGTGATAACCAAGTGCTTGAGATCATATTTAGAAAATATATAACTGATTCAATACAATTAATTACACAAATATAGTTAATTCCATACTTGTTCAATCATATATCTTTCATAAATTACATTAATCATTCTTGATGTCCAAGATGCATCTAAATTCTAACATTGGCAGTACAAAGATGCTAGACCTCAATGGGATTGAAAAGGCAACATAATGCCAATTTACACAATTGCTAAAATCATCACTTTCCACTATTGAGAGAGAGAGAGAGAGAGAGAGAGAGAGAGAGAGAGAGAGAGAGAGAGAGAGAGAGAGAGAGGCGGTTGTGTTGCATCTCTTAAGAACCTGAATATTTTTTGAAACTGAATATTTGCATCTCTTAAGAAGAATCTACCTTGTACATTTTTTTTGATATGTAATTGATCCATAACGAAATAGATGTACCACATTTAGAGTATGCACATTTGGGAGGATAAAAGTAAAGGAAAATGAGAAAATAAACCCACCTAAAGTTTTTTGCTCTTCCTCTTGATGTTGACTTTTCCAGTATCATCCAGAATCAAATTTATGTACTCCTCAAAGCCCTGTAAGGCAAAAAAAATTAACATTTAAACAAATTTACATGTATTCACTTTAATTGTGAAAGATGCTAAAAATTAGGTTTATATCAAACTTTTAACCAAAATTCAAGCACATAAATTACAACCCTCTGCATAATATTTTCTTTAAAAAAAAAAAAAAAAAAAAAAGACTATCTTTAGCATTTTATCTTCAAAACATTATAACAGGAAATGCCACTATCATGCAATATCCAATGAGAAGCAAATATACAATAAAATACCATTAAATAGAATAACACATCATCAAGAATATACCTTCTTTTCTTTTTAAAACTTCACCATTTGGCATCGGTGTGGACACAAAAACTTCTTTGTACACAAATGCAAATGGAAATGCAAGTTATAAGTTGAAGGAGACAAAAAGGTTAATAACTATGTAGGTTGTCAAACATGATCAATTGAAAGCATTAGAATATATGCTTTTAAGGGTAACAAATCCTCAAATTCACTTTGTTCAAGGAACCTATAGAATCAAAGGCCAGTCCTACAGATTATAAAGAAAATTAAAATAAAAGACATTGCGATGGCAAGTTATGTCTACCTCAAGCAATGTGTTCCAAGTTTGAGTCTTGAAATCAGCCTAACCCACCTCTCCCAAACCTTTTTTTAATTTAAATAGTAACTATCTACCACATCAGTAACATTAATCATATATAAACCAAATGAGTTAATAAAATATACCATATGCAAACAGAAGTTAAAGAGAGACAAAAGCAATAAGAGAACAAAATAAGCAACCTTGTATCATTGAGGAAGACCAAAACATCTAGCAATGAAAAGCAAGCATACCTGTACCAAAACCACCACATTTAAGATAGAAAATTTTAAGTCTAAAAAAGGTAATGGGAAATCACCAACCCAAGTTGAAGCTTAATCCTATTTATAATGAAGATGCTAAAATAACCACTGCTTTTTGGGGTTAAAATTAAACCCATTGGTTAAAGCTTTTTAAGTTCCAAAAGTGGTGTTTCCCCAATAGCCCAAGCAAAACAGAAATGTGGCTCTGTTTGAAAATAGACAATATTTAACAGAAACAGAGGCAATATGTTTTGCCAATTAATCATCTTTTTTTTTTTTTGGTAATATGAAAGTTTAAGAAACATAGGTAATATGAAAGTTTTCACTTAACTGTATTTTGTCCAAACAGAGGTAATATGTTTTGCCAATTAATCATCCAAACAGAGGTAATACATAACAGAAACAGAGGTAATACGAATAAAGCAAAATAAAGATGGTTAAACCCAAAAAGCTTTGTCCTTTCATGTAATACCTAAGCAGTAAAACAGAGGTAATATACCCTTTTGCCGAATGTTGATTGCAAATCAAATGGCAGAGAACCAAAGTCTGATGAGTCGGATTTATGGATTCAACAACACATCAAACCATAACAAAACCAATTACAACAAAACTTAAATCTCACCATAAAACCATAATCGAACCAACCAAAAAAAAAAAAAAACAAAACAAAAATTAAACATGCATAGCAGAATGAAAAACACATATTCATCACAGAGCAAACAAAAAATCAAAATTAAATTGCTGAAAAACCCTAACAGAACAAAAGGGAATTGCTGTCTACTGAAAAACCCTAACAGAACAATAGGGAATTGCTGTCTACTGAAAAACCCTAACAGAACAAAAGGGCCTAAAACAAAATTGGGGCAGAAAATTAGTAATTCCGTAAGACCCAAAACTCTAAGCAATCTTTTTTGTAATTTTCGTAATCTATAAATAGCTTGACTTGTGCCAAATAGGATTACAAAAACGTACCAAGCTTTAGAGGTCAAGACTTGAGCCAACAAAGGCTATGAACAGAGAGAGCCAGAATAAGAGAAGCGGGATGCTTTGAGAAAGGAATGAGGGGCAGCGGGAAGAGAGGAGCAAACCTGCGTGCTGAGTTTGCGTTTGCGTCTATTGAATTTTGTTTATTTTTAAAGATAAGTATTGGGTTAAAAAAGAAAAAAGAAAAAAGATAAGCATTGGGTTTTGTTTTGGGAAGGGAAATAGTGTTTTTAATTTTAATTTTAATTTTTTAAATATTAAGTTGTGCTGATGTGGAAAATTGTGGTGCTAGCAAAGGCTTCGGTTTTATATATATATATATATATATAGATTATCTCATATTTCTAGTTTGACCTAGGATGAACTTTGTGTAGGTATCAAGTTTTTCATGCATTCCTCATGTACATTAATTTCTGTGAGGTCTAATGATTAAAAATAGTCAACTACTGCATCAGCAAAATTTATTTTAGGGTGTTTTTTTTTTCTCTCACCTTATTTATTATAACCATTGATTTCTATCTTCTTATTTATTTATTCATGCTATCAAAATGAGAAATTTTTTTGACAATAAATGCAGTATGTGTATGCAGTTCATTGTGCATAATTTTTCCATCCTTCCTCAAAGTTGTAATTGTATGTAGACCTCATCCACTTCAATTTTCAAGTATTCTAATTTTTATTGTGCCTTGTTGATTAACTTGCAGTGAAATTTAAAAGCATATTCAATAAATAAAGGGGAAATATATTTTGTCTTGCGGTGATAAATTTAAAAGCATTTTCAACAAAATAGAGGGGAAATATATTTTGTCAAGACCAACAAAAGTAGGAGTTGTAGTTTCTTTTATAGCATAAATTGTGGAAGGAAATACTACATAAACAGAGTAGCTGAAATATATTGCTCTTGGATTGTGGTTATATTATCCTAATTGTAAAATCTGGAAATCATCAATAATTTGCTTGCTTATTCATTAACCCACTACTTAGATTTTTGACATCCAAATCAGATCTTTCAAACTCTTGAATGGCAACTATTCAACATTAGAAATAGTAAATCTTCATGAAAAGTTTCAGGTGATGGCACCAATACCCCAGCTTGCCAACCCCTTCCTAAGGAGAGAAAAATCAATGGTTGTAATAAAAATACCCTTAAATTAATTTTGCTGATGTGGTAGTCGACTATTTTTAACTATTAGATCTCATAGAAATCAATGGTCTAAAAATGTGTAACTTCTTTGGAGTTATACCAAGTGTAGCTTGAATATATATATATATATATATACATTTTCTAGTGAGTGGTTTAACAGCAACTTGAACAAGACCAATATGCAAATGATTGAATTTTTTAGCAAGAAAATCATTAATACTTCTTTTAGAAAACAAGCAACATTTTTCATGAGTTTTTGAAATAGAAAATGTTTGTTCAATAGTTCTAACTTTGTACTGGGAATAAAAAGTATTTTCAGCCCACCTAGTCTTGTGTGTGTGTGTGTGTGTATATATATATATATATTAGGATTCAAGCTAAACCTAGTATAACTTGAGTTTTTGAAATTGAAAATGTTTGTTCAATAGTTCTAACTTTGTACTGGGAATAAAAAGTATTTTCAGCCCACCTAGTCTTGTGTATTTATATATATATATATATATATAATTGGATTTAAGCTAAACCTGGTATAACTTTAGGCAATATTGTACCACTCAACATTTTATAATTGGATGCAAATTTTGACAAATCTATTATGAGATTACATTATATTTGTATATTCTCCATACTTGCAAAATTTCAAGGGAATCAAAGATTAATAGTTATGTCATCAATTAATTGTTTAAATTTAAATTTTTGTAGTTTAAAATAATGCATAAAAGATGATTTTATGGATTGAATGGTAAATAACATCTAATTGACATGAAAATTGGCGTGAATGTTAAGAATATATAGAACGACGTGTAATTCAACAGTAAAATTTTCAAAATATAAATTTTATAACAAGTTATTAAATCCAAACTCCATATATATATATATATATATAATCTTTTGAGTGTTCCTTTCATACAAGATTATTTAGAACTGGATATTGAACTAGTGGCCTAAGAATTAATGATCATATCATACATAAGGCTGTGCCTTACATATTGACTGGTGTCAACTGTCAAGTGTATTATGGCTTCATATCTAGCCAACATGGCCATATACCACTATTTGAGAAAATATGTATGCATCTACCACTGTTTGTGAAATATTTAGCAATCTACCACCTTTTTGAAACTCAAGTTTTTCGTGTAACTCAAATTCAAAAAACTCGAGTTTTTTGAAAAAAAAAAAATAGCCTTTAAATTTGTCGTGCTATTTTTTATGGAACTCGAGTTCTCCAAACTGAAGTTTTCAATTAGTGGTATATCCCTATATATTTCAGAAACAGTGATAGATTGCAAAATATTTTCAAAAACAGTGGTATTTGGCCATTTTGACCATCCATATCGTCTACGCACAACCAGTTCTGCAACTCCCAGCCCTCAGGTATGATGAGAGTCGATTCTATGTTATGACAATACAATATTCTTCCAAAACACTGTTACAAAACCTAGTCACAATTATAACAGCCAGAAAAGTCTTGAACTGCTTATTAGGCCTACTTTAGAAAGCACGAAAACTTCATTAAGAGTGTTGTACCCGTTTCGTATTGGTGATATACCAGTTATGTTATAATTTTTCAGAAATTACTCATGTTGTTGTGTCATACTTGTACTAGTGTCTATGGCCGTACTTCCTATGTCTTACTTATGTGTCACTCTCAGATTTAGTGTTAACTCAGCGATGCTGCTTCCTACAACTTGCCGCTGCGACAAAAAAGAAAAAACATCAATTTGCTCGGAGCATGCATGGTTGGACTACTTTAGATTGAAAAAAATCAAAGGAAGACGTGTACTTCGACTTTGAAAAGTAGTTTCCCATGTTATATGACATTATTTATGGCTACGGGCTCCAGATTGGCTGCCATGCATAAGTCCAATATGTGAGATTATTCATGCCTATTAAACGTGTCTAACCCATTCGTTAATTGCCATGCATGAGTCCAATATATGACATTATTCATGCCTACGGGCTCCAGATATTCTGTCAAGACCTATTAAATTTATATCCAAGGTACTAGAGTTCTAATAACGCTAGTTTAAACAGAGGTAATATTACATGTATCGGATACATATGACAAGTTTTCTTAGTTTGAATATCCTTAGCCTGTTTTGTTTTGAGTGTGAGAATGAATAAAGCTAGTGATTTGGAAAACTTTTATTTATTAAAAAGACCCAGTCAAACATGTGAAAACAAAATATAATTAGTCATATATGGTGCCAGCTTCCGTTATCTTTTATGTTTGGTTTATATATGTGTCAATGTGTGGATCATTAATTAGTAGGTGTTTTTTAACACAAGAAAATGAGGAGTACTAATATAAAAGGAAGACTTGGATTAAATCAAAAGGAAGACTTGCATATAGTATATACTTGACTTAGAAACTTAGTAATTCTCTTGTCATATATAGGCTATTGATTAATCCAATATCAAATTAATCATGGCTTTTGCTTATCCCCAGCCTTTTTTGTTGTCTTACTAATTCTGCTACCAAATTGCACAAAATAATGGTAATGTTACCGTCGGCAACGCAACCCTACAACTGAGACAACAGCACCTCTTGGCTATCACTTTCTGGTGATTTTGCCTTCCGATTTTGCTCTCTCATCCAGAAAGATCTCTGCCTGTGGTTTGCTAGACTAGATAATGCTGCACCCAGGGGATCAAAAGTAATGGACCTAACTGCTGACCGTGGGCTAGTACTTAAAATACCATATTGTTGGTACCTATGGTGCTATGAGCAACTTCAAATTCAAATTATATCATATCAAAACACTAAAATTATGTAATTTATTCAAACATTAAAATACTAATATTAGCTAAGGGTAGAAGAACATGAAGAAAGATAATATCACAAAACATTAAATTAAACAATTACAATTAATATTATTAAATGTTGTCATTTATATAATTTTTTAATATAATTGAATTTAGAATAGGTATTCTTGACCCAAACCCGTTGTTGAGGGGAAAATTTCGATATTCCCAAATAGAATATGGGGTAGCCAAGCCGAAACTCGACGATGAGCCCTTGAAATAAAGCCCAAAAGCTTTCGGTGTTGTGTAAGTCCGCCCAAGCAAGAGATAGAGGCTGCACCCTAACAAGAAGACAACAATAAAGCACAATAAACACGTTATTGTTGTTAGTTTGTTATATTATTAGTCATTTTACAGCATCATAGTTCAAAATCAGTCTTCTAGTAGTACGGTATTATCTCCAATGGTAGGGTAATTCTAGATTAATAAGTGTGTTGACATGGCAAAAATCATATGTTTTCCTTATTATTATTAAGTCAACATAAGGAAAAACTTCCATAGTATCTAGAACATTATGACCTTCATCATAATAATAATAAACAAGGATTAAAGGCTCCATAGTTACAAATAAAAGAGGAAAAATATGATGGAATGAAGGGAGAGAGAGATCCCAACTCAGTGTAGCAAGTATTAAACTAAAATTTTGATGGATGTGTGTGCATAAGGCATGAATGAGGTAATGTAGGCTGTTTTGAGTGAGTCGAATGGGATTAACACTAAGGTTAAGGCTTTTTATGAGTGGTAGGCTGTTTATGACTAGTTGAGAGACATTTATGGGCTGTGATTGTGTGAAAGGGGGAAAAGAGTATCTGAGATTAAATGAGTGTGGGCTAAAGATGATGAGTGGTGAGCTTGAAGGAAGCTAAACCATGAGCAAAGTAGTAAACAAACCAAGAGTTTCAGAAAAGGTAGCTAGCTGTTTTTTGGTTAGTTGCTTGTGTTTTTATAATGGAGCTTTAGAGAAGCATTAATTGACAAGAATCCAAAAATCGTAGGACTAATTAGAGGTGATGGATCAAGACTAATCTTCTTGAGATTTTTGGCCAGGGACGGATCCACCAAGGGGCAGGGCCCCCCCCCCCCCCCCCTTCTTTTTCAAATTAGCTTTTTTCATTTTTTTTTTCATGTCCGTATTTTAGAGTTTATAGTTGGCCCCCCTCAAATTTTTGGATTGGTCCAAATAGCCTAAAAGAAACTAATCACTTAACCCTTTCTTTGGACCCAGGACCCCTCCATAATCCAAATACAACATAACAAAAAATCCACAAATCACCAATATCATAATTCAATAACTCATAACCAAAAAAATCTCATAGAAAAAAAAATTTCCTTACGGGGGTGACAATAATTTATATAACTTTTTAATTGATTTATAAATCATGGGAAAGTCAATTACAATATTTAATTTTTTTTCAAAAGATAAAATGCAAAATTCTTTTAGAAGCCAATATTGATGATGTAGCATTGCCAACTCTTAATATTAATATCCTAATTTTTTAAAATCCTCAAACAAAGTTTTGAAAGCTTCATTAGTGTGATTTTTAGTTGCATCCAAAAGTATGAGTTTATCATATTGGTGAATTGGTTAATGTGATAAAATCAACATATTAATTCCAATTATCCAAAATTTGGAGATCCAAAGTTCTCTTCTTTTTTTATTCTTCTTCGAAAATGTTTGAATATCATATTGTAGCTTTCAACTTTTTTTGTTTATATTATTTCCTTCTTGACTTAAATATCTATAGTAATAAAGTGCAATTGTTTTGTCTACCATGATTTTTTTTTTTTAATAAACCATGTCACTTGAAATTTTTTTGATTCATGCTTTCGCCCCCCCTAGGTTCAAATCCTGGTTCCATCCCTGTTTTTGGCCAGAAGTAGGAGATTTACTTTAAGGGTTGCTTTGCTTCTTTGGGTAATGATGGGATTATAGAGTGCTTTGCATTTAATGCCAGGATTTCTAGGGCTGAGTTGAATCAATATGATTAGGGTGTGTATCAATAACGAATTCTAATGCTACAACTGAGATTTGGACCCCTTAGAAGTAAGATTTAACACTCCAAGCCAGGTGTCAAGCTCTAACCTACTTTAGGAGGTTCCTCTGGAGATCCCTTTATGCCCTCCAAACCACATGTTCCCAATTTTTCTCCTTTTGGATTCATGGGCTTTGTACATTAATCATGTCTTGAATGTTTTTAACATTTATAGCATCAATTTATTGAGGTTTGGATAACTTGGTTTCAGCTCTCCTTCTGTTAGAGGTACAGTCTTGAGGAAGATGATGGAGTTCCATCATCCTTTAGACTTCAGTTGATATGACAGCCTTTAGGCACTGTTCACATCAAGTAGAGGGTGACAGAAAGTTGATGGGATAGCCCCTAGTTCATCTTCAAAGACTTGGTTCTCTTGTAGGGGTCTTTAGTTGTTCTTTGGTTAAGGATGAACAAGGGCTGGTTGCCCACTTTCAAGCCTCTTGCTAGGGACCTTTTTGGGCTGGAACTTTGTTCCTTTTCAGCACTTTTAGTTGGGCCACATGGCCCTTTCTTTGTTTGGGCTTATTCCCTACTCCATGAGATTCTTGGGCATACAAAATGGGCATTAAAGACATGCTTTGTTATGAGTTTTTTACTCCTCATGGGCTTTAGTTGTTAGTAGAAATAAAATGAATCCATGAGATTTAATAAATATTTATGGCAAATTTTAGGTATTAATTTCCATGGGTTTTAAATAACAACTTATATAGATTATCATAATTTTGGCCATAGATTACTTTGTAAATGATATTTTCTTTAGGGCTTTTTAAATAACGACCTCCAATATTTTTCTTGAGAATAATATTTACTATAGGTTTTAAATAAATATGGTAACAACCACTATAATGGAATAATGTGATATTCTCATGAGTTTCTCTGTAGATAATCATGTAGAATGAATAATTGCCATGAGTTTTGGTAATAAATATTATGAATGTTGTGATGTGAGATAGATAGTGAATAAATGCCATGGGTCTAATAATCATAACTTTCCATGAGCTTTTATAAGATGATTGCCATGGGTTTTGAGAATAGATAATTTATAAATTCCATGAGCTTGTAATATTATAGTAATAGGCTTAAGAATCTAAAGTATTGTTCATTATTGGACTTTTAAGTGAATCAATTATGATATAGTATTTTGCCAAGTATTAATAACCTTGGGCTTTTGATAGAATAGTGCCAAGTAGTTAGCTTGGGCTTTTACTAGTGGAAATGTAAGTTGGGCTTTTGATATTGCTAATGAGAATTAGGCTTTGATGTTGCCAATGAGAACTGGGCTTTAAATATTGCTAGCGAGAACTGGGTTTTGATATTGTCAATGAGAATTGGGCTTTGATTTTGCCAATGAGAATTGGGTTTTAAATATTGCCAGCGAGAACTGAGATTTGATATTACCAATGAGAATTGGGTTTTGATATTGCCAATGAAAAATTGGGCTTTAAATATTGTCAACGAGAACTGGGTTTTGATATTACTAATGAGAATTGGGCTTTAATATTGTTAATGTGAATTGGGTTTTGGATAAATAAATTACCATGGGTTTAAACTATGGGCTTTGATTATGGATTTGAATTCCGTTGATAAAATTGTTTTGCCATGGATTTGAATCATGGGCTTTTCAAATATTGCCAAGTATAAGTATTCTTGGGCTTTAAATAGAATATGATGTGTTTATTGGGTTCATAGGGCCGGTTTTGAGCTTAGCTAAATAATGATAATAAAATTGGATAAAATATGAGTTTTTGAGCTTTTTTGTGATATTTTATATCATAACCCAATTTAGACAATGAGATATGAAACATTTGTTATTAACATAATAATAGAGCAAAAAATATTTGGGAAAACCCAATAACTTATTAGTGGTGTTTGAAAATAAATTGGTGGTACTCAAATAAAATTAGGTGTGAAAAAAAAAAAAGTACCCTAACACCTAGGTGTCAGGCCTGCCTTTTCCCATTTTTAAATAAATGTACTGATATGGACCGAATGGAACGAAATGCTATACTAATGAGGCTCAACAAGAACGTAGTAATACTACGCTCCTATTGAGCTATATCATTAGCCACATCATCATTTTCTTTATTGATTTGTTCCTCTAGTTTTATTTATAATATTAAATATATTAACCAATTGACTTTACACATCATCTTTGACAATTTTTTTTCTATTAATATCTTAGAAAATTTTAAATTTTCATATGCTTTGCCTTTATACATTCATCTACTTTAATTTAGAAAGAACTCCTGCCACACTTTTCTTTTTCTTTATTACTCTTTCATCAATTCATTGCCTCTCCCTAATATCTTAGACAATTTTATCCTCAATTGGTCTTCAAATTCAAATTATATCTTTTCAAAACACTAAAATTGTGTAATTCACTCAAAAACTAAAATAATAATATCAGCTAAACGAGGGGAGGGGGGATAAAAAAAAAAAAAAAAAAAAAAAAAAAAAAAAAAAAAAAAAAAAAAAAAGAGATAATACTACAAATCATTAAATTAAACAATTAAAAAAAATAACATCACTTTTTTTTAATATGTATTTTTTTAATAAATTTGGGTTTAGAATATGTATTCTTATTTCTCAATCTAAATTCTTAGGTAAATGCATCGAAATTAACCGAATTAGACTTAAATTGACCGAAAAACTATGTTGATGTGGCTCAACAAAATGAAACGTTAAATCAAATAAAGAGTGAAACTCATTGAATTGGTGAGTACGAAATTATGCTTTCAGTTTTCCATGCCAAAAACATCTTCTTATGATGTTTTCCAAAGCACAAATGCATTGGCAAAAGAAAGCACAAATGATGTTTCCTTTTGTGTGATCCCATGTAGCTCAAACCTTAACTAACCGACGAATTGCATTATTCACCATGGAATGATGTGATCTTGATGGCTAGGACCAACCCCACAAAATGTGACTTCAATGGGTACTACTGAGATTTCAAGTCTATGTTGACATCAACCCTTTGTCAGCCATGAGTTTCAAAATGGATTTTTCGGGAATTGTCGAGACTAACTTGGGAATTTTTAGGAACTGTCAACACCTGTTTTCAAGTTGAATTTACTAGATTGAGTTAAGGTATGTATATATGTGTTCTTTATTCATAAAGTTAAGTTAAATTAACCAAAATTGGTATGGTTTTGTTTGATCCTACAGATTTATAAATTTTGGATTTTTGGGCTCAAACCAGTGGAATTAGAACCTTGGATATAAATTTGACCGAATCTTTGGAGCCCACAGAATAGGATAAAAATTCATTTTAAATTTTTTCTTAGTAGGTATTAGTATGTGTGGTTTGCTATAGGTTTTAATGATCTTGGTGATGAATTAACATAGGTTTGGTTTTCGTTTGAGTCATTGATGAACCCAATTGTATATGCTCATTGTAGATAAATTTTCCATATTTTCAGAGTGTCCTTAATTCGTTAAAATCCTTTTTTGCGTATTGTATTGTGGATGCTTATGACCATTTTAATCTAATATTACTTTCCTATAATTCTTGAGCTATTGCATTTGCAAAACTAAACCGATCATGTTTGTATGTACGCTTGATTCAATTCTTTGTTATGAAATACTTTCAATGATCCTATCAATGGGGCAATATGTGGGCCATGATCTGGATATTATGTAAATAGTGATGTGGAGATTGAAGTATTGTGAAGGTGGATGTTGTGATTTCAGCCTATCCAAAATATATATATATATATATATGTATATATATATTTCAGCAACCCTAGCTAGCCATGGGAGCAACACGTAAACGTGACCTTTTCCACAACGACAATACACAAGACATGGCATAATGTATTTGCAATATTCTTTATATTCTTTACTACATGTATAAATTGAACAATCATTTCTGTATATTATACGTATCTATTATATTCTCTTAGTTGTGCCTAAATTTTTGGGTTAAAACCTAAATGAGATATTTTGGAAAATAATATTAATTTGATAATAATTATTTTCCAAATCACCAAACCTAACAGTTGCAAGAAGAGTGGAATCTGGAAATTAAAGCCTTGGACTCGGATAATAAATCGTAGACCTTTAGACCCTTCTCTAACGTTTTCAAATCCATTCTTCTGCAACTAGAAAATTCAGTACCTCTGAGGATTATCCCTAGAAAAAATTTTCTCAGGTCACGGCTAAATAGCCCAATCGAACAATTGACTCAAAATGTTGATTTTGAACATCAAAGAGGACCATTTGACCAATGACTCACGTATCCCATTTTTTAAGGAGTTCGTTGCCCTACATTGTTTGAATTTCTGCACTTTCCTAGTCTAGGGTTTCAAAAACTTGGGAATTTCTTTAATCATGCAGTTTTAAGCTTCAAAATTTTACTCTTTTAATTCATGCATGCTCCAAATTGTGTCTTGGTTGTTTCTAGATGATGTATTTGTTCCACTGTGCCCCATTTTGTCAACTTCGGTCCATTCACTCCATTTTGGTCCACTTTAGTCATTTCTGTCCAATTCGGTCTATTGTGGTCGAATTTGGTTTATTTCAGTTCATTTCGGTCCATTTTGGTACACTTTGGTCTATTTCAGTCCACTTCCATCTGTTGTCAGTTCAGTCCATTTCAGTCCACTTTATTCGGTTCAATCTACTTCGGTCTACTTTGGTTCATTCGGTCTAGACAATCCACTTTACTCTATCTCGGTCCATTTCAATCCATTCAAAGTTCTTTCCTCAATTGTTTTTACTTTTTTTGTCTTTGCAATGTTGTCATTATAAGTTCTAAACCACTGTAACCGAAACTTGCTTCCTTTCCTGCTGGCTGAGAAATATAGTTCCTTCACATAATCTTGCATTCATCGTCTCTGGTCTAAGAACGTTAAAATGTTCACAACCTGATAGACCTCTCCAGTGGTGCCATGTCCAAGTTGTCTTGAGCAGTTGAGCTGTTGGAGCTGAATGTATAAACATGTTAAAAATTAAAGAATTTCATTCTCAAATGTAAATAATCTCTACTTGTCCCTAGTTTTGGAATATCTTGAGGATTCAAATTACACGCTGTAAGGACATGAAGGACAAATGGACAGTGGAGGGTTTGGAACGCTGATACAGGTGTGGCAACAATAGCAATAATTGGCTGGTTAGGAATGTCAATGTTATTGATAAAAGTGCAGCTGAAAATCAGGAAGCTAAAAATCAGGAGGAAAGTATTTCTAGACCAAAACCACCTAAATTGTAGAAGGTAGACAGAGGTAGACAGCTAGCAAATTCAAAATATCTCAGCTAGCTGTACTGTCAAAATATATGTACTGTTACACGTGATTTACTCCCTATTTTTTCTCCTTTGTACATATCCATCTAAATGGACAATATACAAAATGTAATAGTTCTATATAAATGAAATACCAGCTCTCTCTATCTCAAGGTGAGATAGAATTTCTCAAGAATTCTTTATGGTATCAGAGCAGACCGTGAGGTAGAGAGAAACAAAATTCTGTATTTTTTTTCTTAAACCCACCATGTCAACCACATCAAGCTCTTCCCCTGCCCTCACTCAATCTGATGACTACCCATATCCTGTGACACAGAATATTGCAAATTTTGTGTCACTTCGTCTCTCCTCTACCAACTTCCTTCTCTGGAAAACACAAATGCTCAATATCCTTGAGAGCTATGACCTCCAAGGCTTTATCAATGGTGAAGTTCAACCACCACCCCAGTTCATCAATAATGCTGACTCTGGCACACAAACTAATCCTGCATTTGTGAAGTGGCGCAAAACTGATCGTCTTGTCAAAGGTTGGTTGACAGCCACTCTCTCCGAGGAAGTTCTTGGCATTGCTGTAGGCCTCAATATTGCCTTTGAGGTCTAGAATGCATTGGTTCATGCTTTTGCTCGTGTCTCATCAGACCGAAGCCTTGCACTTAAGCAGCGGCTTACCTCTATAACTCGAGGTACTGATACCTTAGCTGTTTATCTCCGTCGGTTCAAAGCAGTGTGTGATGATCTTGCAGCCATTGGGAAGCCAGTTCTAGATCACAAGAAATCATGGTGGCTACTCAATGGGCTTGGCAAAGAATATGAGGTGTTCACTACTACCATGTTAAGACCACCAGTCCTTCCATACTCTGAAATTGTCACTTTACTAGAGAGTTATTGTCACACCCCGAACCCAAAAGGGTCCAAGGCATGAAAAAGACATCTCAAAGAACCTGTAGATTTTCCTTTTTGACAATCCAATCCACATAAATCATATCAAGAACCAACATTGAGAATTATCATAATAATATCATTGAATAAACTCTCAAAGTAAGTCAGAGCTCTAAGCAATAATTACAAGGACCATTGGCCACAAAAGAATAGAGGTCTGAATAATTAATTACATATCACGGCTTGTCCCATCAGTGGAAATAACATCACAACCACTTTAATATACAAAAGAATAAGTCAAGCCTATTCTAAGATTTATACCATCTAATATACCCATTACAAAAGTTCAGCCTCCTTCAGTAGTTAGTCTAACTACTATTAGCCACCCAAAAAGCTGTCTCAAAAGACTGTTGCCTACTCTGAAAAGATTATAAAGTAATGGAATGAGACAGAGCCCAGTAAGTAGCATATTTAATGGGGGTGGGGGAAATGCAAATTTCATCTTCAATAATAATAGTATGACAAGAATTATTTAATAATGAAACACAAAGTTTCTCAAAGTAAAATATCTTGAAACTATACATTATAATCTGTGAGCATCAACAATGTAATTTCCAAAGTCATAATATCTAACATAAGATAAATTATCCCAAATCTACCATATTACCACATAAACCGGTCAGGGGATCCACCCATTCACAACTGGCATGATATTGTCCTCTCTGGTATGCAGACTCTTGGCCCCATGGACAGCAGCCTCACCCATACCCTCAAGGTTTTTCTCTCCCCCCATGGGCAGCAGGGAGAGCGCGTCAAATAGGACCTCTCTTGCATGTGGTCTCTTGGCCCCATGGACAGTAGCCTCACCCACACACAATCAAGGAACCTCTTCCCCCCATGGACAGCAGGGAAGAACGCGTCATCCAAAGTAAAAGGGCACTGACCTTGATTTGATTCCGTTGTCACAAAGACTACGGAAACCAAATCGGGTGATCACCGGGAAATCACATATGGCATGGCATTAAAACAACATAAACTCACAGGTTACATTACTTTGAAACACATAGTTCATATCTAGATAGTTTCAGAAAACCTTAAATAATCTAACTTTTACAAAGTTTGTAAGGTTTTCAACTTCATTCTTGTCAATAAGATTTTCTATAGATCTCCCAAGAACTAAGACAAGATAAGCATCTTAAATATTCCAATACACCATAAAATCCAAGATTTTCTTATCAAGATTAAATATAAGATGCTCATTTATCCATATCACAAATCCATGCATTTCCCCAAATGCAATACCAAATATAATGCATTTTCATATATATATATATTAAAGTTACGACACAATAGTTTTTAGAAAAGTATAATTTCCATAGGTAGTTTCCAAAAGTGTGTCTAACCCAAAAACATTTATATAACATGGTTATTTTTCAAAATCCCATTAAAAAGCTACTTACCTCGCAACCGCAAAATCCTAATTCTCCAAGCTCCAAGGAGATTAGCTAGAACCTAACAATATCAAGTAAACCTATCACAATAAGTACAAAACTTGAAATTGCATCTAACCACAATTTAGGAATTTGCCAAATAATCACTTAATTAGGCAAGCCTAGTATTTAACCCCATCAATAATAATATATTTCACTTCCCTAGTTTCTCAACAAATTGATTCACAAGGTATAAACTCCACTTTATAGAGTTAACCCATTTAATACAACCTCCAACATTATGACTAGCTTCCATAAATTTTGCACTACATTACCAAGAGACCCATGAAAGCAAACTCAACATATCCTCCAAGACAAGAATTTAGAACTTCAACTAACTCCAAATAAACACAATGGCTATGGGAAAAATTAGATTTACCAACCATCACATGTTATAACTTAAACCCCTAAATTTTTCCATCATACATAACCCTTAAGTAGTCATCAATAGTATAAAATTTATACCCACTCATCAATTAATCCCACCAATACAAAATCCATACATCAAAACACATAAATATCACTTCTATTGCTCATAAATCATATGGGTATCATCATTAATGCTTAGATAAAAAAATAACCTTAAGCAAAATGCAAAACCCACAAAAAGATGATAAATTTTTACCTCAAAAAAGGGATGTGGAGATGTTTATGGGTTCACAAAAATTATTCCGGTGATCTTGCCGGAATGTGATGGTGGAAATGGTAGTAGTGGTGGTGCCGGCAAGAGAGTTTGAGGGAGTGAGGAGAAGCTGCCAGACAGAGAAATAAAAAAGAAGAAAAAGAAAGAAAAGAGAAGTGAGGGAGTGAGCCGGCTAGAATGAGATAAGAGGGAGTGGGTAATGGGTAGTGGGGTTAGGTGGGTTTGGCACGTGGGAACACAAAATCTGATTTTCAACTTTTTTTTTTTTTTTTTTTTTTTTAAAAACTCACGGGATGTTACATTCTTCCCCTCTTATAAAAATTTCGTCCTCGAAATTTTACGTACCTTGATCTTGAAAAAGGCTTGGGTATCTCGACAACATATCATCCTCACGCTCCCAAGATGCCTCTTTCACCGAATGATTCTTCCAAAGCACCTTTACCCAAGGTATTGTTCTATTACGTAACACTTGCTCCTTACGGTCCAAAATCTCTACCGGAACTTCTTCATAAGACAAGTCATCTCTAATTTGAAGAGGCTCATAACTTAGAACATGTGAAGGATCAGAAATGTACTTCCTTAGCATAGACTCATGAAAAACATTATGAACTCCTGACAAGGCCGGTGGTAGGGCAATTCTATATGCAACTTCGCCCACTCTCTCCAAGACCTCAAAAGGCCCTACAAACCTAGGGCTTAACTTACCCTTTTTGCCAAATCTCATTACCCCTTTCATAGGCGCAACCCGAAGGAAAACTTTATCTCCAATTTCAAGTTCCAAAGCCTTCCTTTTAATGTCAAAATAGCTCTTTTGTCTACTTTGGGCTGCTCGTAGTCGATTACGAATCATATTTACCTTTTCACAAGTCTTCTGAATAATCTCTGGCCCCAAGATTTTTCGTTCTCCAACCTCATCCCAACAAATTGGGGATCTACACTTTCTCCCATACAAAGCCTCATAAGGTGCTGCTTTGATACTTGAATGGTAACTATTATTGTAAGCAAACTCTATCAAAGGTAATTGTTTAGCCCAACTCCCTTTAAAATCCAAAACACATGCTCTCAACATATCTTCTAGAGTTTGAATAGTCCTTTCAGACTGTCCATCTGTCTGAGGGTGGAAAGCTGTGCTAAAATTCAATCTAGTACCCAAGGCCTTTTGCACACCACCCCAAAAATGAGAAGTAAACCTTGGATCTCTATCTGAAACAATAGTAGCAGGTACTCCATGAAGTCTCACAATCTCATCAACATAGAGCTGAGCTAATTGATCAAGGGAGTAGTTCATCCGAATAGGGAGAAAATGAGCTGTTTTTGTCATTCTATCAACAATCACCCAAATAGCATCATGACCCTTAGGAGATCTCGGCAGTCCTGAAACAAAATCCATAGTGATTTTCTCCCACTTCCATTGGGGAATAGGAAGTGGTTGCAACAAACCCGAGGGTCGTTGGTGCGATACCTTAACCTGCTGACAAGTCAAACATTGCTCTACAAAATGAGCAATCTCTCTTTTCATATTATTCCACCAAAAGTTTTCACGAAGATCATGGTACATCTTTGTACTACCTGGATGTATTGTATATGGGGAATAGTGAGCCTCCTCTAAAATCTCCTTTTTAATCAATGGATCCTTTGGCACACAAAGTCTACTCCCGAATCTCAAAGCACCATCCTCAGAAATAAAAAATTCGGATTTCTTTCCACTACGCACCTCATCCATGATTTTCTTTAATTGTGGGTCATCGGCTTGTGACAATTTAATTCTTTCCACCAAAGTTGGTTAAACACTCAAACTAGCCAGGTAGGCCTCAGAATGGCCCATAACAACCTCAATCTCCATCCTTTCAAGATCCCGAATAATATTCTCTTGAGTGGTTAGCAAAGCAGCCGAAAAACTCGAAGGCTTTCTACTAAGAGCATCAGCTACAACATTAGCCTTACCAGGATGATAGTTAATAGAACAATCATAATCCTTAACCAATTCCAACCATCTCCGTTGCCTCATATTTAACTCCTTCTGGGTAAAGAAATACTTTAAACTTTTATGATCAGTGAAAATCTCACATCTTTCCCCATACAAATAATGTCTCCAAATCTTCAAAGCAAAAACAACTGCAGCCAACTCCAAGTCATGAGTGGGGTAATTTTTCTCATAATTTTTCAATTGACGAGAGGCATAAGCCACAACCTTCCCATTTTGCATCAACACACAACCAAGTCCCTTATGAGAAGCATCACTATAAATGACAAAACCCCCGGTACCTGAAGGGATAGTTAGCACTGGAGCTGTGACCAATCTCTGCTTTAACTCTTGGAAACTTTTCTCACATTCTTCCCTCCACTCGAATTTAACATTCTTCCGAGTAAGTTGTGTCAAAGGAGTCGCAATGCGGGAAAATCCCTCTACAAATCTTCTGTAGTAACCAGCAAGGCCCAAGAAACTTCTAACCTCACTCACATTTGTAGGCCTATCCCAATTAACCACCGCTTTTATCTTATTAGGATCCACTGTAATTCCATCCTTAGATATCACATGACCCAAGAACACTACTTGGTTCAACCAGAATTCACACTTCTTCAGCTTAGCATACAACTTCCTTTCTCTTAGAATCTGTAAAACAATCCTCAAGTGTTCTTCATGCTCTTCTTGACTCTTAGAATAAATTAAAATATCATCAATGAACACAATGACAAATCGATCCAAGTACTCATGAAATACCCTATTCATCAAATCCATAAAAGCAGCAGGGGCATTAGTTAATCCAAACGGCATCACCAAAAATTCATAATGACCATATCTAGTCTGAAAGGCCGTCTTTGGTATATCCTCACCCTTAATCTTCAACTGGTGGTAACCAGAACGAAGATCAATCTTAGAAAAGACTTGTGCTCCTTGCAACTGATCAAATAGGTCATCAATACGAGGCAAAGGGTATTTATTCTTTATGGTGACTCTATTAAGCTCACGGTAATCAATACATAACCTCATAGACCCATCCTTCTTCTTGACAAATAAAACTGGGGCTCCCCAAGGTGAGGCACTAGGGCGAATAAACCTTTTGTCCAGTAATTCTACCAATTGCTCCTTAAGTTCTTTCAACTCTGTGGGTGCCATTCTATATGGTGCCTTAGAAATAGGTGCAGTGCCAAGAAGGAGATCAATAGAGAACTCAATCTCATGATCTGGGGGCAACCCAGGTAAATCATCAGGAAAGACATCCGGGAATTCCCTCACAATGGGAATGTCTCCTATCTCCAATTCTCCACTTTGTAAATCCACTACACTAGCAAGGAATCCTTGGCATCCCTTTCTAAGCAAGCGGTTTGCTTGAATGCATGATATCACAGGAGGCGAAAAAGGCAAACATGAGGCCTTAAATAGAAATTCTGATTCACTTGGAGGCCTAAACACCACCTCTTTCTCAAAACAATGCACACTAGCATGGTAAGAAGCCAACCAATCCATGCCCAAAATGACATCAAAATCATGCATATCTAACAAAACCAAGTCAGCCAATAACTCTCTACCCTCAATACAAATAATACAAGACTTAAGCACAAGATTAGTCATTAAAGTATCACCAACAGGGGTAGAAACTGATAACTCAAAATCAAGTAGTTCGGGGCTCTTGTCATGATTTTTAGCAAATGCACAAGAAACAAAAGAATGCGTAGAACCAGGATCAAAAAGAACTTTAGCATGTGCAGAGAACAAAGGAAGTATACCTGCCACCACTGTATCCGTGGCCTGAGCATCCTGAGTAGTCAAGGCATACACTCTACCTTGCACCATCTTCCCATTGTCATTACCCTTTGCAACTTGAGATGAGGAAGAGGAACCCGAGCCCTTAGAACTTGGGCAATCTCTAGCAAAGTGTCCGGGTTGCTTACAAGTAAAGCAAATTTTAACCCCATCACAATTTTGTCCATCATGAAGTTTACCACATCGAGAGCAAGACTTCTTATCACCGGACCTAGGATAGGCATTCTTGCTATGCCTAGAAGATTGTCCTCTATTACCCGAGTTTTTAAAGAAACCTTTCTTATGTCCTTGACCTTTACCATGTTGAGAATTAAAGGGGCCTTGCTTCTTTTCACTCTACTTGGAACTGGGGTTGTTCTTAGAGTCTTCTTCAAGACTCATTGCCCGCTTCACAGCCTCAGTAAAAGTATCCACTCCAGAGGCTATAATGAGAGGGCGAATCCTATCATTAAGGCCTTCCCGAAACTTTTTCACTTTCTTGGACTCATTTGGAATCAAGTAAGAAGCAAAGCGAGAGAGCTCAACAAATCTTGCAACATACTCCACCACTGTCATAGCCCCTTGAACCAAATCAGAAAATTCTTTTGCCTTACGATCCCTCACTACATCAGGGAAGTATGTCCTATTGAAAACTTCCTTAAACTTTTCCCAAGTAATAAGAGTGTCCCTTCCCAACTCCGTCCTCAGCGATGGCTCAGTGCTTTGCCACCATCTATCAGCAGGACCCTGAAGAACATATGTGGCATACAACACCTTCTGGGCATCCGTACATTCAAGGGCTCTCAGTAATTTTTCCATCTTTAGCAGCCAATCCTCTGCTGCCATAGGATTAGGTCCCCCATCAAAAGTTGGAGGGTTTTGCTTACGGAACTCCCCAAAAAGGAAATCCTCCCTCCTACGTCCACCACCTTGGACTGCTCTAGCAATCCTAGCATAAATCCTGTCTGCCACTGCCACCTCATCAATCACGCCACCATCAGGAGTGACAGATCTCTCACGCTCTTGGCGTTGCCTATGGCCAGGCTCTGGAGCTATAACCTCATCCACATGCCTTACTTTACGTGCTTTCTTTTTAGGAGGCATAGTGTACCAAAGTACTTATACCTATACCCAAGAAACAAGCAAGTAAATAACAAGGCAACATAGAAGGTTAACATAGAAAAGATAGATAAGGAAAAAGGAATAGTAGGTGGAAGTTGAAACAAAGGACCAAAATAAAGAATTCATCAAACCCCTAATGCTCTGACTTAGATCAAAATCAAAATCAATTCCTATTTTCAAAGTCTACAGAATCATAACCTAAGCTCTGATACCATAACTGTCACACCCCGAACCCAAAAGGGTCCAAGGCATGAAAAAGACATCTCAAAGAACCTGTAGATTTTCCTTTTTGACAATCCAATCCACATAAATCATATCAAGAACCAACATTGAGAATTATCATAATAATATCATTGAATAAACTCTCAAAGTAAGTCAGAGCTCTAAGCAATAATTACAAGGACCATTGGCCACAAAAGAATAGAGGTCTGAATAATTAATTACATATCACGGCTTGTCCCATCAGTGGAAATAACATCACAACCACTTTAATATACAAAAGAATAAGTCAAGCCTATTCTAAGATTTATACCATCTAATATACCCATTACAAAAGTTCAGCCTCCTTCAGTAGTTAGTCTAACTACTATTAGCCACCCAAAAAGCTGTCTCAAAAGACTGTTGCCTACTCTGAAAAGATTATAAAGTAATGGAATGAGACAGAGCCCAGTAAGTAGCATATTTAATGGGGGTGGGGGAAATGCAAATTTCATCTTCAATAATAATAGTATGACAAGAATTATTTAATAATGAAACACAAAGTTTCTCAAAGTAAAATATCTTGAAACTATACATTATAATCTGTGAGCATCAACAATGTAATTTCCAAAGTCATAATATCTAACATAAGATAAATTATCCCAAATCTACCATATTACCACATAAACCGGTCAGGGGATCCACCCATTCACAACTGGCATGATATTGTCCTCTCTGGTATGCAGACTCTTGGCCCCATGGACAGCAGCCTCACCCATACCCTCAAGGTTTTTCTCTCCCCCCATGGGCAGCAGGGAGAGCGCGTCAAATAGGACCTCTCTTGCATGTGGTCTCTTGGCCCCATGGACAGTAGCCTCACCCACACACAATCAAGGAACCTCTTCCCCCCATGGACAGCAGGGAAGAACGCGTCATCCAAAGTAAAAGGGCACTGACCTTGATTTGATTCCGTTGTCACAAAGACTACGGAAACCAAATCGGGTGATCACCGGGAAATCACATATGGCATGGCATTAAAACAACATAAACTCACAGGTTACATTACTTTGAAACACATAGTTCATATCTAGATAGTTTCAGAAAACCTTAAATAATCTAACTTTTACAAAGTTTGTAAGGTTTTCAACTTCATTCTTGTCAATAAGATTTTCTATAGATCTCCCAAGAACTAAGACAAGATAAGCATCTTAAATATTCCAATACACCATAAAATCCAAGATTTTCTTATCAAGATTAAATATAAGATGCTCATTTATCCATATCACAAATCCATGCATTTCCCCAAATGCAATACCAAATATAATGCATTTTCATATATATATATATTAAAGTTACGACACAATAGTTTTTAGAAAAGTATAATTTCCATAGGTAGTTTCCAAAAGTGTGTCTAACCCAAAAACATTTATATAACATGGTTATTTTTCAAAATCCCATTAAAAAGCTACTTACCTCGCAACCGCAAAATCCTAATTCTCCAAGCTCCAAGGAGATTAGCTAGAACCTAACAATATCAAGTAAACCTATCACAATAAGTACAAAACTTGAAATTGCATCTAACCACAATTTAGGAATTTGCCAAATAATCACTTAATTAGGCAAGCCTAGTATTTAACCCCATCAATAATAATATATTTCACTTCCCTAGTTTCTCAACAAATTGATTCACAAGGTATAAACTCCACTTTATAGAGTTAACCCATTTAATACAACCTCCAACATTATGACTAGCTTCCATAAATTTTGCACTACATTACCAAGAGACCCATGAAAGCAAACTCAACATATCCTCCAAGACAAGAATTTAGAACTTCAACTAACTCCAAATAAACACAATGGCTATGGGAAAAATTAGATTTACCAACCATCACATGTTATAACTTAAACCCCTAAATTTTTCCATCATACATAACCCTTAAGTAGTCATCAATAGTATAAAATTTATACCCACTCATCAATTAATCCCACCAATACAAAATCCATACATCAAAACACATAAATATCACTTCTATTGCTCATAAATCATATGGGTATCATCATTAATGCTTAGATAAAAAAATAACCTTAAGCAAAATGCAAAACCCACAAAAAGATGATAAATTTTTACCTCAAAAAAGGGATGTGGAGATGTTTATGGGTTCACAAAAATTATTCCGGTGATCTTGCCGGAATGTGATGGTGGAAATGGTAGTAGTGGTGGTGCCGGCAAGAGAGTTTGAGGGAGTGAGGAGAAGCTGCCAGACAGAGAAATAAAAAAGAAGAAAAAGAAAGAAAAGAGAAGTGAGGGAGTGAGCCGGCTAGAATGAGATAAGAGGGAGTGGGTAATGGGTAGTGGGGTTAGGTGGGTTTGGCACGTGGGAACACAAAATCTGATTTTCAACTTTTTTTTTTTTTTTTTTTTAAAAAAAAACTCACGGGATGTTACAGTTATACTGAAAGGCATAAGCTTGATGCTCAACCCACTCCTCAAATGGCTTTCTATGGTCAACGCAACAATAAAAATAAAAGAAACAATGGTGGTCAAGGGTCCTTTAATTCTAAGGGATGTGGGTTTGTTCAAGGTGCCCAATCTGCACTAAAGAATTCCAGCAATCCTACACGAAATCTGCTAGTAAATTCACCAATCATTGCAGCCAAAAACACAAAAGATGAAGCAATTATCTGTCAGATTTGCAACAAAAGGAACCACACTGCCCTCAAATGCTTTAACCGATTCAATCACTCATTCACAGCAGACAATATTCCACAAGAATTAGCAGCTATAACCATTGCTGACAGTCAAGATTCTGAATGGTTCCCAGACACAGGAGCTACTGACCATATTATTGGTAACCCAGGTAATCTTCACTCCTTAACTCCTTATCATGGATCCGATGGTGTTATGGTTGGCAATGGTCATACTTTACCTATCACACACATTGGTGAAACTACTCTTGGTACTGGTTCTTCTCCTATTCACTTAAAAGATGTGCTATTAGTTCTTGATATTAAGAAAGATCTGCTCTCTGTTAGTAAACTTACTACTGATTATCCACTCATCTTTGAATTTGATGGACATGGTTTTGTGATAAAGGACAGGGCAACCAACAAAATAGTAGCGAAAGGGAGTAAACGAGATGGTCTTTATGCCTTTGATGGAGGTCCAACAACCCTATTCTCCCATCGATTCAAGCGGGTTGCTAGAGATTGTTGGCACTATCGCCTCGGTCATGCACACCAAAGGATCATTGATCACTTGCACTCTAGAAATTTCATTTCTTCTGCTTCAGCATCTAAGTCTTCTTCAATTTGTACTAGTTGTCAAAGGGGAAATCATGTAGACTTCCATTCTTGCCTAGAGAAAATGAAATAAAAATCCCATTTTACAAAATTCATTGTGATCTATGGGGGCCAGCCCCTGTTTCTTCTAGAGAAAAGTTTCGCTACTACACAATATTTGTTGATGAGTTTACCAATTTTACTTGGTTTTTTCCTATGAAAGAGAAGTCAGAATTTTTTAACTGCTTTGATCTATTCTATAAATATGTGGAATGTCAGTTTAATGCAAAAATTTGTGTCTTTCAAAGTGATGAAGGTGGAGAATTTGCAGATCATGATTTCTTGCAGTTTTTAGCCACGAAAGGCATTCACCATCAATCTGCTTGTCCAAAAACACCTGAGCAAAATGGCAAGGCTGAGAGAAAACATCGAAATATCACTGAATTAGGACTCACCATGATGTTCCATGCACATCTACCACCAAGATTTTGGACAGATTGCTTTTCCACAGCAGTGTTCCTAATCAACCGTCTACCATCCCCACACCTCAACATGGAATCTCCTTTTTTCAGACTCTATGGAAGAAATCCGGACTATTCTTCATTACGAGTATTGGGCTCAAAGTGCTTTCCTTACCTTGGTGAGTATAGATCACATAAGCTTGACCCAAAGTCCCTTCCTTGTGTTTTTATTGGCTATAGCATGAAGCATAAAGGGTACAAATGTTTGTATCCACCGACTGGGAGAGTTTATATCTCACGCCATGTGGTCTTTGATGAATCTATCTTTCCTTATTCCACGCCTACAAGCTTGTACAAAAGTGATCCTCTTGAGGGGGAGCTTTGCATTTTCTCAAAATGGGAGATTGATCCACCAAATGATTCTCCTCCATCTTACTCTACACCACTGTCAGCCTTTGCACCGCCTGATTCTCAAGATATCACTAGCCAACTGCACCATCAAATGCATCACAATTCCTCCTCAGCTGAGTCTCCTACAGTGACCATATCAGGCCCTTCTTTGTCTGAGCAATGTCAAGCATCTTACTTAGATCCACCAGTAGAGACCATTCCTATTCCAACTCAGCACCCTATGCTCACTCGTTCCAAGGTTGGTGTACGCAAGCCCAACCCCAAGTATGCTAATCTCCATGTAGCCCGCATAAAGCATGATATTTCGACTGAACCGCGATCCTTTCAAAATGCTAAATGTCACCCAGGTTGGGTAGCTGCTATGGATGAGGAGATGGATGCCCTTGCTACAAACAAAACATGGATCCTCGTTCCATACAAACCTGAGATGAATGTGGTGGGATGTAAATGGGTTTATAAAGCTAAACTTAAACCTGATGGCTCCTTAGAGCGACTCAAAGCACGATTAGCTGCCAAGGGGTTTCATCAAGTTGACGGCATAGATTTCTCAGAAACATTCTCTCCTGTTATCAAACCTGCTAGTATTCGACTTACCCTCACAATAGCAGTTGTCAAAGGATGGGAGATTCGCCAACTTGATGTCAAAAATGCGTTCCTTCATGGCTTTCTATCTACTCCTGTTTACATGCATCAACCACCAGGCTATGTTGATCCAGTGCACCCTACTCATGTATGCCAACTAAGTCGTGCCCTATATGGCCTGAAACAAGCCCCTCGCGCTTGGTTTGATAGGCTTAGTGACTTTCTTCTTCAACTTGGCTTTTATTGCAGCATCTCTGACCCGAGTTTGTTTATTTGCCAATCTTCTCGTGGAGTTCTTATTTTGCTACTCTACGTTGATGATATGATAGTCATTGGTGATGACCCACATTGGATTCAATGGCTTATCTCTCAATTGGCTCGTGAATTCTCCATTAAAGATTAGGGTTTTCTCCATCATTTCCTTGGCATTGAAGTCCATCGAAGTACCCAAGGTCTTTTTCTTTCACAAACACGCTATGCTTTGGAACTTATAGATCGTGCTGCTATGACATCATGCAAACCAATTTCGACACCCATGCCCTCAAAAGGTCAGCAACTTCCCATCAATAATGATCTCTACCTTAATCCCACACTTTATCGTAGCCTAGTTGGAGGACTACAATATCTTACCTTCACTAGACCAAACCTTTCCTATAGTGTCAATTTTGTGTGTCAATTTATGCATGCTCCTACAATAGCTCATTACCAGCTTGTCAAACGCATTCTGCGTTATGTCAATGGGACTGCTCACTTTGGGTTACAAATTTTGGCCTTAAGTACTCTTGATTTGTATGGGTTTTCTGATGCTGATTGGACTGGTTGCTCTATTAGCCGACGGTCTACCACTGGGTTCTGCACATTTCTAGGCAGTAATTGCATCTCTTGGAGTGCCAAAAAGCAATCAACTGTGTCTCGATCTAGTGCTGAGGCTGAGTATCGCTCCATGGCATCCACTACAGCTGAACTCACATGGCTGTCCTTCTTACTTCGTGATCTTGGCATTGCCTTTCCTCACCCTCCAATACTACATTGTGATAACTTGAGTGCCTTGTATATGACAGTGAATCCTGTCTTTCATGGAAGGACAAAACACATCGAACTAGATTATCACTATGTTCGTGAAAAGGTGGCTCTTGGTTCTCTTGAAACCCGCTTTGTTCCATCCAACCATCAACTAGCTGATATTTTCACCAAACCCCTCTCCAAGGTTGCCTTTCGGGACTTACGAAACAAACTTGGCCTTTGTCTTGATCCACGGCCAAGTTTGAGGGGGAGTAAAAGTGCAGCTGAAAATCAGGAAGCTAAAAATCAGGAGGAAAGTATTTCTAGACCAAAACCACCTAAATTGTAGAAGGTAGACAGAGGTAGACAGCTAGCAAATTCAAAATATCTCAGCTAGCTGTACTGTCAAAATATATGTACTGTTACACGTGATTTACTCCCTATTTTTTCTCCTTTGTACATATCCATCTAAATGGACAATATACAAAATGTAATAGTTCTATATAAATGAAATACCAGCTCTCTCTATCTCAAGGTGAGATAGAATTTCTCAAGAATTCTTTAATTGAATAGTTGGGGTTTTACTCATTGTAGCATCGACGGGCACTGCCACAGTTTGAAGTGCCCAAATTTGGTTGAGGCTAGAAGTCAAAAAGTCTGATAACAATGATACTAATGAAGAAATCTAGACGTTGGACGTTTGACATGGTCTTACATGAAAATTATGCCACATGGTGGAAAATGCATAATGGAAAATTATGCCACAGTGGAAGAAGTGAATTGTTAACCAAAAGAAGTAAAAAAAATTCTGATAACATTGATACTAATGAAGAAATCTAAGCGACTATGTGAAAAATGATTGTCAAGTGGAATATAAAAGTCCATTGTTCTGCTATGAGTGTTCAATTTTATGTTCCACCAGCTATATTATATTATGTCTGATTTTCTTTGTCATCATAAACTTGATTACTTTATTAAGAAAAAAATGACATATAGCAAATTGCAATTGGTGACAGATAAAATGTAGCAGGGGAATTTTAATCTGTCCAATGAACCTAGCACATCTCATAACTTGTGTGTGGTGAGCATTGATTTATGAGGGTTTGGCTTAAAGCCCATATTATCACTAATGAAATCATGTCATATGAGATTTTAATCGATCATGAGCCTTGTGTTCCAGACAAATATCCTCTAAATGAATTTCCGGATGTGTATTTTTTGTATACTCTCATTTTCTGATCTAATTCTAGCGACGCTTATTCCTTAATTATTGTATCAAAAGCACTGAAATGGAAAATAGTTCACCAAAAAGCCAACCTTTAGCATGGAAAATTGGATCGAAATATTTACTCCATCAGAGCATAAGTACTTGGACAAACTGATTTTTCAAAAACTGACTAGAAATACATAGGTCAATATAGATAAGGATCAGCCCTCCTAGGATGGTCAGGCAAAATGATATTGGAAACATTTCAGCATGGACTTAAATAAGAATAAAGCTTATAGCATAAAACATACCAACTAAAACGCATATGCTTGTTAGCACTTAATAGGGTCTCTACATGCCTCTGGTTTTGCAAGATCTTGAGGATCCAAATTACATGCTGTAAGGACATAAAGGACAATGGAGGGTTTGGAAGACAAGGGGAATTCTCTGCGCGCGTGCACAGGGGGATGGAATCCCCGAAGCAATGGTGTCGCCAGTGTTGTTGTCATGCTGGATACAGGTGTGGCAACAATTGCAGTAATTGGCTGGGCTGGAATATTATGGTCATTGAATAGCTGGGGTTCCACTCATTGTAGCATCCATGGGCACTGCCACAGTTTGAACTTTGAAGTGCCCAAATTTGGCTGTGAGTAGATCTAAATTGCTGGGAATTAGGAAACCACGGAGCACAAGAATTACTACATTACTCTTTCCAATGAATATCCAATGTCTAAATTTAAATAGATCTTACTGTTTATATCTACTAGTAGAATATTGGGCAAAGGGATCAACCTTTAAATAGTAACCATTCCGCAATCATGTCATTTAATGCTGTACTTAAATAAGAATTTACTTTTGTGCAAACAGAGTTGCATAAAGAGAGCTCCATACATGAGATTTTATTTTTCTGCAATATAGTTTGGAGTCAATTGATCTCTCAAGAAATCATCTATCAGGGAAAATTCCGCCAAGCGTGTCTAATTTGACATTTCTTAGTTACTTGGATTTTTCTTACAACAACTTCTCTGGTAGAATTCCTTCAAGCACCTAGCTTCAATCTTTTGATGCACTCAGCTATGTTGGCAATCCTCAACTATGTGGTGATCCTCTTCCAAAAAATTGCACAATAAAGGAAGAATCTTTGAAGAGATCACCAACTGGCAGTGCTGAAGATGACTCTATAAATTCCAGCTTCTATCTAGGTATGGGAGTTGGATTTGCAGCTGACTTTTGGGCAATTTGTGGAGCTCTCTTCTTCAATAGGACTTAGAGGCATTCTTGTTTCAAATTTTCTGATGACATAAGAGATTGGATTTATGTGAATACAGTGATAAAGTTGAATTGGTTATTGAAAAGCTAAGTGTCTGCCTTAGTAAGTGAAAGGTAACATTATCTAGCTAAAAGGTACTGTTTCAAGTAATATATTCTTAATATTGTTTCGCTTATGTTAATGTGTAGTAGCCTACTTTAAATATATGATTTAATTCTTTGTTTATACTTCAGGAGGTGGCACTGGTTCATGCTCTTCAAAAGGCCAAAAAGAATCATTTGCAAAAGATATTTTCTTGATCTTATTTCACCCTGGATGTATCGTAAACATACATGAACAAAATGCTACGGATTATGATTCTTGAATATGATGTGTAAGAACTATTTCTCTATATAGTGCTACTAGTCATTTAATGAAGAATTATTTTACCATTAGCATAAATTCAGAGTTCAGGTCACTGAAAATAGTGCTTCCTGTACTCATTGATTCATTTCACAATGGCTTTTCCATTCCACAAATTCCAAGAGGTCTCTCTCTCTGTGGTTTTAGTTTTACGGTTTTACTGAAAATACTGATCTCCATTTCTCAATAGCGAAAAATGGGTTTTCCATTATGGAACCAAGAAGCTCTACTCAATTGAGCCGAATCAATTACTTTTGTTGGACTAATCTGAGTTCGGCTCTTGTTTTTTGGGCAAACCCATTACAATATTAGTCATGACTATTAAAACTTTCTTTCATTTAGGCCCTTTTTTTTTTTTTTTTATTTTATATGACCCATTTGCTCTTTTGTAAATGATATTCGCAAGCTATGAAAACTCTTGCAAAAGCCCACTTTTGCTAGGGATTCATGCTTAAAGGGCCAACTATGGCCACCATATTATTGAAGCCAATGATGGGCCTTTTATTTATTTTTTAAATAATCAATAGGGAAAACCTATTAGAGCATTCACATCAGCTCTGGTATAAATGTGTAAAATACACATTTTGATCACTTCTACACATTTTGAACCAAAAAACACTCCACATCAGTTCTTCCAAAATCATGTAAACTTGTGGAAATTTATAAACGAGCTGCACTGCCCGTGTAAATTTACACGGGCACTGTAGCTCGTGTATTTAATTTTTTAATCATTTTTTCTCCCTCCTTCCTAACTTCCTAACTGACTCTCATCTCCAACCTCTCTTCCCCAACATCCAGCGCGCCAGAATCAACTAAAAATGAACCCAAACAAATCCACACATAAACACACCCACACACAAACAAACCCAAACGGCCAGAATCAACTGAAAATTAACCCAAACAAACACACACACAAACACACCCATACACAGACAAACCCAAACGGATAGAGATATTGGTGCTTATCGGAACAATCTGGGTCGCCGGAGCTCGTGGGCGGCCGGTGAAGCGTGGATCGGCCGGTGAAGAAAGGATCTGGATCGCTGGAGCTCGTGGGTCTTGCTTGGTCGGATCTTGTGGATTAGACCGAGAGGGAGAGATCGGAGCTCGTTGATGCGTGGATCGGAGCTAGGTGAGATCGGAGCTGTGAGGGAGAGTGAGGGGTTGGATCGGAGCTGTGAGGTGAGATCGGAGTTGTAAGGGAGAGTGAGGGGTGGGATCGGAGCTGTGAGGGGTGGGATCGGAGTGGGTCGGGGTGGGATCGGAGTTGTGAGGGGTGGGATCGGAGTGGGTCAGAGCTGTGAGGGGGGGCCGGAGCTGTGAGGGAGACGGAGTTGTGAGGAGTGGGCCGGAGCTGTGAGGGAGACGGAGCTGTGAGGGGCCGGAGTTGTGAGGGAGACGGAGCTGTGAGGGGCCGGAGCTGTGAGGGAGCTGTGAGGAGTAGGCCGGAGCTGTGAGGGAGAGTGATGTGTGGGTATGGAGATCGGTAGAGTAGAGAGATGGGTATGGAGAGAGAACAAGAAATCAGAAAAAATGAGAAGAGAGAGAGAGACCCGCGTATTTAACCGCTGGTAGTGGAGAGAAATAATAAAAAAAATGGGTAAAATTGATTATTTAAATAAAAGAAGGGATAGAATAGATAAACTGATGTGGGTGTTTTGTAAAAGTGAATGTGTAAAATAGAAAAAATAAGTTTTTAGTGTAAAAATAAATGTGTATAATGGATGAGCTGATGTGAATGCTCTTAGGATGGATCAACTTGCTAACAAAAATCAAAAGTGTATACTGTATAAATGGTAAGATTATATCTTATCCTTTTTATTTGTAGACTAAAATGTTATTTTGATACTTTATGAAATTTTTTTTTTTCTAAATTTTAAAAAGTTTGGTTTGCCATCTCTAAATTATTTTTAAATGTTTTAATTTTTGTCTTTAGATTTTAAAAAAGATTATTTTTCATTTCGTTTAAATATTGAAAAAAATTTCATTTTTCATCCTTGTTTTGTCTCAGGACAGGAATTATTAAAGAAAATTCTTTATAAAGTTTAAGGATGAAAATAATATTTTGATAAAGTTTGAAGTACCATAATAATATATTACTCTTTTTTTTTTTTAAGTTTTTTTAATTATTACGGCGAATTAGTTTCGACCTAACAAACCAAGACACAGACCACGGACAAGTTTTTGCCGAGGTCATTGAAATGTGAAACAAAGAAATAAATTGAGAGGTCAAAGATATAGTCGACGTTACAACTCTAAAGTCGACACAATAGACGTTTTCAGTAACACCAAGGCACAGGCACGCCACCATTAAGGGTCGTTACGGACAGCGCACACTCTTCGTTTACCTTGCAGCCCATTTCGGAGTTCAGCTCACTGAACCAGAACCAAAAAGATTGCTTTTTGGACTTACTGATTCATTTCACAATGGCTTTTCTATTCAACAAATTCCAAGAGGTCTCTCTCTCTTTCTTTCTCTCTTTGTGGTTTTAGTTTTACACTTCTACTGAAAATACTGTTCTCCATTTCTCAATAGTGAAAATGGGTTTTTACTTTTCCGCTAAGTTCTACTCGATTGAACTCAATCTATGACTGTTATTGAACTAATCTGAAATGGGTTTTTGTTCTTAGTGCAAACCCAGATCAGTATTAGTCATAAAGATTAAAACTTTGTTTCATTTATGCCTTTGTTTTCTTCTTTTATGGTGTTTTTTGAATGACCCTTTTGCTCTTCTGTAAATGGGTATTTACAGGCTGTGAAAACTCTTGCAAAAAGTCCCACTTTTGCAAGGGATCCAAGACAGTTACAATTTGAAGCAGACATAAATAGATTGTTTCTATATACCAGGTCAGTTGTGACTGTGAATTTGTTATTTGAATTATCTCTCATATATTACCTTTAAACATGAACTGTATGTGTCTACTGGCTAGTCTCAGTAATGCTGTTGTTTGTGTTAATGTGCAAATATAGGTAGCATATTGTAGTGTAGAGTGTAGACCATTTGATTGGTTTAAACCTCTTGAGTGAATTAATTCCTCAATTTTGTCAATAAACATGCTTATGTTTGAAGTAGTAACTGTTGTGGAGTAGATGCTATGGTCAAATTAATTAGAAAAATTTACCAAAACAATGAGCTGTACCTCAAATGACATTTCCCCCTCCCATAAAATGGGATTAAGGGTAAGTTTTTGGATTCAAAACTTGCTGGGTGTGTAACTTACCAATATTTTAAAAAAAAGGAGAGTAGATACCTAGATTCCAACCCTATCAATTGGTATAATTGTGTCAGATCTAATTGTCTTTGCAGTGCCTTTAATCATTGGATGATGAACTCTTTCTCTGCATTTTATTTTTAGTTGTCCATGACATCTCATTTTGCTCTAGTTGTTACTATAGCTATATTAATTTTCTTTTCTTTTCACCAATCATCCATTTCATATTCAACGTATAGCAATGATCATGGTATGAACAATAACAAACTTGTTTGCCCAACAAGTTGCTTAACAAAGAATGTTCAGTCTTGTAGATATCTTAAAGACATTCCCTTCATCCATAGGCATATGAAATCACGCAAAACCCTTGGAGCCCTCGATCATTTCATGTATGTTGATATAATTTTTTGAGAATCATACTCTTTAAGAGAAGGAAAGATAGGGACGTAGTGATCATGTAGAGATTATCATTTAGGTTGTTTTCTCAGTGAGACATTCCTTATGTTTTCCCTTTTCTGCATCCACAAAACATAAGAAAAAGGAAAAATATGGGTGCTGTGCTGGCTATTGACCATGTAGAGATTAAAAATTTCATTGTTTACATTTAGGTTGTTCTCTCACTGATTGTGACATATCCCTTGCGAATCAAAATATTTATTACTTCTTGACATAACTGATCTTAATGTTTGCCTCACTTCTATCCAAGGTTTAGCTTCTTAGATCTTGTGCATCAATGTCGAGTACTTCAACAAAAGATAAATTTCTTTTAACTTTTTGATTGATTAAGCCAAAAGTGAACATTTGAATAATGTCAATTGCATTTTGTATAGATGCTGTTTTGTTTGTTCCCTACTGTACCACTTTGCTTCATGTGAATTTGTGCTTCCTTTGTCACTCTGTTCAACTTCATTGAGTGTCCTTTAATCTCAAATTTTTTCTCATGAAAGACTTAAACATCCAGCTACAACCGTTTGGGAAGAGATGCTGAGGAGGCAGATGCTGAGGAGATCATTGAAATGGCTAGTAAAGCCTCTCTTGCTGATCAACAGAAGCTAGTCCAAGAAAACATCCATGCTCAGATTAAAGGTTTCTCCATGTCTATGGATGAAATTCTTCTTCCTGATTCTAAAAGGATAGGTGAGGCACACGAATTGCCTCCACAACCAACAGCTGCTCCTCGTCGGAGCGGCCTTGGTTTTGCTGTTGGCAGGCATGACCAACCTACTGACCGTCCTGGTAAGATTCTGTTAGCAATCCAAAAAACTTTTCCAATGTTGCATTATGTGCTTAAAATTGCATGATTGTGACTTGAGATGTTCAAATCTTTGAGTTTTCTTATGACTTATCCTTTCTATGTTTGTGGTAGTGGGATTATCTTGATTTTTCTTTTTTGGATAAGTAACGATAAATTTTATTAAAAAAACACAAACCAAATACAGCGGGGTGTACTCAGTGTGATTATCTTGTTCGAAGGAGTGATATTTCGATTTGTTCCATCAATTACCTTAACTTCTTTACTAGTTTCTTTAAACAAATTTAGTTATTTAATAAGTTTAAAGTTATTCATGTAGAGTTCAAGTCAATGCCCATTCATTTAAAAAAATGAAGTATTGGGCAGCAAAATGGACGAAACAGGGGGGTGGCCTTGGGGGTAGGGGAGGTGGGGGAAGATGCTTTGAAGATGCTTGAAGTTGATTGGATGGCATCTTCAAGGAGTATTGAATCACTATTTCCAGAAATTTATTGGGAGTCTGTTGGTGTATCTAATGCTCTATCTATTATCTCTAGCTTCTATAAGGCCTTTTTCTTTTGGTAAGTTACACATGCATCTAGTTGGTCTTGAACCCCCAACCTCACCCTCCATCTAGCACTTGCAAGGGGAGGAGGTGCCAGTTGAGCTAGAGTTGATTGGCAAAAGTCAATTGGTAGGATTCAAAATTTTGTACTTCTATAAGGTCTTTCTTGAAATCATGTTTTTTTTTTTTTTTTTTTTTTTTTTTTTTTTTTTTTGTGATGTGAGTCATTGGTAGTTCTTGATATTATATATTTTTGGAATGATGATATGCTCTAGTTGCTATATTTCTTTTTCAATGTTGCTACAAGCATTCTCCTCCCCTTTTAAGAACAAGGTGGCAGGAGAGGTTGAGAGATCATGACCCACCCACATGTGTAACTTACCAATAAAAAACAAAAAGAATTCATGCAAGCTTGCATGCTGTTAAAACCTTCTAGAATATCTGTTGGCTCCATTTCATTGAAGTTAAAACTCTATGTAAGAGTATTTGTTCCTTGCTTTGCTAGCATTATTACAGCAAAACATTTAATCTCAATCGGTTTGTAACCTAAATTGGGAATTTGTATATAGGTGCTTTCAATGGGTTAAGTTTGGGAGGATTAATAGATCTAGGGTATAGAGTTGTAGAAGAAAAGGTGAAGACTCAAACTTGGTTTGATGAGTTTTATGGTGATTTGATAGTGAAAATGTGTGGGGTGTTATGGTGTTGATAGGCAAGAGGAAGGGGTTTACTTAGGGTTTGGGATATAACGAAGAAGGAAAAGAGAGAAATTTATGGTATGAACAGTACCATAAGAAAGAGAAGAAGAAAAGAGAGAACAAAGAGAGAGAAAGTAAACAATAAGGCTAAGATGTAAAAGACTAACTTGGACTCAAAGAAAATAAAACCTAAGATAGTTATGATCTCAAATACCTAAATTCACAAGATTCCAGAGATTACACTTCTGCCCCTAATTACAAAATTGGCCAGAACTTGTTGAATAAAAACCCAAATAAAAACTGTTTCAATCTTAGGACACATATAACTAGACCTTTAAAACCCCATGACTTTTACTTCGATTGGACTTGACACATGGCCTCATAAAATAAATCTTGAACAGTCGAACTTGTGAAGTGATAAGAACTTAATCTTCCATGGCAGCATCAAGAACGTAACATTATTTACATTGAAACTTGTAAACGAAATTGATTAATAGAGTTTGTATTAAGTTCTCAGTTTTGATAGATATTCTTCAGGGCCTTGATTGGAAATTGGACGGGAAGTAAAACATCTAACATTCAAGATTCATTTTATTCAAGAAATTGCTAGATCATGTTCAACTCTCATTTTAATATTTGGATGCTGTGTTGCTGGCTTGCAAATGCCTGGATATGTGTTAGATGATAAAAGAAAAATTACTAGCAAAAATCCAGGTAGGGAAAAGAAAGGGTCGATATCTCTCAAAGTACAAAAGCCACTTAAGTCCTCCTGTTCAGTCTCCTTATGTGGCAAGAGCTAATTGATGTTGTTTTTAATATAATGTCTCAAACTTTTGTCTGTTGCTGACTATGTTTCCCAATACTGCCATATAAACCCACATCAGAGGATGGATGAGAGGGCTTCAACCTCAGTACCAGTTCCACTATACACAGACGTCAAGTATGTTTGATTGTTACAGAACTCATTACATCTGAGCATATAAGCAGTACCCCATATCATATTCTGTGTACTGGAATCAAATTCAAAGTGATTCTGTACCCAGATTTGACTGCTAGACAATAAGATTTGTTTAATGTATTTGTGTGTATACTCTCTCACACACATACACATTTTGAGTTTGGATAACTTTGGTGTTATAGGGAAACATCGGAAGCATGAGATCTGTATCGTTATCATCTGCTGAGTTGCTTGTCCTGCAATTGGGAAATACCATAGGTTTCCTTTGGTGGTAACATTTCTGTGTCTTGTCTGCTGCACTTGGTGCGGAAAACAAAAAAGTTTAAGAAATAGTTTGATATGCATGATTATGCATCACCTCTATCTTCTTCATTTTTCTTGACATTTCAGTCGTCTGATTCTGACAGTTTCATTTGATTTTTTCTTATTGACCTTGCTGGCTTCAATAATACTTGAACTGCTTGTATTTTATCAGTTATTGTTTCATGGTTAGCTTTCGTAAAGTTGTCTAACAATCAACTGTTTTTACACATGCTGCTACTAACATGGTAAGCAATGCCATGTTTGGCCAAGATGTTTAGAATTTTCATGACATTAGAATGCAATTTATGGAATTCTAACTTTAATATTTATATAAAATAAAATAAAATTTTAATTTTAAGATAAAACTACTGAATTTGGGAAGAGAATAAAAGAGAAATGATTATATGTCTCACATATAATAAATAATATGATTTCAGATAGAATAAAATGATGGAAAGGAATACATGTCACTGACTTAACTAACAGGATCCATGCCTGACTCCAAAAAAATTGGGACTAAGGCTTAGTTGTTGTTGTTGTATATATTGTTTTGTCTGTTATTGAATTATTTGGTTTTCTGTACCTATATATGTTTAGGTACAGAAGAAGTCTCAATTAATTATAACAAAGTTTTCACTGTTTGGTTCTGATTTCTTAAGAGGTTGTGTCTGTGTTGTGTGTTATAGTTTCCTGTATAACTACTAATTACTAATGATTTTTCAGCACAGTTGTACCTGAAACGAGGTCGTTAAAACGTACTGAACTCTCTGAAAGACTAAAGGACCTCATTGGTTACAAGCTTGATATCAAACCATCTCAAATACCCCATAAGGAAGCTGGCCAAGGTTTATATTTAGATGGTGAAGCTGATGTTGGTACTGCGATAGCCTTCTACCCTGGTGTAATATACTCTCCAGCTTACTATCGTTACATTCCTGGATACCCAAGAGTCGATGCACGTAACACATATCTGATCACAAGGTATGATGGAACTGTCATCAATGCCCAACCATGGGGTCTAGGGGGTGAAATCCGGGAAGTTTGGGATGGCCTCAACTTGGCAGAATTTAAGCCTGATACGCAGGGTGTTGATAAAGGTTCAGACCGATTCTGGAAGATGCTCAATACTCCTTTAGTAGGTACACAAGCAGGATTGAGTTCAGATGTATTGGAGCGGAGAAACCCATTAGCTTTTGCTCATTTTGCTAACCACCCAGCAAAGGGTATGGTTCCAAACGTCATGATTTGCCCTTATGATTTCCCATTGACTGAAAAGGATATGAGAGCCTATATTCCCAATGTCTTGTTTGGAAAAACTGAAGAAGTAAAGATGAAAAGACTTGGCAGCTTTTGGTTCAAATTTGGGGGTTCAGGAGATGGTGGGCCCGAGGTTCCTGTTCTGAAGACTCTTGTTCTGGTGGCTACTAGGGCACTTCATGATGAAGAAATTCTGTTAAACTACAGGCTGAGCAACTCAAAGCGACGGCCAGCATGGTATACTCCAGTTGATGAAGAGGAGGACCGAAGGAGATGGAGCTAAGTGAAGGTTAGCTAGCCATAATTGCGTAGCGTACCTTCTTATCCCATTGTAGTTTTTCCTTGTTTCTTAGCTAGCAATCATATTTTTCATTCAACTGCTTTGAAGCTGCAATTACCAATCTTGGTAAATTTCAGAGATAATAGCATATATATGAAGATCATGCTATTCTGTGCTCAAGTTTTCTTTACATACATAGAGTTCGGGATAGCATACCCTATGCTTGAGTTCTCTTCATGAGTTTGGAGTAGCAACTGTTCCAAGGGATTGGTTGTTGTTACTTTTCTTTTGCAATTATTTGTCTTATGAAATAATAAAATGGAAGGTATCACTAAACAAATGAGGTATTCAGACATTTGCTATGATTTAGTTTCACTGAAATCACGTGAACAATAATGCACCATTCAGATGCAACATATCTGAACTGCGTCCAAAGGATTTGAATTTGGGTCTCTGTGATCCTCAATTAAGCAGCCATGATTGTCAATCTACAATGCTAAGTGAATTGCATGTTGCTCTGTCTGTTTATTGCTTAGAATAGCAATGCACTTGCAAGTATATAATGTTGAGCATCTCTTACAACAGGACCAGTGGTACTACCTGCATTTGGTTGTCACTTCAGTCTGCCAAAACTTTATATTGAAACTCCTCATGCATGGATTTCTGTTCACTGCTGCCACCTGCAAATCACACAACAATCTCCTCACACTTGATGGTGGTTTTGTCCTACCATTTCTAGATTACAAAATTAAAATGTTGAAACATAACTTTCTACGCTCAACTGCAATGAATTTAATTGTTTTGAGTTTGAGTAGGATAGGGATCAAATTTATATTTGTAGTAATTCTCAAGCTAAAGTATGCACCAAGACTGAATTAGAAGAAAATAGCAGCTTATAGATGATACTACTTCCATTCTTCTAGAACTCTCATTTGCTGTACTCCATTTGAACTTCATGTTCTGGATGTCAGAAATCACCTTAAGTAGGATTAGTTCTTAGCACTTTCGTCATCCATCATGAGTGTCAGCTAGAGGCAGGCACAACGAGTCACATTAAGTGTCCTCTAATAAGTTCATCACGAATCTTACCTTCAAGAAAGGCTAATTGTGATGGGCCAATGATTGGAGTGACAAAGAGGTGCCCTCATTCCTCATAAGTTTTGTGATTATAAAGTGACAATTTGGGACGCATGCCCCTCTTCCTTGTGACAATGTCTGAGGGACCTTAATTGTTACATATCAAACTTTTGTGACAACTATAGGGTAATTATTCAATATTATGTCGAAGTAATGCTCTTCTCACATAATTTGATAATAATGAATTCTATTGATTAAATTCATGATGGGGTTCACTATCACATGAGAGGCTCCCAAACTTTTGAATAATTTTCTGTCTCTTTATACTATTTTGATAAAAATCATGTTATTTATTTCTAGGGTAGATACATATGGTCATATCAATACATTTAAGGCTGTGATGAAGGCATAATCATAGAAGAAGCAGGTACTAGTGAAAATGCAAGGCCTTTCATAATGTCATTCATAGAAGAAGCAGGTACTAGTGAAAACAAGTTACAAAGCGCCATTTGGAAGTTAGAATAGTTCATTAAACTCTTCTTCTTCATCCTTTGTTATGAATGATGTAGTACTAAATTATTTACAATTGCACAAACAAGTCCTACTATTATTGTAACTTTCGGAGGTTACATACACGTGTTGTTCCAAGTTCCAACCACATTTGTTAATTTTTCGATTTTCGTCATATAGATCTCATAAAGTTATAAAGAAATCTAAAAAAAAAAACGAATTTTTAAAGTATTGTGAGAATTATTATTATTATTACGTCAAGAACTGCTTGCCATAATAGCTTTGTATACGATTATATATGCGTCATCGTCCTTGACAACTCGGTAGCCAAATCGCGTAGAAATCTGTTATAACGATACTGCAAAGAGCTGTTATTTTTAAAAAGTGGTAACAACCTCGATTTCATCATCGCCTTGACAAATTAATTGTTGCTTTGTCAAATCGTTACGGATCAGTATTGTGCGTCGATTTCTGTCGCCATGACAATTCGTTACAACTTACAACTACTTTTTTAAAGGCCTTATTATTGTCCCAAGGGCAAATCACAACTGAAAACTCTAATCAAAATGTGGTTGGGACTTGGGTAGAAGAAATATAGAAAAAGTTTGTGGGAGACGGGAGTGTGTATTTAAACATAAAAGTTAAAATTTCATTTTTTTTAATTAAATAAAAAAAGGTTTTTTAGTAAAAATTTGAGCATTTGTAATGAGCTTAACAAACCTCATTTTTTTTCCAATTTGTTTAGTTAATAAGTTAAACCCTCCCCCCGTTTCCCCTCTCTTTTCACAACCAGCTCGCCATTCCCTCAAAAAAATATTGCAATACTGTACCTTCATTATTGTGTTTAAATACTTTAACTCAAAATTTTCAAAAATAATAATTAGGATAAATTCTATTGACATACTTTGAGATTCCAATGGTAACCACTTTCAAAAGTTTTTAAAACTGATCAATTTGGTCTTTAAAATAAACTTAGTTTCTAAGACAGATGTGAAAATGACTAATTGGCCCAACAATTTTTTGGGACTAAATTGATTTTAAGAACTAAATTTGTCAATTTTTAAAAGTTTTGTACTTAGTTGGCATTAATTTAAATCTCAAAATGTGTAATGAAATTTACCCTAATAGTAAATTAATAATAATTCATTTTCTCTCGCATACAGAGTAAAATAGAATGCTTGCTGGGAAATGTATTTAAAAATGTAGATCGTTAAAATAGAAAAAATTTGGAGTTCATTGGGAATGCTCTAAGAGAATTCAAATCAAAGTATCCATTTGGGTGTTTTAGCCAAAATTTGATTAATCCAATCTCAAATACCGCTTTATTAAGTTAGCTTGCAACTAACCAAAATCTTTAAAAGCCTGGAGAGGCACGTGTAGTTCAACAAAAGAATTTTTGGAGTTGTAGAAATAGAGCTAGTCGTACCATGTTAAATATTATTAACTTACATGATTTTATTTTATTTAAAACGTCTTGTTTGTGTTTTTGCACTTTTGCTAAATTACGATAAATTAATTTTTCATGTTATGAGGAAGAGAATTTGTATTATGCCTTATCTCCTTATCAATACTACTTGTACATAATTGAATATATGCCATAAATGTTAAGAATCTTGTAAAAACTATTTGGTTTTCTTTATAAACCAAACTAGAGGTCGAATGTATATACCTCCTCCCCACTTATTGTAACAACTGAATTATCTGAAAAAGAATATATGCAAGAAACTTTAGCATCAGGTTTTATGAAAAATTACTGATGTTGTTGATGTTCAAGTTCAGTACCATGTTGCTGGTTCTTGGTTTGGTCTCCAATCGGGCACAATGTGAATGCTATGCCAGTAATGGACGAACATTTCCTTTTTCACATTCTTGATAATGATCCAAAATTGCTGTGTAGTAACTGAAACTAATGTACTGCTTTAACTGTAAAGGTAAGGAGTACGTGTGGTTGCGGTAAAATATGAATTTGTAATTTCATTGAACATGCAAGAAGCTGCATGTGTGGTTAAGAAACAAGACCATTTTGGTAGCTATATTGTTTGGTATACTGTTTTTGCTTTTCTTTTTATTTTTGACTAAAAGAATTAAAAAATAATTATAAAAGTCCAGTGTTTATCATTTAGATTTCTAGGTTGATAGTTGATACTTACTAGAGAATTTCCATGGGTATTTAAAACCCTCGAGAATGTAAAATAGAGACTATTGTTCATCAAAAAGTCACAAAATCACCTCCACATTTGGGGATTTATAAAGCTACAGTGTTAACAAAATTTTTAGAGTTTCTTTCTGCCATATACCTTCAAATTTTTAAAGCTCCACTGTAGCACATATATCCTAGTAAAAATTCTTTTTTCTTATTCCATTGCTCTCTCTGTCCTTATATTAAAAAACAAAGAATTTTGTGTGAGAAATGGGAAAATATTATTTTAATATGTTGAGTTTTAAAATAAATAATAAGTAGGCTATATTATTAAAGTGGGAATGTATAATAAATAAAATGGTGTTTTGAGAAAGTAAAATGCATATTTTTTTTCATTCTCGAGTGATCATCTTTATGTGCATTTTTTAATCCAAAATATAATTATAATTTAATCAATTTTTACCAAATAAATTTACGGTAAGCCCCATCCAAAATTTTTTCCTAAATACAATTATATTCTACTTTTTACAAAATTTTAAAATTCTCACATTTTATGAGGGACAATTGCATTTCGCCAACTTGCAACAAAGAATTATAAAAAACTAATGAAAACTCTCACTTATATCATATCATATGCATGATGGCTTATGAAATTAGAAAACATTAAACATAGCATATTCAAGAATGAAAGTGGCGAGTACATCCCATTGACCTCTACCATGACTTGTAATTACTTAAAAATTCGCATTCCAAATAAAAGGGTTATCCAACTATTCTGGTTCACAATAATATATAGCAAAGGCATTTCCTTGGTCAAAACTTTCTCTTTTCCTACTTCAATCATGAACATAATCGCAACAAAGTTTTTTTTTTTTTTGGGAGCCAATTTGAATTTGGCTTTTTTACAATGAGAAAACATATTTAGTACATAGAGAGAAATGAGAGCTGTTGTAGTCAAATGTCTAATGGCATTCTTCAAGCCTTTATGGACTGTAAAAGAAAGGACCACATTTGCATTTCCAACCCTCAGGCTCATAGTTTGCATATTGGATACCCACATGGCTGTGTCTAAAGGTGGTGGGTACTTGAATGGCTTCACATGGAATGCACCCATAACACTTGTGCTCACAGCTTGGTGGAGCTGACCCTATATTGCTTGTTTTGTACATTGCTTCTTTGCTCATATTTTCCTCTCCTTTCATGCTTTTGAGACCCTTTAAGAAAGAGTAATTGACTGATAAGTAACCACAAAAAGAGAGAGAGAGAGAGAGAGAGAGAGAGAGATTAACCTCTTCTTTGTCCAAGGAAACATTTGAAAACTCAGAGCCCTGGTCTGGCCCTGGTCAAGCAATTGAATTAGCGGATATAAGAAAGAAACTATTGAAAACTGAAAAGCTTGAGAAGAAGAACACTACAAATAAGCTTAAGCAGGAAGAGAAAAGTGGAATCTGTGTGAAGAAAAATGAAAGAAGCTTTTCACTGAGAATCTCTATGTGAAGCTTGGAAGGAGAAGCAACTTCTTTGGAAGTTAAGCCAAAACATTCTTGAGATCTTTTTTAAGACAAACCTTTAACTTTTACCTTTTTAGATGGTGGTGATTTGCAATCATAGTGGAAATCATTATGTTAGGAAAAGGGTTTCTTGAGAAGTTTTTAAGGGTAAGCTAAGAAGCTAAACAACATAGGTATTATGATTGCAAGAAAGAGTGGACATTTATGCTTGTGTGGTGACTGAAAAGAGAGTCTTTAATGGAGGGCAAGTAGCTCACCTGGTTGGGGAGCACCAAGACTATCATTTGGTGGAAAAGGCCTGCTTGTTGCAGAAGCCCAGCTCACTATTTGCAGAGCTATAATAAAAAAACAAAACCTTCTCTTCATTCTTCAAACTTCAAGTGATGATGGTGATTATGATAGCAATGAGTGTGTGTGTGTGTGTGTGTGTGTGTGTGTGTGTGTGTGTGTGTGTGTGTGTAAGAGAGAGAGAGAGAGAGAGAGAGAGAGAGAGTGTGTTGATCACTTTAAGAGGTCATGCATGATTGCTGGGATATATAAAGAAGGTGAGAAAAGCAAGCCAAAAAAATTTCCATTTCCCAAAAATCAAGCCAGAACCTGGATTTCTTGGTTTTCTCTTCCCTTCCTATCTTTGAATTGGTAAAGAGATGTTACTTTACGAGCAAGTGATTCTGGTTTCTTGTCAATTGGCTAAAATCACTGGTACAATATTTCTTTCTCACTTGAAAATCTTATCTCTAATCTGCTTCTCTCTCACTTCTTCTGTGTTATATCTTACCTATCAACACAAGACAACTCTCTCTCCCTCTCTCTCTCTCAAATCAATCTGATAGAGTACGTGTACTACTATATGAGGTGGGCTACTAGCCCAGAATAACAGCTCCTCTTCCTGGGGTCTGAAAATCCTGCAAATCCCATATATAATCTCTCCACCTAGACTGCAGAGCCTCTCCCTTTCTGGCTGATAGCTTCATGTCCATAAAAGGAAGAAATAATCCAGTGGCAGAGAACCATTTACATATGGAAGAAGAGAAAGGCATCAATGTCTGAGACATTCAGTATTGCAGAAACAAATTTAATGAGTTAGTTAATATATTTAAATAATGTACTTGCTTTCTACCCCACAAAAAAGAAGAAGAAGGAAGTATTTTAGTTAACTTTTTGGCAGGTTAGTAGCTGGGGATCACACAGGGTATGTTCATTTGCCCAATCTGAGCCGTCCATTTGGTTTACCTATACGATGGCAATTAAGAATTTTGGGTACCCCTGATGAGCACATTAATGAGTGAGATTCCACCACATATATAATCAACTTTTTTTTTTTTTTTTTTCTTTGTCTTAGTTTTGTTGTTTAGCCCTTTTTTTTTTTTACCTCATAAATAAGCGAATGTTTCATGAAGAGCACCAAAAAAAAAAAAAAAAAACGTATAAGAGTAAACTATGATCTGATAAAAAGATTATTTGATTTTCAGGTTTGAGCTGTGAAAAGTAACCTTGGGAAGAAAGCCTAAATGGACCTTGATTACATCATCCAATGGTTTCTCTCTCTCTGGAAAAAGTAGGAGGTAGGCATTGCTAGACTGTACTAGTGGTTAATTTGGTTTGACAGCATTATTCCTTTCTTTGTTCATTTGGTATGTATGTGTAATGTGTTGCAAAATATTTTGGGTCAATGAGTGAAGTTGGTCAGCTCAGAGATGTTTTCTTTTTGTTAGTCATAAATCATGAATAGATCATAGATCATAGATCATAGATCATAGGGATGAAGGGAAGCATAGTCAGCAGACTCAGCACAGGCAGGCACCCATATTATACATTTTTCATTAAGCTGGTGAAAATTTTTATCTGGGAACTTTCCCATTGATATTTGTGTTTTTGATGACTTGAGTGATTTGATTATTCAATGTGCTACACTGTCCCAATCAGTCTGCATATCTCTTCTCTTCACCTACAAACGGTAAGTAGACAGAAGAGAAAGCATTGGTCTATTTCTCATTGTCCTTTAGAAGGACTAAAAAAGAAAGAAGGGCTGAGGCATATCATGCTATTAAAACATTTTAATAAAAAATAACAAAAAAGAAAAAAAGCTCTTAAAACATTTTGGTCACTGCAGGCTTCTCCATCATACTCCACTTTGTCCAAGCATAGAGAATGCAGTAATTTTTACTGTTTTTTTTTTTTTTTTTTTTTTGGAAGAAAAAAAATCACAAATTTCTTTCATAAAGTTCATATAAAAGTCGAAAGCAGAAATATAAATATTACAATGTGGAGTTTGTTCTTTGTTGTTTTATCTTTATATTAAGTCCAAATGCAAATGTAAAATTACATCATGTATAGGACCAATTTATAATTCTTGTAGTTCTCTGCTTTTCCTCTATGTACTCCTTGCATTATGAATGAAATCCTTTTGTTTGAGTTTCAAAAAAATTGTATCATCTATATAATAACTAAAATCTAGAGCATAACATTTATTATTACTATAGTTTTGTTGAGCCACATCAGCATAGCATATAGTTTCATTCGGTTTGCTTTGGTCCATTATTTTTATCCACTTTAATCTTCTTTGGTCCAATTTGGTCCATTGGTCAATTTTGGTCCACTTCGGTCCACTCCAATGTAATATTAGTAGGTTCTTAATAAAATTACAATTTTCTTATGTTATTAAAGTTTTGTATTTTTTTTTTTCTTATACAAGTGATGAATTTATTTATATTTTCTTTTCCTTTAGGTCATTCTAGACATAAACTATAGAGGATGAACCATTTGTAAAGATTACTAGAAACAAATTTCAACCATACACTACATTATTTACAATATAATAATTGAATATAAAATGCATTATATTTCCTAAAAAAATTACAAAATTTTAAAACACTTTCCAATAATAAATATAGATAGCTTAATTGAGATAATCTAAAATATTGTATTAACTATTCTTTATTAGAAAATAATCACATCATTTTAAAAATGGTTTTGTAATTAACCCTTATAAGTATCATCTACTACTTTCATTTTTCATTACAAATACTAATCATCAAATTTTTCAGTGCATCACGCTGGCTGGTCTACGAGTAGTGTAACTAACAACCCAACACCAGAAGGGTAGGAGTCTTGCCATACCAGTCTACCTATACATCTACTGCTGTATTAACACCTATTAGATTAAGAGCAAAAATAGCTTCAATATGGTAAAAGCAATCAAAGAGCAGAAATAGCTGCGATATGGTAAACAAAATGAAAGAAATAATCAAACGTCGATCCAATTTTCTTTTCTACAAGCCATTGTTCTTGTTATGGTTCAACACATTTTCATTCAGTGCAATCCCTTTAGTCTAATTCTCATATGTTCATGTTATTAAACGGTTCTTTCATCCTCTAAGCATTATCTGCTACATGGTTTTCTGATCATGTTAGAACATTTAAGTGGTTGTCCTGCCTTTGATCTCTGTTGGTATTGTACCACTGCCAATTACCAGTAAGATACAACATTAAATTTTTTTTTTTTTTTAAGTACAATATGAAGAAATTTTACATGGTACATTTCTCTTTATAATTCCTTCTACCAGAGATCCTAAAACAAAATTGCCTATTTCACTGTGATAGTGCCAAAAAGTAAATTTGATATCACATAAATTTAAATAGCTAGTCTAAATTTCTTCCTTTTCCCGGGAGAATTGCAATCTCATCCAATAGAAAGAGTTCTCACATGACAATCACAATAATAAGCATGCCTTTTCAACTTCAAAGGTCAAAGAAGGATTGCTTCAAGTACATGATGTACTAGAGCAGCTGAAATTACTAAAAGTTAACTAACACAAGCTTGAACCTTGCCAAGCCCTGAAATGGGAGCCAAAATTTTCTTTCAAAGAAGTAAATTAAAACTTACCATTTATAATTTGGCGGGAAACATATGAAATAGAACATACCAGGTTTTAGAAACACCCTCAACACAGGCAAACCCCCAAATTCTATTGCTCACTTTCTGATACTATCAACCATGTGGAAATCAAGTGAGGGCTTTTGACACTATCAACCATGTGGTGATCAAGTGAGGCCAAGTTCAGATACTCAAAGAATAAGATGGCATTCCTTATATTCAGATTTGTTGGCAAAAGTATGTCAAGATAAGCCACCAAATAAAAAGCCCCTCACCACACATGACAATAACAATAACTGAAACAAATCCAATTTACCAACACCCAATGGCAAAATTTTAAACAAGTGTCAAATAATTGATGCTTAAAAACATAATGGACTCATTCAATTTGTTGGGAAAACTAAAGGGTACTAAAGAATATACATGAATTACCCAATAATGGGTTAGCTGTCCAATCAGAAATCAATTACTGCTGGTTTGGCCATTGGAATCTTAAGCTTCAGGTCACTAATTATATAAGTAAATGTCTGAGATCATGGATAACAAATCACATTAAGAAGTCACTATGTGGTGATAACACAAAAATCCAGATGTTCCCAACTAAACCTGACTTAGTGATAGAAGGAAAATAAGGTTAACAGAATCTCTCCAACCCTTCTTACTTGTCCAATAAAAAAATGATACGAAAACAGTATCAGCATCCAACAGTAATATTAGGTGGCTACTGCTACCTGAAACATATTATGATGCAACTGCGACCATGCCCTTTTGTGTTTTGCATGGCCAAGAATGGCTACACCGGCCAGGTTGTCATAGGGTTTACATTGTTGAGAATAACACTGACTTGCCTTGAAGTGTAAAATTACACTTCAAATGCCACCAAACAATAGAATTCCTTACCAATATCATGGTACTCATTTTAGGAATAAAGAAAATTACTTCTCAAATGTTCTCTTCCAGACAAGAAAATTGGCAGTTTGGCACCATAAAATAAAGGGGAAGATATAATTTCAGAAAACAAATCAAACAATTGAATAAACAGAAAAAATACAATCATGCTGGATTCAATTTGATATTTCAATAGCAAAAACATACAAATCAGAGTGATTAAAAACTCAAAGACAATACAATTATAGCTTCTCCTGTCTAATCACACTGAGAACAATATTTCTCAAACCTTCTTACAATAGATGTTCAATCCACCTTACTTTGAAGATGACTCATGATCATTGGATTCTTTCTTAGGAAGAACTGCTCCGACAAGGGCCTCAATCTCTTCCTTCACTCGTTCAAAAACACTTGGCCCTTTGACTTTATCTACCGGGGTGTTCTCGTCAATGTCGTCACTCCTTCCATGCGTTTCCTTGTGATGGTGTGGTGAATTATCAGTGTGAACTATTGCTTCAATCTCTTCCTTAACTCTCTCAATGATATTTGGTGCTTTTACATCTTTTTCTTCTTAAAGAAAAGAAAAAAAAAAAAAGAGAGGATGAAACTCAAATTTTCACTCCCAATTTTACATGCATGAAATTCAATTTCTATTAGATTCTCATTTTGCAGCATAAACAAATACAAACCTTAAGGATATGAATTCAATCAACAATGGTTTAAAAGTTAAAACCCATAAATTATTTACCACAAAGTTAATTTCTTTCCATTAGAATCTCATTGTTTCACAAGGATCAACAATGGGAAATTTGTGAAAACAAAACAGAATCCAAAGAAGAACTAGCACTAGCAGTTGCTTAAAAATGATCATACATGAAAGTGAACAGTTTTACACAAAACCCAAATCACTCTCATCGACTAGGACCTCAAATGAAACTCATTTTACACAAAACCCATCACCAAGATCACATTTTTGAAGAGATTAAACAGCAAATTTCTTACTTATTCTCATAAACTAAATAACCCAGAAAGGAAAAGAACTCCTCATGGGAATGAATGTATAATATGAAGATCAAAGTGATAGTCAATGATTATATACCTTCTGGAGTCACTGCTGGCTCTGGCTTTGGCTCAGCCATTGAAGTTGCTGTGAGAAATTTTGTGGGTCAGATTCAATTCAAGCAGACAGTGATCCTATGATCTCTCTCTCTCTCTCTTTCCTCTCCAATTTACTGGATTGTTAAAGTTGCATATCTACCGTTAAGAGCATCCACTAGTGGTGCTAAGAGCATCCACAATAGTGGTGAAAGGCCTGTAATTTTCTGGGGCTGTAGGATGACGTGTACGGTTGAGATGCAAGCTCAAGCTAATTTATTTATTTTTATTTTTTAGTAAGGAAGGGACTATAGAAAATAGTTGCTTTATGGGCTGAATTGATATTATGGCCTATTAAAAATGGATGGGCTTCCGCTCTATCATGTAGATGTAGTTAGGCCTCAGCTATCTTTAGTTTTATGCTATTTGGGCCTTGGCCCACGTGTTACCCTGATTTCATTTTTCAAAAATCAGTTTTTATTATTATTTTCTTTTATAGAATCGAGTTCATTTTAAATGGCTTGGAAAATTGTTGATGTAAACGGTATGTTATACAACAGGGGTATGATAAGCTTTTTTTTTGTATTGACAATAATGTTTTCTAAAAAGTGAGTTGTTTTTCAAAAAATATTTTCTATAAAACTGAAGATGGAAAAATCCGCGCGCATTTATGACGGGCTACCTTCATGACGGGCCATAATATTGACGGTCAGAGCCTTGATGGGCCAGATTAGTATGGGCTAGTTGAGCCGTAAGGCCCACGGCTGGAACCCTAGCGCAACGGAGATTTTATATGATATGCACAGTAATGACTTCTCTCCACAAGGAAAAAACCTTGTCCATCAAGTCTACGATACTGAAAAGATGAACCCCATAAGGAAAAGATTCCGTAATTTACGCGACAAAGGATTCTTATATGGAAAAGACTTCTACTCCAAGAAAGAGAGTTCAACCCTCTACTACTATAAAAGCCTCGATACCCTCATAAATCAAGGTACGCATAATAAACCCCTCTCTAGCACTCTAGAGTTGTGAGAATCTTTCTGACTTAACCTTCGGAGGGTCTTCGGCCGGCACCACACCGGTGCTCTTCGCAAGGTTCTCTCTTCTTTTTGTTGTGTAGGTTTATTTTCGAGCACACAAGCATCGTGCAACTAACTGGTGAGATTTTCGGCATCATCAGTTGGCGCCGTCTGTGGGGACGACTAGTTAAAAGCCATACTATCTCTTCCCGGACTAAAAGGTTGCATGGTACTCACCCGCTCGATGGCAACCACTAACAACGTTCAAGAAGAAGAGCCGCCTACGACTGCCCTCGAGAGGCAAATTCGGACGCTCAGTGCCGCCGTGGAACGCCTCACCAAGCAAAACAACGACTTAGAAGAACAGCTGCGCCGGAAGGATGCAGCACCGGATGGTCAACCAGCAGACCAGGAAGGGACCAGTGCAGCAATAAAAAACCAGGAGAGAGTTGAAGCCAGCCATGCCCCAACTGGGACGGAGAGACAGAACGTAAGCATGCCATCTCTCACGAATGCAACCCCTCCACACGTCCTTGCAGAGATGCAAGCGATGAAAGAACAGATGGAGGTTATGATGAACGCGCTCAAAGGGCGAGTTTCTAGTGACCTTGACGACCTAGTTAACCGCACCGACTCACCCTTCACCACAGCCGTAAATTCCTTCCCCCTGCCGCACAAATTTCGCATGCCACATATCGACAGCTACGACGGATTGAAAGACCCCCTGGACCATCTAGAAACCTTCAAGACCCTAATGCACCTACAGGGGGTCGCAGACGAGATCATGTGCAGGGCCTTCCCTACAACACTCAAGGGCTCCGCGAGGGTATGGTTCAGCCGACTGGCGCCCAACTCCATCAGCACCTTCAAGGACCTGAGCGCTCAGTTCACAACACACTTCATTGGGGGCCACAGGTATAAGAAGTCCACAGCATGCTTGATGAGTATTAAACAACGGGAGGACGAGACCCTGAGATCCTACATAGCGCGTTTCAACAAGGAAGCGCTTTCGATCGACGAAGCCGACGACAAAATACTGGTAGCAGCCTTCACGAACGGATTACGGAAAGGCAAATTTTTGTTCTCCCTATACAAGAATGACCCGAAGACCATGTCGGAAGTACTTTACAGGGCTACTAAGTACATGAACGCTGAAGACGCATTGCAGGCCCGAGAGGACAAACCAAGGAAAAGGGAAAAGCAGGAAGATAAGCGACAAGATCAAGGGCGGAAGAGACCGAGAACAGGAGATCGAAGGGACGAGAGGCAACCTAAGCCTCAGGGCGGAAGGTTCTCAAGCTTCACCCCGCTGACCACACCGGTAGATCAAGTCCTAATGCAAATCAAGGACGAAGGGGATCTGACTTTCCCTGGAAAGCTGAAGGGAGATCCTAGCAGGCGTTCCAGAGACAAATACTGCCGCTTCCATCGAGATCACGGCCACGACACAGCCGACTGTTACGACTTAAAGCAGCAGATTGAGGCCCTCATTAGACAAGGGAAACTGCAGAGGTTTGTACGCAAGGAAAGAACGGATCCACCACATCAGGAACAGCCCCCCCGACGGGACAATGACCGCCCTAAACCGCCCATTGGCGACATCAGAATGATTGTAGGAGGGACGCCCGCCGGATCATCCAAAAAGGCCCGAAAGACATACCTCAGGATGGTCCAGAATGTCCAGCTGACGGGCTCAGTACCAAAAGTAGCACGAAGAGAAAGCCCCGTCATCGGATTCTCCGAAGAAGATGCACGGCGACTTCACCACCCACACGACGACGCACTCGTTATCAGTTTGCCAGTGGGAGACTACAACTTGCACCGGGTGTTGGTCGACAATGGGAGCTCGGCGGACATCCTGTACTACCCGGCATTCCAGCAAATGGGAATCAGCAAGGAGCGATTGATTCCGACGGATTCCCCACTTGTCGGTTTTGGAGGAACAAGGGTATTTCCCCTTGGCGCGGTCACATTGTCTGTAACGGCTGGCGACTATCCACAGCAGATAACAAGGGATGTAACGTTCCTCGTAGTCAACTGTTCGTCGGCCTACAATGCTATCCTGGGACGACCAACCCTCAATTCATGGAAGGCGGCGACATCAACCTACCACTTGATGGTCAGGTTCCCTACGGAATACGGGACAGGGGAACTGCGTGGAAACCAGATAGCCGCACGCGAGTGCTATGTAGCTATGATGGAAATGGACGATCAACTCCAAGCCCTGAGCATAGAAGAACATAGGAGTACGACGGAACCGGTAGAGAAGCTCGAAGATGTATCTCTTGACGACTCCAGACCTGAGCAAACAACAAAAATCGGGACTCTCGCGAGCCCCGTGACCCGACAAGCACTTGCAGCCTTCCTCAAAGAAAATCGGGACGTATTCGCCTGGAGTCACGAAGACATGCCTGGGATAGACCCTTCAGTAATGGTGCATAAGCTGAATGTATCACCCTCCTTTCTGCCCGTCAGACAGAAGAAGCGTGTGTTCGCCCCTGAACGGGATCAAGCCATAGCTGAAGAAATCCGCAAGCTGCAGGAGGCAAATTTCATTAGGGAGGTTTATTACCCCGACTGGCTAGCCAACATAGTGATGGTCAAGAAAGCCAGCGGGAAGTGGAGGATGTGTGTAGACTTCACCGATCTAAACAAAGCGTGCCCGAAGGACAGCTACCCTCTCCCGAGGGTCGACACTTTAGTTGACTCCACCGCTCAACACCAACTTTTAAGTTTTATGGACGCTTTCTCCGGTTACAACCAAATCAAGATGCACGAAGCCGATCAAGAAAAGACATCGTTCGTAACCAGCCAGGGCCTATTTTGCTACAAAGTAATGCCTTTCGGATTGAAAAATGCGGGGGCAACATACCAGAGGCTCATGAACAAGATGTTTGCACCGCAAATCGGGAGGAATGTCCAAGTCTATGTCGACGACATGCTAGTAAAGAGCCGGAGGGAAGAAGATCACTTGAACGACCTCAGGGAAACATTCGACACCCTCCGCTCATACAACATGAAGCTGAATCCAGAAAAGTGCGCATTCGGGGTGACGGCTGGAAAATTCCTAGGGTTCATGGTTTCCCAAAGGGGCATTGAAGCCAATCCGGATAAGATTCGAGCTATAATGGAAATGACGCCACCGAAAAATGTGAAGGAGGTACAATGCCTTAACGGCAAGATAGCTGCATTAAATAGGTTCGTCTCGAGGGCGACGGACAAGTGCTTACCCTTCTTTCGCACGTTAAAAAGGTCTTTCGAGTGGACTGACGAGTGCCAACGAGCATTCGAAGAACTGAAAAATTATCTCTCTTCCCCCCCATTGCTCAGTCCCTCGCAACCAGGTGAACAACTCTTTCTTTATCTCGCCGTCTCACCAGCAGCCGTCAGTGCTGCCCTAATCAGAGAAGAAGGAAGAGTGCAGAAGCCAGTATATTACACCAGTCGGGCGCTAAGAGGGGCCGAAGAGAGATATCCGCCAATGGAGAAGCTTGCATTTGCACTGGTTACAGCGGCACGGAAGCTGAAGCCATACTTTCAAGCCCACACTATCATCGTCCTTACCGACAAACCCTTGCGGCGGGCAATGAGCAACCCTGAAGCTGCTGGGAGATTGGCACTCTGGGCAATAGAGCTAAGCGAGTTCGACATCCAATACCGCCCGCGAACCGCCATTAAGGGGCAGGTCGTTGCCGATTTCATAGCTGAGTTCGCAAATGGGGACGACGGGGGGGCAAAAGACTCTCCCCCATGGAGCGTACACGTCGACGGGTCTTCCAACAGGCAGGCTGGGGGGGCAGGCGTTGTGCTATACTCACCCGAAGGAGACATGATCGAGTGTATGATCCGCTTTGAATTCCCTACTACCAACAACGAGGCGGAATACGAAGCTCTCATAGCAGGACTTGACCTCGCCAAAGCGGCAGGAGCAGAAAGGGTAATAATTCACTGCGACTCTCAAGTCGTGGTCAATCAGATGAACGGCGATTATGAATGCAAAGGTGAAAGGATGAAGAAATATTTGGACCAGGCCAAGCAGAGGGTAAACGAGCTAAAGGCCGAAATTACACAAGTTCCCCGAGGAGAAAACGAGCAAGCTGATCGCCTAGCTAAAGCCGCTTCAGCTGAGCACATGGCCACCCTCGGTAACGTACTCTCTTTCATTCAGTTTTCTCCACTCATAAATTCTGTCAATATACAGGAGCTGGGGTCCGAGAGTAATTGGACTACGCCATTAGTTGCCTACTTAAAAAACGGCATACTACCGGATGGAAGAGAGGAAGCACGAAAGCTGAAGGTCCGAGCAGCGAGGTTCGTCCTGATAAAAGACACCTTGTACAAGAGAGGCTTCTCCCGCCCATTCCTACGGTGCCTAGGTCCTGAAGAAGCAGATTACATCATGAGGGAAGTGCACGAAGGAATTTGCGGAAACCACTCAGGGTCTAGATCATTAACACACAAGTTGGTACGAACGGGGTACTTTTGGCCAACTATGCAGAAGGATGCCGAGGCCTACGTAAAGAAATGCGACAAGTGCCAAAGGTTCAGCAATATCGTCAGACAACCACCTGAAGAACTTACCCCGATGACGGCGCCCTGGCCGTTCGCCCAATGGGGCCTGGACATCATGGGACCGTTTCCTACGGCTATACGACAACTGAAGTTTCTGGTAGTGGGCATCGACTACTTTACGAAATGGGTAGAAGCTGAAGCTTTGGCAACCATTACGGAGAAGAACGTACGCAGTTTCGTTTGGAGAAGCATCATCTGCAGATTCGGCATCCCTAGAGTCTTAGTCTCGGACAACGGGAAGCAATTCGACAACGAGGCCTTCCGAGAATTCTGCTCGCAATTGGGAATACGGAACCATTACTCCTCTCCCGCCCACCCTCAAGCCAACGGACAAGTTGAAGTCACGAACCGATCCTTGCTGAAGATCCTCAAGACTCGGCTCGAGGGGGCAAAGGGCATATGGGCTGAAGAATTGCCAAGCATACTTTGGGCCTACAGGACGACGGCAAGAACACCAACACAGGAGACGCCATTCCGGCTAACATACGGAAGCGAGGCTGTCATCCCAGCCGAAGTCGGCCTCACAAGCTACAGGGTGCACAACCATGATGAAAAGAAAAATGACGAAGCCATACGCCTACAGCTCGATCTACTGGACGAAGTTAGGACAGCGGCGGAACAAAGGCTCGCACGGTACCAGGACCGAATGGCCCAGCATTACAACTCCCGGGTCAAGCACAGAGACTTCCAGGTGGGAGACCTCGTCTTAAGGAAAGTCATGGGAGCAGCAAGAGATCCAACCCAAGGAAAGCTCGGCCCAAATTGGGAAGGACCCTACCGAGTCACGACATGGCAGAGAAAAGGCACCTATCACCTGGAGACGCTGGACGGACGGAAGCTGCCACACCCTTGGAATGCTGAGCACCTGCGAAAGTACTACCAGTAGAGGCGATGTCTTGAAGAACAACACCTATCTTTTTATTCTTAAGATTTTTACTGCTTATTTTTTAGCTACTACAATAAGCCCGACGGGCGTGTTTGTTACTCTGGTTTTACTACAGTATGTTTTTTAAGCCTAAGGGGGCACATACTCTCTACGAATGCATGATGTTTTATTCAGATTCAACTATGTTTTCCCCTACATGATAAAAGGCATAAGTCCGCAATATAGACGGACAACCCCAAGAGGGTTAAAATTTTTACCAAGTCCATAAAGTGGACGAGCAAAAGTCCACAAAGTGGACGGATCTCCCCAAGAGGGACAAGATCCTAAGTCCGCAATATAGACGGACAACCCCGAGAGGGTTAAAATTTTTACCAAGTCCATAAAGTGGACGGGCAAAAGTCCAAAAAGTGGACGGATCTCCCCACGAGGGACAAGATCCCAAGTCCGCAATATAGACGGACAACCCCGAGAGGGTTAAAATTTTTACCAAGTCCATAAAGTGGACGAGCAAAAGTCCACAAAGTGGACGGATCTCCCCAAGAGGGACAAGATCCTAAGTCCGCAATATAGACGGACAACCCCGAGAGGGTTAAAATTTTTACCAAGTCCATAAAGTGGACGGGCAAAAGTCCAAAAAGTGGACGGATCTCCCCACGAGGGACAAGATCCCAAGTCCGCAATATAGACGGACAACCCCGAGAGGGTTAAAATTTTTACCAAGTCCATAAAGTGGACGGGCAAAAGTCCAAAAAGTGGACGGATCTCCCCACGAGGGACAAGATCCTAAGTCCGCAATATAGACGGACAACCCCGAGAGGGTTAAAATTTTTACAATGTCCATAAAGTGGACGGGCAAAAGTCCACAAAGTGGACGGATCTCCCCACGAGGGACAAGATCCTAAGTCCGCAATATAGGCGGACATCCCCGAGAAGGTTAAAATTTTTACAAAGTCCACAAAGTGGACGGATCTCCCCAAGAAGGATAAGATTATAAGTCCGCAATATAGACGGACGGCCCCAAGAGGATTAAATCTGTCTGCGAAGTGGACGGACAAGAGTCCGTGAAGTATACGGACAATGTCCGAAATGAGGACGGACGAATCTTAAAGCCATTAATTAGACGGATTAAGCCGAAAAGGAAACTAAATTCTATCAAGTCCATAGATTGGACGGATATTCTCAGAATCTTGTGTACGCGAACTAGAATACGACGGATTAAAAATTTGCCCAAACGCAAAGGAAAATCAAAAATATTATGACGGTCCGGTCATCCCTAGAAGATGAAAACACAGTGCCATTAAGGACAGGTAAAAACTACGATCCATAATGTGGACGGGTCTCCTAACCAGAAATCAAGATAAAACCTGTCTAGACGAGCTCCTTTTGAACACCTAATGTCAAGCAAGACGGTGTTTCCTTTTTATGACGGATAACAAGTGCAATCACACAAAGATAAACAGAGCGTCAAAATATAAGACGAGCAAATAATAAGCATTAACGGACAAAATGTCCTTAAATGTTTAAACATTAGAAAAAGGACTGAGTCAAACTGTTCTCCAAATAATTTACATAAAAAAAAAAAAAAAAAAAAAAAGAGAGAAAACTAAAACTAAACATCGACGGGCATATCCTTCTGTTCTTCGCGGCTGTTGTTTTTAGACCCAGTCTCGACGGATGGTTGATCAGCACGGCCACTTTCACCGTCCTTGGGGGCAGGTTGAAGGATCTGCGGATCTCCTGGAGCACTGACGGGCGGGTCCTCTTCGAAGAGGTCGTCCGTATTCTCAGAGTTAGCAGGACGGGTAGAAGTAAGTTCTTGAGCGTTTACGTTGACGGACGAAACGTCAAATTCCGGATGTAATGCCTTGACTTGACGGATAGCCTCGTCAAAACCTTCATTGAAAGAATCCCCGAGCTCGGACAGCAGGGCGTCAGAATCACGGTACTCTTGGATAGCTGTTTCCTTGGCCAAACGGTTTTCTTTCTCTTTGTCATGAAGGACTATCCTCAGTTCCTCCGTCAACTTGAACAACTCGTTCCTATCCGTCTCAAGCAGTTTGAACTTCTTCTCCTGAGCCACCTTGTATGCCTTCAGCTCCAGAAGCTCCTCCTCCGTCTTCTTGGCCTTATCCCGCAGACGGCCTAGGGTCGTCTCATGGGTAAGACACCGTCCCATGAGTCCCTTCACCATGACCATGGTCTGAAATATGTTAAGCATACGAAAATCAGGAATAGTAAGACGGTAATAAGTGAACATATATAAGGCGGACGGGCTTACCTGAGCAATGCTAAATAGGCTTGTCTCACCCATGGCCTCCGTCGAGTGATTACCCAGGTCTTCGTAATCCTCGGAGGTGAGAAGGGTAGACAGCTTCTCCAAAGCATAACTGGGGTCGTCTCGAAGAAGGGGAGGTGGCTTCTTTGCTTCAGATGACGGACCCTTCATCAGCCCTTTGCCAGCCCCATGCTTTGCTGGGGTGACCGTCTTAGTACCTTCAGCCATGAGTCCCACGACGGGCTCAAGCGGGACCTTGGGCTTCTTTGGCGGACGGTCACCTTTGGACGGCTGCTTGCGCTTGGAGCCCGTCGCATCTTTCTGTTCAGCGCCTTTAGCCGTCCTGTTTTTTGCTGCATTGTCCCGTATGAGTGCCCTTCTCTTGGCAGCATCCATTTCTGAAAGAATAAGAGTTAGCTCCGTCAAGAAAATCTCGTAGTAAAGCAAAAAGAGATTTGACGGACTTACGTTGACGGATCCTTTCTTCGTACTTAATGGCTTGTGGTGAAGGTACGGGCCCGTCACAATACCAGCAGATTGTGTCAGGGTTTACTAATTTTGCCCAAGTCCTCTCCTCCGGCGTAGTCTTTTTGAAAATCCTTTCGAGAAAACTAAACTCCTCAATACTTACTTGGGGGCGCCGACGGACTGCAAACAAAGAGGACGGTTAGAAAAACATCTTAAAATGAATTGAACAGTTTAAGAGGTATCCTAACTAGGACGGACACATACCATTCTCAGATAAAATGCCCCAAGTAGTATCGACAGGCATATGGTCCGTCTCTCCTGGACGGCACATCCATCCGTCACCTTCTAAGAAAATGTATCTACTCTTCCAGTCTCTGTTGGAGTCTGGGATTTCATATATGACCTTTAGTAGCGTACTCCTAGGTACAAAACTGTATATACCCCTAGACTTGTCGATCTCGTCTGGACGGTAGCAATGTAAAAATTCTCGTACCGTCAATCTCCTAGCTCCGTCCGACATAGCTCCGTACAGAACCTCCATCGCAATGAAGATCCTCCAGGCGTTTGGAGATATTTGGTTGACGGACAAACCCAAATACTTAAGCAACTCACGATGAAGGGAGCTCAGTGGGAATCTGAGTCCAGCCTTCAACATCTGCTCATATATACCGACACCGTCCACCCCGTCATAATAACATTTCTCTGATTTGTATGGTAGACGGATGGAGACACTATCTGGAATTTGGTAGTTATCCCTAAGTGTTTTGAAGTGGTTTTCCTTAATTTTTGATACAAAATCATTCACCGTCCACTCTGGTAGCATGACGAACTCCCTTGGTCCGACAGCCCCTACGACGGGTCCTACTTGGTTTTCGTCGAGCTCTACATTTTCAACAAGGTCTACGTCCTCACTTGTTGAGGACGGAGAAGATGAAGACGGACTCCTATCATCGCTAAGACTCTCTAGATCCCTATGACCTGACTGGTGTACATCCTCATAATCCGCCCCGTCACGGACGAATGATTGGTTACTCGACGCACTAGACATTTCTAGATATTGACAACTATAGTGATGATGACGGATATATGATGAGGAATAAAAATCTGACGGAGGAACTAAATGGTAAAAAGTACTTACCGGTCAGTAGAGTATGAACGGAAGAAATTTGATGGAGACGAATGCGGATTACTAGCCTGACAATTACGACGGATTGCGCTCTGACAGTATATCTAGGCAAAAATATGAGAAATGAGAGGCAAGGATTTGGTATTTATAAAGGGGGTGCACGGAAGACGAAGCGACGCTTCGATTTATTACAACCCCCAATAGCACCGTGACGCGTGTCACAGTACTCGGATCGAAATTAATTGTGCGCGCGGAAACCGACGGACCACTGTTAGCCTACCCGTCATATTACTCACCCGTCATAAACTTCTACCGTCATATCAACCTTTTTCGCCCCGTGAATCCTATGAATCCTGACGGATTCACGGAGCGAGGGGGCAACTGAAGATGGAAAAATCCGCGCGCATTTATGACGGGCTACCTTCATGACGGGCCATAATATTGACGGTCAGAGCCTTGATGGGCCAGATTAGTATGGGCTAGTTGAGCCGTAAGGCCCACGGCTGGAACCCTAGCGCAACGGAGATTTTATATGATATGCACAGTAATGACTTCTCTCCACAAGGAAAAAACCTTGTCCATCAAGTCTACGATACTGAAAAGATGAACCCCATAAGGAAAAGATTCCGTAATTTACGCGACAAAGGATTCTTATATGGAAAAGACTTCTACTCCAAGAAAGAGAGTTCAACCCTCTACTACTATAAAAGCCTCGATACCCTCATAAATCAAGGTACGCATAATAAACCCCTCTCTAGCACTCTAGAGTTGTGAGAATCTTTCTGACTTAACCTTCGGAGGGTCTTCGGCCGGCACCACACCGGTGCTCTTCGCAAGGTTCTCTCTTCTTTTTGTTGTGTAGGTTTATTTTCGAGCACACAAGCATCGTGCAACTAACTGGTGAGATTTTCGGCATCATCAAAAACTATTTCATTTTTTTATGTTTGGTAATGGCCTTAATGAGTTGAAAAACAATCTCTTAACTTCCTTTATTTAGTTTATTGTAAGATAAAGTTGTATTCTAAAAAAATATTAGTGGAAAACAATTTCAAAAAATAAGTCACACTTTTTATGTTGACCAGAGATAGTTTTCCTTTTACTCATTTTTTTCTAATACTACCAAACACTTAAAAAACACATAAAACTATTTTTTTACAAAGTTTTCCATCAAAACAAACAGAGTGTAATATAATTTTTTTTTTTTTTTGATAATTTGATAATTACAACAGGGAAGTGGGGTTTGAATCTAGGATGTCATGGACCTAGATAAAAGTTATGTTATTCTAATGACAACTTATCATATAAATAGTTGGGAAGCATAACTCAAATGTTAATAGTCTTGTAGTTTAACTGAATTTTTGGAATTTTCAATAGAAAATTGGCAGTTCAAATCCCACATTCTCCTGACTATAAAATTATAATTGAAAAAAAAAAAAAAATCAAAACTGTTTTTTTATGCGAAGGCAATGGTCTTTAGTTTGGCCACACAGCGTGAGGATAGATTACCTTTAATTTTTTTAAAATGTATTATTACTCATATGTTTGAGTATAGAGCATAATAATTATAAGAATAATGTTACAGTCACAAACTATTTTATAACATTTTTACAAAATATTGATGTGACCAACCTCCTATTGAAAAATGAGATTGTGTTGTATATTCAAGAGTTAGGTCTTTTTGGATATACACCACTGTAAGTTTCTTTAAAAACCTTCTTCTCTCTCTCCATATGTGTGTATTAAAAATATTTAGTATTCTAAAATAAAAAATAAAAAAAAACCTCTTATTAATTTTCATCTAGACTTACTATTAATATCACATTTTCATTTACCAATAATCACTCACCACATCATCAGTTTGTAAAAAATTTTGTAAAATAATTTGTATATCTAGCATTATTCTAGTTACAATCAATAACTACTTAAGAAACACTTTTTTTTTTGTTTTTTTGTTTTTTTTTGAGAATTACTTAAGAAACACTTAAAAGTAAGCATACACAGTAATACATATAACCCCTTGCATTTGATATACATTTCACTAGGGGTGTCAATGTTCGACCCAACCCGCAAACACGACACAAACCCGACACGAGTTTTTCGGGTTAGGGTTAGGCCTTAATGGGTTTGGGTCATAAACAAGTTGACCCGAAAGCGACACGATAAGAAACGGGTCATAAATGGGTCAACCCGCATAACCCGCAATAGACACGTTTGACACGCCAATTTATTTGTGTCAATTCGAAATGACCCACTTAACACAACCCGTTTAACTCTGTAATAAATAAATATTTATTTTATTTTAGATTTGTCAAATACCTTTTATATCCAACATATACTTTAAATTTAAAAAGAAAAGTGAGTAATTACAAAAATTTACAAGGGATATAATTAGAAATTGAAACTTTACAAATCTTAGAACTACTAATACTTTTTTTTTTTTTTTGGCATAGAACTTACACAAATGAAATTGGATGAGCTTGTGGAAGATGCTATGAATTTGGACATCAACAAAGAATCTGTGGATGATAATCGTGATCATAGTCAGGATTAGTCTACTGTTTGCTCAAATTCTTTCAATATTGATGCTTAGCATTTGGTAAGTTCCAAGAATATTATATTTTTGTTGAACTATGTTATTTTATTTTTGTGAAACTTTGTTATTTTGAATTTGGGTTGAAGTGTATGCACTTCTTTTAGAGTGTAAAAAACTTATTTCTAGATGAATGTTATATTTTTGTTGAACTATATTATTTTGAATGTGGGTTGAATACTTGAAGTGTATGCACTGTTTTTTGGGATGTAAAAATAATTATTTCTAGATAGATATTATATTTAATATTATGTAGGTTGAAATGAGTTGTGTTACATTCGCGTCAACCCAACATGACTTGTTTATTAAGCGTGTCAAATGGGTTGGGTCAGGTCAACTCGCCTTATTAACAGGTCGGGTTAGGGTTGAAGAATCATGATATGATTATTAAATGGGTCAGGTTAGGGTTGAGCCATTTAGTCGAATACCCCTACCTCAACACGACACGAATCCGACACACTAACCCGAATTGACACCCCTACATTTCACTAACATTGCCACTTATGGCGTGGAAGGTTAGCTCTACTCGTTTTAAAACTTGACTTAGTCAAATAAAAGAAAACATAAAATCAAGATGACTAGCACTTATATAGATAAATAATTCTTACATATCATTAGTCATTACATAGTCATTACACAAGAATCATAATCCATACCATTTTGTCCGTATATCTTTTATGACAAAATAAGGATGAAATAAGATCAAGTGGATTTCTACTGCGAATTATTCTTCCTGGCCTCATGAAGAGCACGAACCAAACGCCACCTCCTGAAGAATATACAATGAATCACAATAATCAGTAATAGTGATGATGTGAGTATGAGAAGCATGACTACCTAGGTGCTAAGCTTAACTTCATTTCAAATTGCGTCCTGTTAAAATTTTAAGAATTCCTTGTAAGCCTAACTTTTTGGTTTTCACATCAATATATCAATATATATATATATATATATATATATAAAAGGAGAGACCTCATTTCAGAGAGTATGAGGTTTTGCCAAGTAGCGCTCTCATTGAGGATTCTCTTGCAATAAATGATATGAACTTTTTGTTTTCTTTAGTTTATCGTTTCAAGACTATTCATCCGTCTCTCACCAAGATAAGTACTTTGTTTACTAAATAAACACCAATTAAAAGATAATGACTCTTTATTTTCTTAGGTACATCATTTCAAGACTATTTTTTCCTCTTTAGGTTTTCACCTCTTGCTCGTCTACTCCTTTATATACCCCTACCCATAGTCTTTTACATCGTCCTAACTCAAATGCACATATGAGATTCTCTAAACTAGGAAGGATCTAAACGACTTGTGGTTTTATTGCGGAGGTCAAGGGTTATTGTGGGTTTTGTGAGGGTTGTGATTGGATATGGGCCTTGGGTTGTTTGAGATTTTTGAGTTGGAGCTTTTGTGTTGGGTTTACAATGATGTCTGATTGGATTTTTGCCAACAAGCTGAAGCCATGAAGAACCTTTTACGGGCTTTGAGACTTTTGATTTGATAGATATATCTGTCATTGTATGCTATTTTGTCAACCTTCAACCTTTATTTCACTTTTTTTTTTTTTTTTTTTATACTTATTTTCTATGCTAGTCTTTTTGTATTTTTTTTTAATTTATTCTCTACAATAGTCTTTTTGTATTATTTTTACTTTTACTTGACACTAATGTATTGTATTGCACACGCATAAATGAAATAATTTTTTCCCTTACTAGTGTGAACTATTAGAATTGTATTTAAAATTATGAATGAGGTTTATAATTTAATAGATTTGAGAAAATTTGATAATAGTTAACATGAAATTATTTTATATGAATTTAAAAAATTGTACAAAATCTTTTAGATTTTATTTTTATTTTTGCAATTTTCTTTCCACTATATATATATATATATTGCTAAATTTTCTTATACTATATTTGAATGCTTGGGAGCTTGCTTCACAAATATATTAAATACTAAAAATATTTTGAATATGAACATTGACGATAATTGCATGGATACTCTAACAAAGCTAATTAAAGAAAAGGGCATACCATCAGTTTGGAAAGTAAGTATTTTCATTATACCTTATTCTATATACTGTAACTGCAATTTAGTACCAAATTTTCTACATATTATTTTTAATATTAAATTTATAATATGATATGGTCACCTAAGAATGCCTAAGAACTATACAATTTCAATCTCATATATCAATATTAGTAAACAAAAGCCAATCAATAGTTTGGAACTACTTCTAGAATAAGAAAAATTATAAATATGAATTAAGAAAAGGGAGCTAAAGCATTTGACAAAAGTTTGGGAAAACATAAATACTATATACAACAGAAAACATAAAAATTATTTCCAAATGAAATTGCAAAGTGTCTGCGCATCGTGCGGTACATTATCTAGTTGTTTTAATAGGAAATCCCCAGTGGAATTAAATATTATAGCAACTGGGGGTGTGCATGGATTGAATTGGATCAGATTGAGGGTTTTTTTCAATCCAACCTACCATGGCTGGGTTGAAAAAAAAATATCTAACCCAACCCAACCCAACCCATCATATGGGTCTAACCTAACTCAAGTGGATTTGGTTAGACACTTTTTTTTTCTTTTTAATATGAGCATTAAATTAACAATTTCATAAGATTTCCAACTTAAATAATAGTAGATTTATTAATCAAACCTGAGCATAACGCCAAATAGACATAAACAATTTGGTTGGTACATCAAACCAACACAAATAACAGAAAACAAAAATAGCAAATAATAAAATTTGACAACCCAACCCAACCCAACAACCCTAAAATACCGACCCAACCCTATGGATTGGATTGGTTTTGGGGGATTTGGGTTGGCTGCATAACCCTAATAGCACCTGAGGTAAGAAATCATGATATGCACTGTACTAACAAAAAAAAAAAAAAAAAACCTTTGTACACAACTTAATTAACGATGTATGTCATTGAGAAATTTATGTTGTCATAATACCACTTTGTTCCTCTTTAGGATATTCCCATGACACCCCCTCCCCTCTATCCTCTTAGAATGTTTCTAAGCAAAGTCTAAATTTATGAATGAACTCTATTTCAAAGCTAATGGGCTAGCTGCAAATGTATAATGAGGCTAAAGATATGGCATATTTCTGAAATGACTATCATGTTTAGCTATGAATTGAATCATATATTCAAAGTTAGTGACTATTACATTAAGATGAGCGAACCAATATTAAGGACATTCGGTTTGAAGCAATACCTGAATTATATTCAAAGTAGGTAATGATGCCTTCGGCAGCTTCGTAACTTTTCCAGGAAACAATTCACATTTACAACTATAGTCACATAAACCCAATCCTTTATGTCATCAAGAAATCCAAGATAAGTTTGCCTCCAGTTCCTTTTGAAGAAGAGAACTCCACAAACTGTCCAAAAGCCGACAACGAATCCAACCCCAAAACCCATATAGAAGCTATAATTTTCAAAGTGATCTTCAGTTTTGCCAATTGGTTCTCTATTTGAAGGTTCTTCTTCTATTATGCAATTTTTTGGAAGAGGAGCACCACAAAGTTGAGGATTGCCGGTGTAGCTAAGGGTCCGTTTGGTTCGCGTAAAATATTTTCCGGAAAATACTTATTTTCCGGAAATGCTATTTTCCGTAAAAAGAAAATATTTTCAGGTGTTTGGTTGTATTATGAAAATTGTTGTGGAAAATAGATTTTATGTGTTTGGTTCTATTAGGAAAATGCTATTTTCCTACCATTTTTCACAATTTCCGGCAACAAATTCCGGCAACAACAACAACAACAGTAGCAAATTCCAGCAACAACAACACAACAACAACAACAACAACTACTACAACAACAAAAACAAATTCCAGCAACAACAACAACAACAATCAGTTCATCAAAAAAAAAAAACAACAACAACAACACAAAACCCACAGAAAATCCACCATCCACACCACTGCAACGGAAAAAAAAAAAAAAAAAAAAAAAAAAATCAGAGGAGGACGATGAGATCGAGAGGGCGGCGCGATCGAGACGACGATGAGATCGAAGATGATGATCTGACCCAGAGGAAGACGGCGCGATCTCGGCGTGATCTCGCAGGCACGAACTTGGCGCCGTGATCGCGATCTTGGCGCGGTTATGAAATTGGCGAGGTGAGCTCTGGGTTCTCAGATCGGGACGTGGTTCGGACTCGTCGTTGAGTGGTGGTGGTGGAACGGCGTCGAAACCGGCTTGGTGACGTCTGGGTTTCTCAGATTGGAGGTGGATCGGACTGTGTTCTTGGCTCTCTCAATGTCGCCGGCATTTTCTCTCTTTTTTTTGCATTCTCAATCGATTTCTCTAGCTCTTGTTGTGTGTTTCCTTGTTCTTTTTCGTTCTCACTCAAGTTCTCTCAAAGGCTCTCTTCCTTTAGTGCGTTTTTTGTGCAAGACCCAGAAATGGTTTGAAGGTAAAATAAAAGCGTAAAACCATTTCCGGGTCAAAGGGGAAAATTTGGTCAAAGTTAAGGCATATTTTCCGAAAATTAGATTTTCTGTTGCCTTCCAAACACATGGGTCAGGTGGTAAATGATTTCCTGAAATCATTTACCACCAAAACAAACGGACCCTAAGTGCATCAAAAGTCTGTAGCTTGGTGCTTGAAGGAATTCTACTTGAGAAATTGTTGTATGACAAATCTAAATGACAAAGAAATGTCAACTTAGACATGCTTGGAGGAATTTCCCCAGATAGATGATTTCGTGAGAAATCAATCAACTCTAACTCTCTCATGCTCCCAATTTTTTCAGGTATCTTTCCTACCAATTGATTTCAAGACAAGTTCAAAAAATGTAGTTCCAAAAGAAGTGAGATTTCAGCAGGTATTGATCCGGACAAGTTGTTACTTTAAAGGTCTATGATTCTCACATATCTAAGGGTCTCTTCATATTTTAATTCATTCCCCTTGGGAACCAACACAAGATTCTCAACATACAAGTCATATCTCAAAGTTTCATTACCAAAATAAACAAAGTCTTTAGTATCGGGTATTTTCAAAGCACTGTCTTATTCAAGCACTTTGGTACAGGCCCCAATAAGCTATTATTGGCAAGATCCAACACTATAAGAGAAGGAAGTTGGCAAATTTGTAGAGGTATGTGGCCCTTAAATCCATTAGATCTAAGATCAAGAACCCTAAGACTTGTCATTTGTCCAATCCAAAGTGGTATGGTCACTTGAAAATGATTTTCCCCTACACCAATGAGTTTTAATTGTGAGAGATTTTGCAATAATGAAGGAATATCCCCTGAGATGCTATTGTTTTGTAAATGTAGTGATTGGAGAGCAACTAAATAGCCCATGGTGTAAGGAATTCCACATGATAAACTATTGCTTCCCAAGTTTAGATAGGTCAATGACTGCAAATTCTTCTAGCAGTAAGGAAGTTGTCCTGATAAAAGATTTTGTGATGCCTCTAAATTGAATAATTTATTCTTTCTATTCATCTTTTTGCATAAGAAAGTGGAAATCGGTCCAGAAATTGAATTGTTAGCAATATTGAGCTCTTTGACATTGGCAGATAATTGTGGCATTTGACCTTTGAAATGATTAGAGCTTAAATTTATGACACTAGAATTCAACATTATGCATGATATATCTCCTTCTATGTGGTTTCCAGAGAGATCAGTTATTCTAATGTTTGAAATCCAACTCCAAAACCAACCTGGAGGATTGCTCGAAATTCCTGACTCTGACTTTTGCAAAACTTTGAGGGATCTTCGTTTTTGTAGCCATGTAGGGAAGTTGGGGCCTATCTTGTAGGAGCTCATCTCGGCATATTGAAGTTGAAAGGGAGGAACCCAATTAGAATTCACACTAAAGAACAAAGGTGTTTGAGAAATTTCTAGGTAAATTAATTTTGAGAGTTTGGTAAAATGCGCTTCATCAATAGTGTCTGTTAAGAGATTATTTCCAATAGATAGCTTCTTTAAATTTGAGAGAAGCCCAAGACTCTTTGGAACAATGCCATTGATATGATTTTTGTGGAGGGATAATTGTTGGATATAAGATAAATTCCCAATGGATGAAGGAATAGGACCACTAAAAGAATTACCTCCAAGGTCGAGATGCGTTAGACGCTTAAGTTTCCCTAAGGATTCTGGAATTTTTCCAGTTAGCTTATTGAAACCCAATGTTAGATACTCCAAATTCTGAAAATTGAAAATGCTTGGTGGTATCTCGCCTTTTAGAGAATTGTAGATTAGGCCAAGCTATATAAGGCTTGTTAAATTAGAGAGCCAATTAGGTATCTCATGATCGAAAAGATTATAGGAAAGATGAAGGATTCAACTAGAAGTGAAATTGACAAATCCAAGAGATGGATTTAGACTATCAAGTTGACAATGGTACAATTATAGCTTTGAAAGAGATGAGAACTTACTCATTATTTGAAGCCAATCAACTTCTGTGTGAAGGTCAACATAGCTTAGTGGTAAAACTCTCCCCTGTAGGAGCCTTCTCTCTCTCCAAGAGTCCTCTCTCACTCTTTTCTTGCCGTTAGGCTCTATCTAGGGTATATCCCGATTTTCCTAAGTGCCGCCATGGAACAAGCTGTGGTGGATAGCTTGCTTAACCTCCGCCTCACCAGGAAGGAGGAGGAAGAAATCTCAATCACAACAAGATGCATATCAGATCTACTAGAAGAATGCAACCTAAGTCCGTTTGGCCGACGAATATCGGACAGACACCAAAATCAAAGAGCTTTAAAGTCCACATTGAGATCAGCTTGGAAGATGAGTTTGGATTTGTAAATTGTGGATGTGGGAAACAATGTCTTGCAGTTCAAATTCAGCTCTGAATACCAGTTACAGTGGGTAGAAAAGAATGGGCCATGGAATTTTGACAACAACCTCTTGTTGTTGCAAAGATGGAGAAGAGGCCTATCAAGCACAAACATCACTTTTACACATTCCCTTTTCTAGGTTCAAATTTGGGGACTACCTTTTGAGCTTATGTCTGAGGAAGTGTGTAGAGACCTAGGTAATAGCCTGGGGAGATTTATAGAAACTGATCGAAGAGTGGGGCAATCAGATCAAGCCAAATTTATGAGAGTCAGAGTCGATCTTTAACTGGATAAGCCTCTTAGGCGTGGGGGCAAAATAGCCAGCATGGAAGATGAGAAATTTTGGGTAAGTTTTAGGTATGGAAGACTTCCAACCTTTTGTTTTCATTATGGTAGACTTGGTCATGATATGAAACACTGTCAGGAAATTCCAAACGACCAAAGCTCATCCAACCAATATGGTGATTGGCTCAGAGCTCAAGGAAGCTCTAAAATAGGTGTTGATAGATCAAGGTCTACCAGTAGTGGGGGTAAAGATGATCGTAATGAGGACAAGGTTGAAGAAAATATTCCAACCACGACAAAGAATTCATATACCTCTGTAACTGACAGCGAAGGAAGCACTTCAGGTATCAGAGGTAGCCGGAAAGAGAAAAATCAGAACAATGGGGAGGCGAATGACATCACCAGTGATAGAGGGGACTAGCCTGAGAAAGTTCTTAATGGATGGGACTACTCCACACGTTTGGAGCATGTTCCAATGCATGTGTCAAAGGCACGTGATGTTGCTAATACTCCCCCACTCGGTCTCCCGTGGAGTTTCAAAATTGAAAAGGAGGCAAGGGATGCGTTGTCCTTAGTGGGCCAGTAAGCCCAAGCCAAAAAACACCCAATGGAAGTTACTAGCCCAATGAAGCCAAGCACTAATATAAATTGGGGAAATACAGCCAAGGTAGATTCTACAGGCCCAAAGGTTGAAAAGAAAGTAAAGACCAAAGTCCATTTGAAAATGATAGCAAGGGAGCATGGTAAAAATAAAAGCCCACAGTTTGATGCTGAATTACTAACTGTGGGGAAAAAAGAGTGGGGGTGGAAGCTCATATTTGATGAAGAGGAGGAATTCATTGTGTAGAAAAGGAGATGCATAGCAGTTAACACAAACCAAATTGAGTCTAAAGAGAGATCGGTGGTTGCTGCAACACAGCACCGCTAGGATCCATGAATCCTATAAGCTAAAACTGCCGGGGACTTGGGAACCCCTGGTCAGTTAGAGCGCTGCAGGATTTGGTGTGGTGTTACAATCCCAAAATGGTCTTCCTTATGGAGACAAAAGCAAAAATTAGACGTATGGGGAGAATTAGAAATAGGCTGGGTTTTGCAAATGGCCTTATTATTCCTTGTATTGGCCGAAGTGGAGGGCTGGCTCTTCTATGGACTAGAGAAGTCGACCTCAAAATCAAAAGCTATTCAAAGAACCATATTGATGCAGTGATCAAGAAGCATGTCAGTAATTTCTATTAGAGATTCACTAGCTTCTATGGGCACCCGAAAACCCACCGAAGGTAGGAATCATGGCAACTTTTAGCTTTCTTCAATAATCAGTTCCAACTCCCATGGCTATGCCTGGGGGATTTTAATGAAATTTTATCGGTAACTGAGAAGAAGGGGGGTGTTATTCAAACCTAACAGCAAATGGATAGATTTAGAAGGGTAGTTAACTATTGCAATTTCCAGGATTTGGGTTATAGTGGGTTTGATTATACATGGAGTAATATGCAAGAGGGAAATAATAGCATAAGCCTGAGATAAGACAGAGCCTTCGCTACTCCGAAGTTGGTGGAAAAGTTTGGGGGTTTGAAAGTGCACCACATTGTTGACTCCACATTAGATCACCAAGCACTGCTAGTCACAGATTCAATATCCAAGTGCTATGCTAGTGAAAAACGCTTCCATTTTGAAGCAATGTGGCTGAAGAACAATGATTATAAAGCCGTTATAGAATCATCCTGGGGCATGGGAACTGATTTAAGCACTCCGGAAGGAGTTATGGAGAATATCAAACGATGCACTGCTAACCTTAGGACTTGGAGTTCAAAAGTGTATGGGCAAATCCCCAAAAAAATTCAGGCAAAAAGGACTGTTTTGAACAGTCTAACTTGGAGTAACAAGGATGGTGTCCTAAGTAATGAAATCACAGCTTAAAGAGAGAAATTAATACCCTTCTTGATGATGAGGAACTCTATTTGGGTCAACGAGCCAAAGCACACACACTCAGAGCATCTCGAATGGTATAGCTAAAGGCAAAATATTCTCTATAATAGAGAATGAGACCAAAAAAATGGTCTCCAATAGATTCTCTAAACTCTAAATTTTTTTTGGCTCATGAACAGTAGCTCATCAAATCTGATAGGCTACTGTTCATTCTTTAAATGTTTTTTTTTTTTTTTTCTATTATAATAATCAGGTGTTGAATAAAAAAAAATGTTAGAAGATGTGTAGTTGTTAAAAAAAGAATAAATAATATATGAAGAAATAATATTTAAATGAGATAGAGAATGAGATAGAGAATCTGTTGGAAAGTATATTTAAAAAAGTGGGTAGATAAAAGGTAAAAGTTACTGTTCATTTTCTAAACAGTACAAAAATTTGATGAATTTGCTGGAGATGCTCTCAAGGAAGGGGACAAGAATACAAAATTCTTCCATGCTCAAGCTTCGGAGAGGTGTAAGCAGAACACTATTGTTGGAATTTGGGATGAGCAAGGTAATTGGTGTGATGAAAAGGAAAGTATAGCCCATGCAGCCATTAATTATTTTGAGAACTTCTATACAACAACCCATCTAGCACAAGTTGAAGAAGTAACTGCAGCCATACCATCAAGGGTAACTGATGACATGAATGAAAGCTTAGACCGAGTCTTCACCAAGGAAGAGGTAGTTACTACTCTTAAATAGATTCACCCCACTAAAGCTCCCAACCCTGACGATATGTTTGCTTTATTTTATCAGAAATACTGGAATAGTGTGGGCAATGGTATCACTAACATGGTCCTTAATGTTCTCAATAATAATGTATCAGTGGCTAAACTTAACAAAACCAATATATCCCTCATTCTAAAAACAAACAACCCAAAGAAAATGACTGACTTCCGCCCCATCAGCTTATGTAATGTGGTGTATAAGCTCATTTCAAAAACTTTGGCCAACAGACTAAAAGCCCTCCTACCACATATCATCACTGAGAACCAGAGTGCCTTCACTACAGACCGTCTCATCACTGACAATGTGATCATGGCTTTTGAATTAATGCACTTTCTAAACCACAAAGCTATTGGAAAGGAAGGCTTCATGGCAGCCAAGCTCGACATGAGTAAGGCTTTTGATAGGATGGAATGGTGTTTTATTCAAGGTGTGATGGAAAGAATGGATAAATTTGATTATGAAATGTACAACCTCAGTCTCATATTCAGTTTTTATAAATGGTGTTGCTTATGGAAATATCAAACCAACCCATGGAATCCAACAAGGTGATCCCCTCTCCCTAGTCTCTTCCTCCTCTGTGCTAAAGGTCTTTCTGCCCTCATCCATGAAGTTGCCTGAAATTAGTACTTGTCTGGTATCTCAATTGCATGTGGCTTCCCAAGAGTGACCCATCTTTTCTTTGCGGATGATAGTATTCTCTTCTGCAAAGCAAACCTTGAAAATGCCAAGAGTTAAAGCTGATCCTCCGTAGATATGAAGAAGCCTCAAGCCAAAAAATCAACACCAACAAATCCTCAGTGTTTTTCAGCCCAAGCACAAGCCAAAATATTAAGGATGAGATTTTTAACATTTTGGGGCCAATGTAAGACTCAAAGCACACTAAATACTTGGGACTCCCATCCTTTATTGGAAGGTCTAAGACACAGGTTTTCTCCATTTTAAAAGAGAGGATTGGGCAGAAATTAGTTGGTTGGAAAGGTAAGCTCCTTTCAATGGGGGTGAAGGAAATTCTCATCAAAGCAGTGGCCCAAATGATCTCGATGTATACTATGAGTTGCTTCCAACTCCCACAAAGCTTATGTGATGATTTGGAGAGTATGATGCAAAAATTTTGGTGGGGTCAGAAGCAAAAATGAGTTAGGTCAGTTGGAAAAGAATGTGCATTTCGAAAGCATATGGAGGCATGGGGTTCTAGAAGTTGAGAGCTTTTAATCAAGCCATGCTTGTAAAGCAGGTGTGGAGAATCCTATCAAACACAACTTCACTAGACTCAGGTCCTTAAATCAAATTACTTTCCCACGGGTGATGTACTAAATGCCAAGCTAGGGAGTTTGCCTTCATACTTGTAGAGAAGTATACACAGCAGCCTTGAAGTCATAAAGAATGGTTCCCGATGGAGAGTAGGCAATAGGAAGCTGATTCACATTTGGGATGACAGGTGGCTGCCTACTCCATCCACTTACAAGGTTATTTCTCCCCCAAATGGCAATCCTGAATTTCCCATGGTTTCTGCTCTCATTGATCTTATCACAAAGTGGTGGAATGTTAACTTGGTCAGAGCAACGTTTCTCCCCTTTGAAGCTGACACTATTCTAAGGATACCTTTGACTCATAGCATGCCTGAGGACAAGATAATTTGGTTGGGCAATAGCCGAGGAGAATTTACTGTGAAAAGCGCATACCACATAGCCTACAACCTGATTGAAGCAAAGAGGGATGGAGAATGTTCTTCAGGGGACCCATATATATCACTTTGGAAGAGACTTTGGCATCTTAATCTTCCTGCCAAGGTTAAGAATTTTGCCTGGAGGATTTGTGCTAACGGCCTTCCCACCATGGAAGCTATTTGTAGCAGAGGAATTAGCAACAATAGGGGCTGTCCAATCTGTGAAAAAGCCCCTGAAAGTATTAACCATGCCCTTCTCAGCTACAACTTCTCCACCCTTGTCTGGAATCAATGGCTTGAAAATCTCCTAGGCACACAAGAGGTACGGTGGTCTTTCATTGACTCAACCATGTTCATTCTCTCCCATCACTCTCAGCAAGATCTGGAATTTTTCTTTGGAATTGCCTGGGCCATATGGTATAATAGGAATAAGGTAGTCCATGAGGATAGCTGCCTCTCCCACTAGCAAGTTTGGCAATCGGCTAAGAGTGTGGTGGAGGACTTTAGCAATGCAGTTGACTGGGACTCCTCCCAACCAAGACCTCTTCCTGTCAAATGGAACCCCCCACCCCCAGGATTCTTCAAGGTAATTGTTGATGGGGCAACCGCAGAACATGGTGGGAACTCTAGCCTTGGAGTAATAGTCAGGGACTGCATTGGCAAGACAATTGCAGCCAACTGCAAGCTCCTAAAAGCATGCTATTCTGCAGAATTGGTGGAGGTTATGGCCCTGCTTCAAGGTGTCTTTCTTGCCCAAGAATTACATCTCCCTCGAGTCATTATGGAGTCAGATGTGCCTGCTGCAATTCAAGCCATAAATGACAAAGCCACAGGCAGCAGCTCGGGTCATCTTATCCAGGAAATTCTGCATATTCGAAGCTCCTTTGAGTCTTGTACTTTTCAGCACATAGGTAGAGACTTCAATCAAGTTGCGCATGAGTTAGCCCAACATGCTTGCAGGACAGAAAGTTCCCAGCTATGGAAGGGTGTTACTCCTCATTTTATTTCTTTGTTAATTCAATCAGATGTATTATAGTGTTTAGTCTTTTGGTTCTGCTTCTGCAGAATCCTTGTTTGACTGTAACTCTCTTTCTGGTTTTATGAAAATCAAGTCCACTTACAAAAAAAAAAAAAAAGGTCAGCATAGCTTAGGTTAAGGTATTGAATGGAAGATAGACTAGACATCCAATGAAGGTTATATGCATAAAGATGATTATAACTAAGATCTAGACAGCGAGGACCTGAAAGGTTTCCAAGTTGATGGGGAATGAGCCCACAAAATCTATTTGTATTAAGGTTATATGCGAGCACAATTAAAGTCATTCCTACTCAAGTCCAAGTAATTCAAAGATTTTAACTGGAGCAATGAAGGACTAATCACACCACCTAACCTCTTTTTGGAGTCCAACGATTTGTCAGCATTCGATAAACAATTCAGGCGTAGCTCTATGACTCGACCAGTGTTGTTGTCACATTGAACTCCGTCCCATCTACAGCAATCCTGCTGATTAGACCAGGAGGAGAGTCGATTTCCAGGATCAATTAGACCTCGTTTGAGGCTCAAAAGCGCTTGTTTCTCTTCTTCATTGCAAGAGACCTCATTTGACTCTACTTTGAAAAAGGTTAAACTGAAGGTTGCAGCAGAGAACCACAGTAAGAAAAGCACGAGTAGCTAAAGACGCACCCATGACAAAAAGCTTTAAGAAATGAAGGTTCAAAGAGAAGTTTGAAGGAATAAAAGCTGAGTGTGACTACGAGCTCGTGATAATATTATAAAATATATAGTGATTCTTCAAAAAATTCACTTTTTATTTTATTTTATTTTATTTTATTGAAGACTTCGACCTGTTGACTTAAGCCAAACGTATTGAACATACCTCGCCGTCGATGCAGTAGTAAATTAACAATAGCTAGCAAGTATAGAATGGAAAGAAGATTCTGGGATCTCCATTTGCTATTAACTCAAAAAGAGAAGACAAAGTTAAAAAAAAGAAAAAAAAGAGGTATATTAAAATAATAGGAGTGACACGTATACAAAGAAAAATAATAGTTTGAAGACCACTTTATGAATTTTTATTAGTTTTTCTTTTCCTAATTTTGTTATATTATCAATTTTTTTTATTGATTAATGAGATTCTGAATTATGTAACATATTTAAGAGTAGTAATCTATATATATATATCTATATATATATATAAAACCGAAACTTTTGAAGCTCTCACAATTTTCCACATCATCACTATTTTCTTTTTCTTTTTATTTTTGATTCTTTCTATTTTAGGTTTTATATCTTATAACAATATTATTGAAAAACGTATACAAACTTGGAGGCTTATTTAAGAGCTCCATAAAACTTGATGGACAAGAAAATATATTCTAAAATAAGCCCTAATTAATACCTAACCATAATAGGAATCAAATTTGACCTAAAAAAACATTAAAAGAGCCTAAAAACAAAGAAATAAATCACCTAGACTTAAAATAACGTTTTTTGCATAAAAATACCAAAATCTCTTCTCTCCTTAAAACCCTAGCAATTACCATCTCAAATTTTTTATTTGCTTTCATATGTGCCTAAAATTTTCATTCTATCTTATTGTTTTATTATGTTTAGAATTGATTTTCTTATAAATATTTGGGTTAATCTCTATATTTTGATAGTGTTTTTACGGGTTTGGTTTTTGGGTTGAAATTCTAATAATTATTTTATATTGTATATGACAGATGAAGCATCTCTATTTTTTGGAGAAAAATCAAAACTGCAACCTATGTCTTCCAGCCCAAGATGTGGTAAATTTTTATATGTTCTTTCTTTATTGAAAATTTTTATTTAGGTTCATGTGATTTTTTGTTTTTTTATTAAAGCTTTGATTTTTGTTGATTAATTATTTGTTTTGATTAATTTCAATTAATTATTTGTTTGGATTCAACGTAGAAGATAATGGAATTAGGTGTTATAAATTTGATAATGTTCAATATTTTGAATTGTTTATATTATTTAGACTTCTGATAGGACTCTCTCTTCTCTCCTTAAAATCTTAGCAATTACCATTTCAAAATCCTAAACTTAACTTCACTTTAAAATTAAAAAAATAAGAAGAAGAGAGACTCAACTAAAAAAAAAAAAAAACGTAGGTTTTGTCTTTTTTATTTGCTTTCATATGTGCCTGAAATTTTCATTCTATCATATTGTTTTGTTATGTTTAGAATTTATTTTCTTCTAAGTATTTGGGTTAATCTCTATATTTTGATAGTGTTTTTATGAGTTTGGTTTTTGGGTTGAAATTTCTAATAATTATTTTATATTGTATACAGCAGATGAAGCATCTCTATTTTTTGGAGAAAAATCAAAACTGCAACCTATGTCTTCCAACCCGAGGTGTGGTAAATTTTTATTTGGTATATTATATATGAATTTTTTGAATTTGAAGGGTTTTGTTTGGTTTTGAAGTAGAATTTGGGAATTCTATAATATGCATATTATTAACCCAATTTTCTATTTCTAAATTTCTTAGATTTTATTATATCAATCTTTTTTTCTTTTAAATTCTTGGTGGGCAAATCAGTCTCTCACTAATTTTTTTACCTTAACGTGATGTTGATTAATTGTCATTTTATTTAACTATCCCGTGCATCGCACGGGTTAGCGACTAGTATATATATAAAACTGAAGCTTCTGAAACTCTCACAATTTTTCACATCATCACTATTTTCTTTTTATTTTTATTTTAGATTCTTTTTATTTTAGGTTTTATATCTTATATAGAATCCACCAGAAAAACAATATACAAAAGTTTGAATTTTTATTAATATCAATAATATTGAAAAACGTATATAAACTTGGAGGCCTATTTAAGGGCTCCATAAAACTTAATGGACAAGAAAATATATTCTAAAATAAGTCCTAATTAATACCTAACCATAATAGGAACCAAATTTGACCTAAAAAAACATTAAAAGAACCTAAAAATAAGGAAATAAATCACCTAGACCTAAAATAATGTTTTTTGCGTAAAAATACCAAAATAACAATATCCTACATCAACTTATTACCAAAAAAAAAAAAAAAAAAACTTTAGGATTAAGAAAAAAAGAGAGAGACTCCTGGTAGGATTTTCTCTTCTCTCCTTAAAACCCTAAACTCAACTTCACTTTAAGATTAAAAAAATAAGAAGGAGAGAGACTCACTTTAAAAAAAAAAAAAAAAAAAACTTTGGTTTTGTCTTTTTTATTTGCTTTCATATGTGCTTGAAATTTTCATTCTATCTTATTGTTTTATTATGTTTAGAATTGATTTTCTTCTAAGTATTTAGGTTAATCTCTATATTTTGATAGTGTTTTTATGGGTTTGGTTTTTGGGTTGAAATTCTAATAATTATTTTATATTGTATATGGCAAATGAAGCATCTTTATTTTTTGGAGAAAAATCAAAGTTGCAACCTATGTCTTTCAGCCCAAGGTGTGGTAAATTTTTATATGTTCTTGCTTTATTGAGAATTTTTATTTGGGTTCATGTGATTTTTTGTTTTTTTATTGAAGCTTTGATTTTTGGTTGATTAATTATTTATTTGGATTAATTTCAATTAATTATTTGTTTGGATTCAACGTAAAAGATAATGGAATTAGGTGTTATAAATTTAATAATGTTCCATGTTTTGAATTATTTATATTATTTAGACTCCTGGTAGGACTCTCTCTTCTCTCCTTAAAACCCTAGCAATTACCATCTCAAAACCCTAAACTTAACTTCACTTTAAAATTAAAAAAATAAAAAGGAGAGAGACTCAACTAAAAAAAAAAAAAAAACGTAGGTTTTGCCTTTTTTATTTGCTTTCATATGTGCCTGAAATTTTCGTTCTATCTTATTGTTTTGTTATGTCTATAATTTATTTTCTTCTAAGTGTTTGGGTTAATCTCTATATTTTGATAGTGTTTTTGTGGGTTTGGTTTTTGGGTTGAAATTTCTAATAATTGTTTTATATTGTATATGGCAGATGAAGCATCTCTATTTTTTGGAGAAAAATCAAAGTTGCAACCTATGTCTTCCAACCCAAGGTATGGTAAATTTTTATTTGGTATATTATATATGAATTTTTTGAATTTGAAGGGTTTTATTTGGTTTTGAAGTAGAATTTGGGGATTCTATAAAATTTGAAAGGTTTAAGTTTTGGGGTTTTTTGGTATTTGCGTCTTAGTAGGATGATCTTAATTCTTTATCTTATATGTTTTTTTTTTTTTTTTATTGAGAATTTTTATTTTGGGTTCATGTGATTTTTTGTTTTCTTGATAAAAGCTTTGATTTTTGGTTGATTAATTATTTGTTTGGATTAATTTCAATTAATTATTTGTTTGGATTCAACGTAAAAGATAATGGAACTATGTGTTATAAATTTGATAATGTTTCATGTTTTGAATTGTTTATATTGTTATTAATACGACTAAATAAGATTTGTTTTTATCTTTGTAGTTTATATCAGTTTTGAGTGTGTGTATATATATAACTTTTGGGAATTTTACTTTATTAATTTAAGAATTGTAAATTACTTTGTAGGTTTCAGTAACTATGCACCTACAGTGAGACATTGACAATATAAGCATATATATATGGTATTAACATTTTATAAAAATCTTTCTTACAATCCAATAACATTCTACGTTAGACAACACTTCTAAACTATAGAAAAATATAGAAGTTAAATATTTATTCCCGTTGTATTTTATTTAATTATGACAGATCCATTTTTTTTTAAACGCTAACTAGCAAAATTTTTATAATATGCATATTATTAACCCAATTTTCTATTTCTAAATTTCTTATATTTTATTATATCAATCTTTTTTTCTTTTAAATTCTTAGTGGGAAAATCAGTCTCTCATTAATTATTTTACCTTAACGTGATGTTGGTTAATTGTCCTTTTATTTAACTATCTCGTGCATCGCACGAGTTAGCGACTAGTTATATTTATATATATATATATATATATATAGAGAGAGAGAGAGAGAGAGAGAGAGAGAGAGAGAGAGAGTGTGTGTGTGTGTGTGTTTAGTCAGGCTGTGGTGCAAAACCAGTGTTTTACGCCACCCAATAGACTCTTGCCATGTGGACAATATTAAGTTCTCACTTAAATCCTTTTCCAAACAGACTCCAAACAGAGAACGAAGAAAGAAAACCACAGCCCTCAGACAAAAGCTCACTGCCACAGCCCTCAGATAAAAGCTCACTCTTCCATCTTTGTTTGCTCAAACCTCCACCACACCACACATCGAAGCTTACCACCACAGAGGTCGCCGGAGCTGTGCATGGAGCTTGGAAACATACTAAAGCCACCGTGAGCCACAATCCAAAGGTTTGTTTTTCATGATTTTCCCTTTTCCCCAATTTGCATTTCGAATTATTGATGGGTTTTCCTAGGTTTATGGGTTTCTTTGGAGCCTCATGAATTATTTACGGTATCCATGTTATTTCTTGGTTATTAATTTTTGAAGATAAAGCTATTCTGGCAAGAAGCGAAGCAATATGATGAGGTTATTATATCCGAGTATGATGTAGAACCTTGTTTCATATTGGCTTTCAAAGTTTTCTGATTGCTTTTTGTCTCAGTTCAAGCAAATCTTTCAATTTTTCAATGGGTCATTTATATTTTCTTATTTTTAATTGTTTTTGGTTAAGTTAAAAAAACTTTCTAATATGTTAATACATCTTATTCTTTCTATGAATTCCTTAAACTGGTTTAAGGTCTCTGTGTGTGTGTGGTGAGAGGTCAGAATTGAAACTCCAAATTGATAACTTTAGAGGACATATGTTGATAAGAAAGAGTCAGTTGGATTGTGAATTTAGAAGATAATATGAATAACGCTTATATGCTTGGTTGGGGGTACTCAAATGCCATCACAATTGTAACAACTAATCTTCTTTTAAATGCTTTTGTATTTGTCATGGCAAAGGTATGCTCTCTCTATCTTTTCTTCACTTACCAATGAATGGAAATTATAGTGTTTTATTAATGGAAATTTTTATATGAATGTTGGCGCCAAAATTCATAACCTGTTAATGTACTCATATTTTAGACTGTCCACTAAAAAAAATGTTCTGCAGATACAGAACATTGATAAAAATGAAGTGTAATAGCTGACTTGATACCTAGAAGAGTATTATTTGCCAATGAAAATTTTGCAGGGAAATTTTGACCATAGTTTCTATTATCTGCTAATGAATACCATGTGTATGTTTGCTCAAATATCTTTATGTTGTCCTGTTTGATTTTTTTTTTTTATGCAAATCATTATATCTTTCTGCAATCCTGTTTGTTGTGTATGGCTCTACTATGACAGCTTAATGCTCAAATCCATGGCATAAGGTGTAGGAGATTATAGTCATTTAACATAGATTATGCACAATTTTGCTTGACTAAATTGAATTTGATTTTTTTTTTTTTTTAGTTGATAGTTACCTAACCCAGTTCTAGAAGATTCAAAAGAATGTTACTTATTGTATGATAGGATTGCTGAATTGTTTCCTATATATATCTCTTTCAATTTTTCAATTTGTTTTTCTTTTTAAACCTTGACTTAAAACCTTGACTGGATTGTTTCCTTTTTTTTTTTTTTTTCTTGGATTTGTATTTCTTTCAATTTTGCTTCTTACAGGTGCCTTTCCGACAAGTTTACTTACTGTGGTTATTGAATTCTACGCTGTCAACTTTAGCCTTTGGGACACAGTTGGTATCATTTATTTGATAGCTATTAAAATATTTTTAGTTTCAAATATAATTTACTCCTACTTGTAATGTCAATTTTCTCCTACTTGTAATGTTAATTTGCTCTCTATATGTACCAAAGTGCAAATACAGATGTACTTGGAGCTGTTTTATGTAATAAAGTTTATTGAGTGAAGCTATATGACCAAAGTGAAAATAAGGATGTACTTGGAGTTGTTTTATGTAATAAAGTTTATTGAGTGGAGCTATATGTATCAATGTACCAATGTACTTGGAGTTATTTGATAGCTGTTTTATGTACTTGGATCTATATGTACCAATGTCAATTTTCTCCTACTATTAATGATAATTGTAATATTAGCGTAAAATTTTCCAATTAAGTTTTAATTTTGTAATAGAACAAGTTTGCCAAAAAGGGCAAGTTTAGTATTGTAATAGCACAAATTTTAATTTTATTATTCTTATGAATTTTTCTTCTCTTTTGTTTTTTATAGGTCATATTGAAATATAAAATTACTTGAATTGAAAATATGAGTGCGAACAACAAAGAACCTAAAACAATCTCACTTTGTAATATGGTGGATGACTTAGTACATGATGAGTCAGAAATAAACGAAAATCAAAATAATGTAGACTTGTCATTGGATGATTCAAATCAACCTTTTGCATGCAATAGGCATTCAAAACCACATCTTGATATGGTATCTGAAAACTTAGAGGCTGCTCGTGCATATTATAATGCATATGCAAGGCAAAAGTGTAAGAGTTTTAGTATACGAGTAAATCATACTCGAAAGAATAAAGATAAAATAAGGATTGGAATTGAATATGTTTGTTCGAATGAAGGATTCCATCGCCAATGTAATGAAGACAATGAAAGAACAGGTCCAAAGTGTGCACAAGAGTGGGATGCAAAGCAATGATAGGTTTAAAGAAAGTTGATGATACATGGATTGTATGTAAGTTTGTGGAGGGTCATAACCATGAGCTTCTTATCCCTGGGCATAGAGTGATAACAAGTGCCCAAAAGAATCTTATAGACACACTCAATGAGTCAGGTATAGCCCCAAGCAAGATAAAGTCTGTGTTAAGTAAAGAATCTGGTGGTGATTATAATGTTGGATATATTCCAGTTGATATTCAAAATTATTTGGATAGTAAAAGAAGAAAGTTGCTTCAAGATGGAGATGCTCAGGGAATGTACAAATATTTTATTGAGAGTCAATGTAAAAATCCAGATTTTGTTTATGCAATTAAAGTTGACGAATATGGGTGCATGGGTAATTGTTTTTGGGCAAATGCTAGGTCAAGAATGACATATCAATATTTTGGAGATGTCGTTACCTTTGACGCTACATACCAAACAAATCGTTATAAGATGCCTTTTGTTCCTTTCACAGGGGTTAACCACCATCATCAATTTATGATGTTTGGATGTGCTTTGCTTGTCAATGAAACAGCAGAATCTTATACATGGTTGTTGAAAACTTGGCTTAATGCAATGCCTGGAAATCCTCTTTCTACAATTATAACAGACGGTGACAAGGCTATGGCTAAGGCAATTGCAAATGTATTGCCAAATGCAACTCATAGATTGTGTATGTGGTATCTTTTACAGAAAGTTCTAGAACAGTTGTCCCATGTATATAATAAATATCCATATTTTCAGGAAGAATTTTACCATTGCATCCATGATACAATCACTATTGAAGAGTTTGAGTTAGAATGGAGTAAGATTATGGAGAATATGGATTAGGAGATAATGATTAGTTGGGAAATCTTTATATGCAGCGTGAAAGATGGGTTCCAGCTTACTTACGAAGCTCATTTTGTGTCGGGATGTTTACAACTCAAAGGAGTGAAAGCATGAATAAATTTTTTAAAGATTCTGTTCGTTTGAGTACAACGATAAGTGATTTTGTATATCAATATGAGCTAGCTTTGACTGCATGTTATCTTAAAGAGAAAGAACAAGATGTAAAGACAAAAAATTCAATGCCAATTTTGAAAACATGTTATAATCTAGAAGCGGAGGCAGCAAAAGTTTATACAAGAAAGATGCTTATGAAATTTCAAGAAGAATTATTTTGTAGTAAAAAATACAAGGCATCCAAATATTATGAAGAATGAGTGAAGAAGATATACAAGGTGGTAGCTCATGGGAAAGAAAGTCCATTTTATGAAGTGTCTCTTGATATTGTTGAGACAAAAGCTATTTGTACATGCCATATGTTTGAGTTTGTTGGTATTATTTGTAGGCATATCTTAGCTGTTTTTGTGAAGAAATCTCTTGTGCACTTTCTTCCATCACATTATATTTTAGATAGATTGAGAATTAATGCCAAGAAGCACATTGTACATGACACATCTAGTGATGTCGTACAAGTGGAGCCTCAAGTTTCTTTTACTATGATGAGAAATAGTTTGATGCTTCAATTTTTGGAAGTTGCAAAGGTAGGGTCACAATCAGAAAAGCAATACAAGCATCTTGGACGAACTTTACGAAAAGTTCATGAGAAACTTCTAGCCATGCAAGATGTTTATGATGTTGATGATTTAGGAAGTCCTGATAATACTACATTAAACAATCAAGTATTGTCAAATCTTCCAATTACTTTGCGAGACCCTCCACATGTTCCATCAAAGGGAAGGCCTAAAGCTTTGAGACAAAAGCATCCAAAAGAAAAACAATTGATGAAGAAGAGAAAATATAGCATTTGCAAAGAAACGAGCCATGTGAGAACCAATTGTCCAACACATAAACATTCCGGGTAATTACATGACCTTATTGAGTTGTAGTATTAATTTAGTATTTAAATTTTTGGTTTATAAAATTACTTCTTGTAGGGACGTTGCAAATACAAGCTTAACACCACATTGGGAGTTAGTGCATGAACAACAAAGTCAAACTAAGGTTATTTAATTACAATATATTCAGTTTCAAGATAATACATATATTTGCTGATATTTTCAAAAATAAACCTTTACTTTTTTAAATTAGGAGTCTTCGATGGCAAGGTTGAACCCGTTAGTCATAGCAAATCCATTGTGTTCCACAAGTTTTATACAGGTATATGATGTATTTGATTATTTTACTTAGTATAAATTGTTCTGTAATAGATGCTTTTGTTATTTATTCATTTTTTTTATTTGTCAATCATCTTTAGAACTCTTTGCCAACTGTGACATATCCTTCTACATCATCATCTACTATGCATATACATCCCAACCAGTCATCATTTATAGTATGACCACTTAGCGTTTAATTAGAATATATTGAATTTTTTTTAATTGTGTTCATTTTAATTTTATTTTTTGTATTTTGTTGTACATTCTTTTATATAGGATCCATTACAACAATTCCAAGAAAGTTGATGTACAAACAAGTTTTGTGTCCAAGAGAATGGATTGGGAAGAAAATATTTTTTGGTTATATAATATTTAAATTGTGGTGGATAGACATAGAACCATCATCTTTTTTGTATTCCCAACGTAGGGTCCTCTTTTTTGTATATTGAACTATGACAAGTTTTATTCTAGATGAATGTATTCTCAATTAGGAATTTCCCAAAAGAATTGTGACAAATTTTATTTCAAGATGTATGGTCAATCATATGATCTTTTATGAATTGAATTGTGATAGGTTTTATTTCAGGTGAATGTATTCTCAATTAGAAACTTTTCTAAAAAAAAAAAAAAATTAATTGTGATAGGTTTTATTTCAAATGTCTTTGTAGTCTTATAATTCTCTTTTTGTTTTCTAAATCATGACAGGATTTATTCTAAATTAAATTGTAATAGGTTTTATTTCAATTTTTATTCTAAATTGAGTTGTTATTATGTCAAATTTTAGTTTGTATGGTACAGAAGTATTAGTTGGCTTGTATTATTTGGAAATTCATGACCTGTCTATGAATTTAAACAAGTATTCATGTAATTTTGATTCTATAAAAGAATTTTTAAAATGTCTTTTATTTTGCTTATTTTAACAAATTTCAGTTACAATAAGTGCACAATTTCAGTCATATCTCAAAAAAAAAAAAAAAAAAAAAAAAAAAAAAAAAACTTCTGTTGTTTCCATTCATGATTTGCATTGAGATTTTTCATTTTATGATTTTTTGCTTCAAAACAAGCTATGAACCTGAAATGTATCCTAATTCTATATATTCAAATGTATAAAGTATACTTAAAACACTAGTATACCATTACCAAACCAATTGATATATGAATAATCATTAGAGCATTTGTCCACAACCTATGTCAAAGATTACCAAACATGATTCTAAATTAGAAAACATGTCAAAGAAGTTATGAGAATCAAAAAACTAGACCACAAGAAGAGATGATAAAAGCACCTTCTGTAAGCCTTATTATTTGACATGTGATACAAACTTTTTTTTTCTTTTTCTGGAGGTTAAACGGCATAATTTTTTTTCAAAACAAAGCAAACTATACACTAGGAGCAAACTTTTTCAGTACAATATAAGACACCTCCAACTGAAAGGCTTTTGAAACAATATCAAATCTCTAGCATACAAGCCATGTTCTAGAGCATATACAATATCTTCCTAGTCTACCATATATATATTTGTCTATCTATACAGAATTAAGAAGGAAAGGGGGCATTCCTCCACCCAAATTCCCTTAGAATTTCTCTTGAGAGCTTCCTTTGCTATTACATGAGTTGCTTGATTACATAAAAAATTTGTAAAACTAAAAACTTTTCTGAAGTGGGATGCTCTCCACTAGATGTCTTCAACCAATGTTCCAAAACGGCAAAGAAATTTCTTTGGATTTTGTAGAGCTAGGAATAGATCAGTAGTCACCTTCAAGCATGAGATCATACAAACTCAAGTTAGCAGCAAACTATATTAGTAAACTTATTATTTGACAAGTGATACAAACTGTATTAGTAACAAGAAAATCTATATAAAAGCAACATACATTTTTTTTTTTTTTTTGGATAAGTATATACAAGCAGCATACATAGACTCCCTCTAAATAATTACAAGGTAAAAGTCAAATTATTAACAAAGTCTACAAAGGAAGGGATACAAACACCACAAAATCTAGTAGAATACTTATACAATTACAACAAAAATAAATATTTTAGCTCAAGAATTGATAACTCAAAGCCATTAAATGTGTGGTTACTTATCTCTATCATTATTGTCCATGTAAGCAAAGGGGTATCCTAATAAGAAACAATTACATATGAAAGCTCATTCAAGTTGCAACTATGATCCTGATGATTACCAAACTCACATTAGGCATTCAAATCAGCCAATGTTCTGAAATTTGGAAATAATTACTCTCGGTTAATGCCAAAGCCAAGAGACCCTTACACACACCAACTACAAGCAAGTCACTTTCAGTTCAATTACTGCACATTCGGCCATAACCAATATCCTAATTTTAAAACCCAAGCAAATTTAGCAAGCTTTATACTTAACAATAAAACTTAGTCATCAGACAAATCAAAATTGAAACAAAATGAGATCCAAGGGTTTGTTAAACAAAAATAAAAATTAAAGAAAACAAATAACAAAGGGACCCTTAACACCAACTATAGTTACCACAAATTTATGGCAAGGAAGAGAAACAAATTAAATTAAATTAAATAAAAGCATAATATTTCATGCTATAAATGAAAGAAAATGATGATCTTGGCAAAGACAACAAGAAAAGAAAGAAAGCAAAAACCATAAATTTGATATCACAATTTCCTTTAGAAACATGGGTAATGTCCCCAATTGTATACATCCTATATGCTTGGGTAACTATTTTTTTGGTATCAATAAAGTTCCATTACTTATCCAAAAATGGCATAATACTAATAGTAATACCATAACAAAATAAGGGAAAAATACATAAAACCCATGTGGTTTCTACGTAAAACATAGAACCCCATTTCCATTCATTTTTTCTTTTTTCCTTTCCATTACTTAAATCCATTCTACTCCATTATGATTTAACAAAAACCAAGAAAACCTGATCAACAAAACCCCCCAATCATTCTGTGCATCTAGCAACAAAAACCCTAACAACCCAACCAAAAAAAAACCCTGGCAAATCCAATAAAAAGACATTAGAGAAAGTGTTGCTCAAAGCATTATTAGTCAGTTTGATGTCTAATCCAGAAGCTTTGTATTTGTTTTACCAATATATTGGACACCTTACATCATTGTAGAAAATAAAGCATTCACATAATGGGAAAGAAAAAGGGGGGAAAGAGTGACTGAGAGTCAATTACAATGCTCAACCACAAGACAAAAAATAAAAAACCCCTAGCACAAACATTGCAGCAATGAAATCAGATTGTCACCCAAAAATATTGCCAAAAGCTTTTATTTAGCAAACATTAAACAGTCTAAAAACAAGAACTTAAGTTTTTTAAAAACCAACACTTGCCTAAAAACTCGCCATGGGAGGAGGGTCGGAACTTAAGTTTTCAAACACCAATACTTGCCTAAACAGTCATTAGACATGATTATCTATTGTGAGCCAACATTTTTTAACATACTGAAATCATATAACAGCACTACATAATACAATTGTTGCTGTTAGGACACAAAGAAGAATGAACTGTGAAGTCATACAATAGCACTACATAACAAAATTGTGGCTCTTAAAACACAAAGAAGTGGATGGGACAACCAACAGGAAAATGAACCTCCTAACCAATGTTATGGAAATGAAACTATACCCTGGTTCATAAAAGCTTCTCAAAATCACACCCAGTAATAACAATTCAAAGACTAATAATTCATAACATAGAAAGTAATCCTAGTTCATAGATTCAAAGAAAAAAACCCTTAAGCTTCTTCTTTTTTTGAGGAAGAAGCCTCAAGCTATTGGTAATGAGCAATATTAGCACAAAACTAGCAATACCCAAAACCCTTAAACTTCAATTCCAAAACCCAAAATCCCGAACACAACTGTATTGAACCTAAATTCAAACCAACAAACCCAGATTGATATATTACTCATTGAAATGAAAATGAAGTGAGAAGCGAGAAGGTATCTTCCTCTTGGGGACAGCCATAAGCTCCATAGATCCACCAAAGGAGAAACTTGGGAACTCAAATATGAATCCTACGTTGCCTTTTGGAACATCTATAGATGTTGAAGCAACTTGCTTTCCAGATGAGTTTGAAAAAAAAAAAAAAAAAAAAAAAAAAAAAAAAAAAAAAAAAAACCCATAAATAATTCATAAGGCTCCAAAGAAACCCATAAATCCAAAAAAACCCATCAATAATTTGAAATCCAAATTGGTGAAAAGGGAAAATCATGAAAAACAAACCTTTGAATCGCGGCTCACAGCGGCTCTGGTATGTTTCCAAGCTCCACGCATAACTCTGTCGACCTTTATGGCGGTGAGCTTCGGTGTATGGTGTGGTGGAGGTTTGGGCAAGCAAAGATGGAAGAGGGAGGAAGCTTTTGTCTGAGGGCTGTGGGTTTTCTTAATTCATTCTCATGCACAGCTCCGACGAACTCTGTGGTGGTAAGCTCCGGTGTGTGGAGTGGTGGAGGTTTGGGCAAGCAAAGATGGAAGAGGGAGCTTTTGTCTAATGGCTGTGGCAGTGAGCTTTTGTCTGAAGGCTGTCGTTTTCTTTCTTCATTCTCTGTTTGGAGTCTGTTTGGAGAGGGATTTAAGTGAGAACTTAATATTGTCCACGCAGCAGGAGTCTATTGGGTGGCGTAAAACACTGGTTTTACGCCACAGCCTGACTGAATGTTTTCTCTTTCTATAAGTACTTTTCTACTTCCTGGACTTTTTACATGTTTAACTTCTAACAGTCTCTTTGTTCAACGAAAGTCAGACTTATTCGTGATGCATCAAAAAATATTTGTTTCTTTGAATGGTAGAGGAATGATCATTAGACTTATAAGAGATTGGCAAATAAAAAGTTGGGAGTTAGTGTATCTTTCAGCCTAATAGGTTCTTTAACACTCAAATTTGCAAAAGTAACCATGTCATAATTTGAATAATCATTTGACTTTTAAGAGATTGAAAAGTAACTTTTAATATATATGTTTATTCATCAAGAGAAATAAAAAATAAAAAAATTGACAAATAAAAAGGCGGGGTTAGTGTATCTTTGGGCCTGATAGGTTATTTAACACTCAAATATGCATAAGACCATTTCATAATTTTTGAATAATTTACTTAGTTGAAGACATTATTACTCACATGTTTACAACTATATTGTATTGTTTATTGGACAAATTTGTAGGAATTTCCTCCAACCTATTACATGGTGACTAATAAGACTATCAACATGTTAATTAACTTATGTTAAAAGTCATGTGTGTACATATGAATAGTTTTATCAATTACCAAGTAGTGGGTAGGAGAAAATTTTTTTTGAACCAGTTTGGTGGTAAATAGTTTTCTTGTTTACTTATTATTATTTTTTAAAATACCAAAACAAGCTTACATTACCAGCTGAACAATTACAATCAACAAGTACAAACGATTTTTTTTTTTTTTTTTTTTGGTAAAAGGATAATATTATAAAGGAGGGGAGCTAGCCCCCACCAAAAGGAACCCAACGTTCATACGCCATACCAACACGGTCCAAATTAAGTAGCAAATACATATGAGAAGGAAGCTTAGAAAACAAAACAAAATCCTGAGCTTGTTGGACATCCCTCCGAGTAGGTCCATCCATACATTAATTAGCCTCCCTATAGCAGTGGCAGATCCTAACTTGAGGAATTCTCCTTAGACTTTCCCTGCAATCAGCCACTTAAAGTAAGCACACGCATATAACCCCTTATACATAATATACGTTTCATTAACATTGTAGTCAATCTGCTAGTTTTGAAACTTAATTAGAGTCGTATATAATATGTAGGATAAAACCAGTATGAAATAAGATCAAGTATATTTTTTTTGCAAACGATTCTTTCAGGCCTGTTGAAGAGCATGAACCAGTGCCACCTCTTGAAGTATACACAATGAATTGCAATATTCAATAATGGTGATGTGAGTATGAGGAGCATGGCCAGTATCAAGCTTAATTTCAATTCAATAATGTTGAAATTCTAAGAATTCATGTTAAGCCCCCCGTCTTTGATATTCTATTAGTAAATCCTCCTACTGAATTACATCATATGAAGTGAGAATCAAGCTATGCATTGAATAATAATAATAATAAAACACCTCTACACCACATATTTGATGCATTATGTATTATGTATTCTAGTGTATAACCCATGCATATGTACAGTACAATTAAAAATAAATTACAATTACTCACATATAAGGATTCAAATTATAATCTCTCTCTCTCTTATTTTTTTTAATTTTAATTTCTTTTGGATATACGCACAAGTTTACTCTCTTTTATTTATTTATTTATTGAGTTTTTTATGATTTATTTATATTAGACCATTTGTCTTTTGCACCTCATTAACTCACATAGTACATTAAAAAAAAAAAAAAAAAAAAAAAAAAAACTTAAATAGGACACGTGGCGAAAAATTAGACAACAATTTTTTTTATGAGAATTTCAACCTATAGCGTCTGCTTCTAATAATAGCTCCTTATCATCAGACCAAGACACCAATTTATTTTTGGTGTAGGCGGGAATTGAACTCCAGATCTCTTATTCAACCATTAGAGACTTTACCAGTTAAGTTAACTGGAACTCACAAAAATTAAATAACAATTAGAATCTAATTTAAAACCTAATTAGATTTTCTCTCAACTTTACCTATTAATATATATATATATATATAGATGAGAAACAATATAATGAACTTTATTTCAAGAAAAATTAGCTAACTGCAAATATAGATTGAAGCTAAAGATATGCTATATTTCTGAAATAAAATTTAAATCACTATCACATTAGCTATGAATTAATCATATCTTTAAAGTATGTAACTTCAGAATTAATATTAGGGACATATTGTTTGAAGCAATACCTTTTAGCTAGATAATGATGTTTTACGCTTGCTGAGGTGGCATCCTCTTACCTTCTTCAATTCACCAAATTTCATGAGATTTTGTCGTTGGCTCCAACGATTTCTATAAGTACTTTTCTACTGCCTGAACTTTTTACATGTTTAAGTTCTAACAGTCTCTTTGTTCAATGAAAGTCAGTGTTATTCATGATGCATCAAAAAATATTTGTTTCTTTGAATGGTAGAGGGATGATCATTTGACTTATAAGAGATTGGCAAATAAAAAGTTGGAGTTAGTGTATCTTTCAGCCTAATAGGTTCTTTAACACTCAAATTTGCAAAAGTAACCATATGTCATAATTTGAATAATCATTTGACAATTAAGAGATTGACAAGTAACTTTTAATATACTCCATCTGTCCTAGTTTATTTGTCCTCTATTCCATTTTGGGATGTTCAAAAATATTGTTCTATTTCTAAAAACAAAAGTCATTAATTTATTAATATTTCTATTATACCCCTACTTTATTTTCAAAACTATTTAAAAAGAAAACTAACAAATATTTATAAAATCAATCTAATTGGGGCACCTTTTTAGTTGTCTTATTAAAAATAACTCTTTTAAAAAAAAGCTGATATATTTATTTAAGAGTAGTTTTGTAAACTTATACATTTTTATAAGGCAGACAAAATAATAAATGATATTCTCTTAAAAAGTTTAATTTTTCAAACAGTACAAACAAATTGGGACAGAGGGAGTATATGTTTATTCATCAAGAGAAAAAAAATTGACAATTAAAAAGGCGGGGTTAGTGTATCTTTGGGCCTGATAGGTTATTTAGCACTCAAATATGCAGAAGACCATGTCATAATTTTCGAATACTTTACTTAGTTGAAGACATAATTACTCACATGTTTGCAATTATAGTGTATTGTTTATTGGACAAATTTGGAGGAATTCCCTCCGACCTATTACATGGTGATTGATAAAACTATCAACATGTTAATTAACTCATGTTAAAAGTCACGTGCGTACATATAAATAGTTTTATCAATTATCAAGTAGTGGGTTAGAGAAATTTTCTTTTGAACCGGTTTGGTAGTAAACATTTTCCTTCTTTATATATTCTTATTTTTTAAAATACCAAAACAAGCTTACATTACCAGCGGAACAATTACAATCAACTAGTACAAAAGATTATTTATTTTATTTTATTTGTAAAAAGGATAATATAATAAAGGAGGAGAGCTAGCCCCCACCAAAAGGAACCCAACGTTCATACACCATACCAACATGGTCCAAATTAAGTAGCAAATACACATTAGAAGGAGGCTCAGAAAACAAAACAAAATCCTGAGCTTGGTGGACACCCCTCCAAGCAAGTCCATCCACACACTTATTAACCTCCCTATAGCAGTGGCATATCCTAACTTGAGGAATTCTCCTTAGACTTTCCCTGCAATCAGCCACTTAAAAGTAAGCACACGCATATAACCCCTTATACATAATATACGTTTCACTAACATTGTAGTCAATCTGCTAGTTTTGAAACTTAATTAGTTAAATAAGGAAAAAGATAACCAACTAGGCCAATATTTTCTTCTTTAAAGGACTAGAACCATATAGATAAATAGTTCTTACAAATCATATACAAGAATTATATATAATATGTAGGACTTTGTTCATGTATGTTTTATGATAAAACCAACATGAAATAAGATCAAGTATATTTTTTTTTTCAAATGATTCTTTCTGGCCTGTTGAAGAGCATGAACCAGTGCCACCTCTTGAAGTATACACAATGAATTGCAATATTCAATAGTGGTGATGTGAGGATGAGGAGCATGGCCAGTATCAAGCTTAATTTCAATTCAATAATGTTGAAATTCTAAGAATTCATGTTAAGCCCACGTCTTTGATATTCTATTAGTAAATCCTCCTACTGAATTACATCATATGAAGTGAGAAATCAAGCTATGCATTGAATAATAATATTAAAAACTCTTCTACACCACATGATGTATTACGTATACTAGTGTATAACTCGTGTATATGCACGGTACAATTAAAAAAAATTACAATTACTCGTATATATGGATTTAAATTATACTCTCTCTCTCTCTCTCTCACTCTCTCTCTTATTTTTTTATTTTAATTTCTTTTGGATATACACATGAGTTTACTCTTCTTCTTTTTTTTTTATTTTTTGTTTATTGAGTTTTTGATGATTTATTTATATTAGACTCTTTGTCTTTTGCATCTCATTAACTCACCTAGAACAAAAATTAAAAAAAACTTAAATAGGACACGTGGCAAAAAATTAAACAACAACTAGAATTTAATTTAAAACCTAATTGAATTTTCTCTCAGCTTTACTTATATATATATATATATATATATAAGAAACAATAAAATGAACTTTATTTCAAGAAAAATTAGCTAATTGCAAATATAGATTGAAGCTAAAGATATGCTATATTTGTGAAATAAAATTTAAATCACTATCACATTAGCTATGAATTAATCATATCTTCAAAGTATGTAACTTTAGAATTAATATTAGGGACATATTGTTGGAAGCAATACCTTTTAGCTAGATAACAATGTTTTATGCTTGCTGAGGTGGCATCCTTTTACCTTCTTCAGTAACCAATTCATCTTTAGCATTGTAGTCACATAAATCCAATCCTTTATATAATCAGCAAATCTGAAATAAGCATGCCTATAGGTCCTGTTGAAGAAGAGAGTCCCACAAACTGCGCAAAAGCTAGTTGTGAATCCAACTCCCATTCCTATATAGAAGCTAGAACTTTTATAGTCATCTTCTTTTTTGCTAATTGGTGACTTATTCAAATATTCCTCCTCTATTGTGCAGCTTTTTGGAAGAGGATCACCACAAAGTTGAGGATTGCCAATGTAACTGAGAGCATCAAAAGATTGAAGCTGAGTGCCTGAAGGAATTTTGCCGAAGAAGTTGTTGTATGACAAGTCCAAGTGACTAAGAAATGTCAAATTAGACAAGCTTGGAGGAATTTTACCCGATAGATGATTTTGAGAGAGATCGATTGACTCTAACTCTTTCATGCTCCCTATTTTTTCTGGTATATTACCCATCAAATGATTTCGAGACAAGTTCAAAAAACGTAATTCGGAAAGAATTGAAATTTCAACTGGGATTGATCCAGACAAGTTGTTACTTGAAAGGTCTATGATCTTAACAAATGCAAGGTTCTTTTCATATTCCAATTCATTCCCTTTGGGAACCAATTTAAGATTCTCAATATAGGATCCAGAATCATACATATATCGTAAAGAATTAAAAGATATGTCTCGAATATTGGGTTCTCGTATTGTCATGGCACTAATATTTTTCAAGCACTTTGGTATGGTTCCTGATAGACTATTATTTGCAAGATCCAATACTCTAAGAGAAGAAATTTGGCATATTTGTAGAGGTATATGACCCTTGAATCTATTTGATCTTAGACGGAGAATTAAAAGGTTTGTCATATCTCCAATCCAGAGTGGTATGATGTCTGACAAATGATTATCACCTATATCAATGAGCCTAAGATTTGAGCAAATTTTCAATGATGAAGGAATTTCTCCAGTGATGCTATTGTTTTGTAAATGCAGTGATTGGAGTGCAACTAAAGAACTCATGGAATAAGGAATTCTACCTGATATACTATTGCTCCCAAAGTTTAAACGGATCAAAGACGGCCAATACTTCCAGCAATGAGAAAGCTCCCCTGATAAGAGATTGTTTGATGCATCTAAAATCTCTAATTTATTCTTTACATTCCTTTTTTGGCACAAGAAAGTGGAAATGGATCCATAAATTGAGTTGTTAGCGATATTGAGCACTTTGACCTTTGTAGACAATTGTGGCATTTGACCTTTGAAGTGATTAGATCTTAAATTTAAGATAGTAGAATTCAACACAATACCTGAGACATCCCCTTCTATGCGGTTGCTAGAGAGATCGATTATTTCAATGCTCGAAGTCCAATTCCATAACCAACTCGGAGCCTTGTCTGAAATTCCTGTTTGGAACATTTCTAAAATTTTGAGGGATCTTTGTGTTTGTAGCCATGTAGGAAAGTTAGGACCTATCTTGCAGGAGCTCATCCAAGCATATTCAAGTTGAAAAGGTGGAACCCAATTAGAGTTCACATTAAAGAATAAAGATGTAAAAGACATATCTAGGTACTTTAATTTGGAGAGCTTAGTGAAATGTCCTTCGTCTACAGTGCCTGTTAAGAAATTATATCCAACAAGCAACGCCTTTAAATTTGAGAGAAGTGCAAGACTCTTTGGAATGGTGCCGTTCAACTGATTATCATAAAGGAATAAATCTCCCAAATAAGATAAATTTCCAATGGATGAAGGAATTGGACCACTTAAAGAATTAAATCGGAGATCAAGGTTTATTAGGTGCTTAACCCGCCCTAATGACTCCGGAATTTTTCCAGTTAGGAGATTGGAATTCAATAATAGAGATTTTAATTTCTGAAAATTCAAAATACCATGAGGTATTTCGCCTTTCAGAGAACAGTTCCTTAGGTCAAGCACTAAGAGACTTGTACTTATATTAGAGAACCAATTAGGTATCTCATGATTGAAATGATTATGGGGGAGATAAAGGACTTGAAGAGATGTGAAATTGACAAATCCAAGAGATGGGTTTAGGCTATCAAGTTGACAATCTTCTAAGTATAGCTTCAAAAGAGATGGGAACTTACTTATTATTTGAAGCCAATCAACTTCTTTGTGAAGGTTAGCAAAGCTCAGGTCAAGGTATTGAATGGAAGAGAGATTAGACATCCAACGAAGGTTATCTGCATAAAGGTCAGGATTACCTCCAAGATTTAGATAAAGAAGGCCTGAAAGGTTCCCAAGCTGATGAGGAATGACTCCAGAGAAGTTTGCTGAATTAAGGCCAAGATGTCTTAAACCACCCATTGAACCAAGGAAACTTGGAATAGTAGTACAATTAAAGTTATTCCATCTCAAGTCCAAGTAATTCAAAAACTCTAATTCAAGCAATGAAGAACTAATCTCACCACTTGACCTGGTATATGATAGGTCGAGCTCTGTGACTCTACCGGTTTTGTTATCACAAAGAACTCTGTCCCATCTACAACAATCTTCATGGTCAGACCAGGATGAGAGTCGGCTCAAAGGATCCGTGAGACCTCGTTTGAGGCTTAGAAGTGCTTGTTTGTCTTTCTCATTGCAGGTGGCATTTGAGTTTGCTTTGAAAAAGCTTGAAGTGAAGGTTGCGGCAAAGAACCATAGTAAGAAGAGCGCATGAGTTGCAAAAGAGGCACCCATGACAACTCAATAACAGAGGAAGAGAGGTTCAAAGAGAAGTTTGAAGATTCATATCAAATTGGATACTTCTATCTCATGATACTATAGGTTTTAAGCCTAACGCAAGAGATCATTGCTTACCACAAAAGTTTGAAGGTTCATAGCAGGTTGCTGCAAAGACTTTGACTTGCAGACTTAGTCTGTTTTTGATCGATGACTTATTTTCCTTTCTGCACCGTCATTTTCATGCAATTATCTAAATTCTAGGTGGGTGCTATCCCCTGGCTTGAAGGTATCCATGGCAATGTCCAAAATTTGAGGTCTTTAATTTTGAATATGCAGTCGGTACTAAACTAAAGAGTTTATATTGTCAGTTTCTCATTGAAATTTAACTATGGCATATGCGTTTTAGCTGGGATGTTTCATGTTAAAAGCTTTATTCTAATTTAAGTTCACGTCGAAATGTTGCTACTTGCCAATATCATTTTTCCTCACCTTGATAGAAACGTTGATCCTTTTCCATATTGACCTGTGTATTTCTTGTTAGCTTATTGAGAAATCTGTTTGTCCTAGAACCTACGCTCTCTGATGGAGTTATCATTTGGTTCTAATTTACCATGCTAATGGTTGGTTATTTGGTGAACTATGGAATTTTCCATTACAGTTCTGTTGATACAATAATGAAGCCATGACCCTTGTCAGAAGCTCAGAAAATCAGAGTATACAGGAAATACACATCCCAAATTCATGTTAAGGTCATTTGTAAGTTACTTAAGGCTCATGATTGAGTAAAATCTCATATGTATGAGGTCTTAATGACTTGATTGCATTAGTAATAATATAGGCTTTAAGCCAAAACCCCAGAGATCACTGCTCACCAAACACAAGTGATGAGTCGCGGTAGGTTCATTTGAAAACCATCTTTCACGTACCGCGTAGAGATTCCTGATCAATGTCAAACTCATCAAGAATTTGACTTGGTAACTTATTTCACTTTTCGTTTGGTGACTTGTTAACCACTTTACATTATTTTCCACCATGCTGCATAATTTTCATACAAGACCATGTCAAATCTCCGACTTCTAGGTGGACCATAACTCTGTTTTTCTCTTCTGGAATCATTGAATAGTCAAATAAAATTAAATTCCATTAGTAATTTTGAAGCTTAATTTGGTCAGCCTAATAAAACTTCTGATCTTATTTTTTCACCTCCAACTTTTATTTATTTACACAAACTGAACTAATTTCTTAGATAATTTACTACTTGAACTAACTAAAAGTAGCAAATAAGTACTTCTTTCAGCATTCAATTCAAATTGATAACAATGAATTAAGCATTGTGCTATTTATGTAATTATTAAAAGATGGGTATATGAGAGAAAAAGAATATTTGTAATAATTAAGATGTATTAGTGTCAATCATTTTCTTGCAACAAGTTAATATTATAAAAAATTATTAGATATTTCTAGAATACAGCAACACAGTACATAGTAGCGATGAAAGCTTACCATATTATTAGTATAAATTATTTTGATTTCTCATTTCTTTTCTTTTTTTTTTTTTTCTTTTTTTTTTTTTTTTCCCTTTTTCTTGGTGTGTGTGTGAATCCCAACCAAATAAACCATATCCCTTCAAGTAATTATGTGGTTGTCATTTTATCCTGATACTTTAAGATGAGATCACAATCACTCTTGCATTAGGCGAAAATAAAATGTATAGTTGATATATATATATATGGATTGTTAGCTCCTTCAAATCTCTAGTGCTACACGTTATTGAAGTGAAGAACACGATAGAACCTGTGAAACTCAGTATTTATGATTCTACAGAGTGGAAATCCTTAAGAGAGATCATAGGGTTCATTGTCAGAGGTCTTACGCTAGCTTACCCCATTTATAAGAAAAGATTACTAAAACCCAATGGTGAATGGTGCACCAAGCACTGATAATTACCCTGATATAAGCATACAGAATACCCTGGCAGTGGAACCAGAGCTTCATACTGGTAAAGTGGTAAAAGTGACTCCAGTATTCCTGAGACTTTAATGTATAAGCTCGTAGCCCAATTCCATGTTATTGATATTGGGCTATCCCAAAAGTCCATTGGCATAAAGTATTTTATCAAGGATTGTTGTTACCTAACGAGCGAAACTTCTGATGGCCGGGGATTCAAATAAAGAGAAAAAGAAGATGCACTTGGAAATGCTGGAACCCAAAGTCACTTCTCCAAAAAAGGGCTGCTACTTTTGGGCTCGATGCTGTAAGTAATCCCTATTAGCTTAGCTAAACTGGAGGCTCAAAAACTGAAGAAGATTCTCTTTGGGCCTCAACCTGAAATACTCAAAACAATAGACCCAAGTAGACTATGTGTCTCTTCTAAAAAGAGCAAGTTTGACCATGTGGTTAGTGGTAAAGTAATAAATTTTTTTTTTTTTAAAGCACGACTAAATCTACAAACAAACACACACACATACTCAAAATGTATAGAATACATGTTCAGTAAGTTGATAATTGATATTACATAATTCAAAAAAAAAAAAACAATCTTTCATTAATTTAAAAAACTAAAGATTTCACATTAGGATATAACAATGTTTTAGAAAACATAAAATGTTTGCAAATCAATTTCAATTAGATTGAATTATAAATATAAGTTTTAATATGTTTTAACATATATACTGTAAATAGGAAGTATATAATAATGAAAAAACTAAATAAAACACTTTCTTCTGTTTATTTATTTTTTATTTTTTAAGAATGAACTTTCTTCTGTTTATGGATTAAAAAGTAGCATATGCATGTCCCAAAGTTTGAACCATAAAAATCATAGCACATTTTCTTTTAATGGAAAATACAAGCATTCTTATATTAATATCCCTAGCTAACTCTCTAAATGCAAGATGAAAAAAAGTTTTTTTAAAAATATTTTTACTAAATAGATTTACTTATCTATTTTTATGAACATATGGTTTAAATGCTCATACATTTTTTTTAATAAATAAATGCTCCTAAATTTAATAAGTTATATATATGAAAAAAAAAATAGTGAATATTAAAAGAAAAATGAGATATTAATACTCATTTCAAATGATTTTGTATGCAATGTTTTTCTTTAATATTAAATGGGCCAATAAATAAAAATGATACATGCTATAAAATTTTATTCATAAATAAGGAGAGGGGGGAGAAATTCAAAATGCCAGAGGGTCTATTGATGCCGACAAATATAAATCCATGTGTGCATGGGCCTAGTTGGATTGGTCTTTGGAGTATTTTTCAACCCAATCCGACCTTTTTGGGTGGAGAGATCACCAATGCAATACATAGTAGCTTTAAATACCAGCAAACCTATCTTGAAGGGATCATAATGGAATTGTGTTGGGTCGTTGATTTGGATCATAGTCCTAAAAATTGGGTTATCATTCAATTATTTACACCCATTGTTAAAGAAATGAGTACAATTTATACAATTGGTTCTACTATCCTAATTTCATCAAAACTAAAGTGTGAGAACAACAACCCAATGCAAATTCTAGGATTTAGTTATGGATGACACCCCCACCACCACTATTGGAGATCCAATATTATTCTCCGTAAGATAATGGATTTGCATAATGGAGCCATTACTTAATTAATTAAGAGAAAAGTTTTTTTAAAAAAAAACTAGAAAATTATACACATACTGATAAAATAAAAAAAAATACATGTATTGCAGGAAAATTACTAGGGTTTAGACCTAAGTAAATTCTATAAAAGAAAAGTACAAGACTTGGTGTTCCTAGTTACAATCTTAAGAAAGTAAAGAAAAAGAAAATTACAGGAAAATTACAAATCTACATCCCAAAGATTTTGTTTGGGAGATAAGTTATCAAGTTGGGATGTGTTAGACACTCTACTATGCACTAGCTAAGTTGATCTCCTTAAGGTACAAAGGCCAATAAAATAATCCACCATTCCAACAAACAAGGAATAATACAAGTAATTCATGGCAATAAATTGACTCCAAATCCACATGATGAACGAAAACATCTCACAAGGGAAACTACATATGAGGTTAGCAATGGACATGGAAGATAAGTCGTAATATGATCCATGATAGGTATGGAACCCTAGATCCAAGTTTTTGTGTCATGAAAATATGAATCATTCAACCCTAAGATCTGAATGACATGTTAATGTATAATCAAATTAAAATAGAAAATATTTTTTGCTTTTTCATATTTAATGTGATGCACAAATAATTAAATCATGATTAAAAAAAAAAATGCATGAAAATGTGATAAGAAGCATGAAACCCTAGATCTACACATCGAAAATCCTATATCTAAATGTTTGAATCTATATAAACATGTACATGTGGTATATGATAATCAAATCCAAAAACCCTAATATGCTATATTCTAAAACATGATCACAAAAGATCCATTCTAACATATTTTTTTGGATTTTTGAATAAGAAACAATAACTCAGTCCTAACTCTAAAGGTTGAGAGTACTACCAGCATGCAAATTCCGAATTATGATCGGGTAATGGCCACAGGATGAATTTTAGTTCTCTTCACTCCAAAGAATTGTTTAATCTTGAACTTGTAGAGCTCTACATTAAGTTTTTGAAAAATCCTATCCTCCAAAGTTTGCATACCTCTAATATTTAAAAAGGATGGTATTCTCCTTGTTATTATTTTTTAATCAATATTCTTCTTACTTTTAGGAACCAAAAGTTGTGCATTTGAATAAACATCTTTTGGGCCAAAATGGACATTTGCCCCTTTCGCTCAAAACAAGTAGCAAAATGCCCATATTTTGAAATTATTTAGCCATATGCCCCTATTTTAAACTCGATTTTCTAAAAATTGAGTTTCAATGAAAAACTCGATTTTTAGAAAATTGAGTTATAGGCAAAAAAAAAAAAAAAAACATGGAACTCGAGTTCCATGTAACATTTTCCAAGTATAGGGATGGCAAAAAAACCCCAAACCCGCAGGTACTTGACCCATTCCGACCCTAATGGGTCGGGTTTTACCCGACCCGTGAAGCAAATGGGGCGGATTTTGGTTTTATAAACTTAACTCGTAGTGGGTTCGAGTTGGGTTCAAGTATTATGCATACGCAACCCAAACCCGACCCGTATATATAATATTATTAAAAAAAAATTAAAACCTAGGTAGAAATACCACTCTATCACTTCTAAAAATATTTCTCTAACCCTAATTTCCCACCTCTCATCCGCCTCTCTCTCCTTCACTCTCAGCCACCCCTCCCCTTCCCTAACTCTCTCTCTCTCTCTCTCACTTGCTGCCACCGGTCCCTTCTCCACTTCATCGGTCTCGTCAGTCCCTGCCTCCCTCATCGAGCTGCTTACTCATCCACCTAGTCGTATAGATTGCTAGCTCCTCCCTCACCATGCCGCTCACTCCTCCATCTCGCAGTAGATGCCGCTCACTCCTTCACCTCGCGGCAAACGCCGCTCCTTACTCCCCACCTCTCTCACCTCGCCTTGATTGGAAAAAGGAAGGATTTTTGTCAGTTTTTCGTGGTTCTGTTTTTGGAGTTTTTGTGGAGTTGAAATAGTGGTAGGCTTAGACTCTGATCTGTATTATTATTTTTATTTTTATGAAAGATCTAATTTGTATTTATGGTCTTAAACTTTGATCTGCTAGGGCGTTTTCATGGTTCTATCTTTGGAGTTTTGGAAGGGTTGAAATAGAGGCAGGCTTAGACTCTTATTTGATTTTTTATTTTTATTTTTTTTTATTTTTTATTTATGAACGATCTGATCTGTATTTATGGTCTTAGACTTTGATCTGTAGTATTGAGTAGAATTTTTGTGCTTTTTACTTTGTTTTGCATTATTCTTGTAATGGTTTCTGTTCTACATGGTTTAAAGATTCAGACAATTTTTTTTTTATTGGCCCACAAATTGGGCCTGAGGTGGCGAGGCCCGCGGGGCCAGTGCAGCCTGATGGGGCTGGTTTGGGGTTAGAAAAAAAAAATTTGTTTATTAAACGGGGCGGGTTCGGGTTTTGGAGTCAGGCCCTCGGGTCAGGTTTGGGCATAAAGAAACCCGGCCCGAACCCAACCCATTGCCATTCCTATCTAAGTAACTCAATTTTTATTAAATTGAGTTTTTCATTAAAACTTGATTTTTTAAAAATCGAGTTTCAAAACAGGAGCATTTTGCTAGATAGTTTCAGAATAGAAGCATTTTGCTACTTGTTTTGGGCAAAAGGGGCACATGCCCATTTTGGCCACATCTTTTGTATTATAAAATGTGTACCACTTCATGTACTATTAATAAAAAATTGACACTTAGCCATGTTAGTCATGTTTGCCTCTCTTGTTAGTTGAGTAGGAGAAAAAAAAAAAGGTGAAATATGGAGTAATACATAATTTATGGTTCAGAAGATATTCATTATGTGCATTTGATGCTGAAAGTGAAACCAATAGTTTATCTCTCTTAGTATTATGTGTGTGTGAGGAAATATTAGAAATAAACACAAATTTCTATGACACTTGAGTTTAGACTAATTAAAAGAGAATAAGTGCCAATCAGCACTTGTGTTTTGTGTTTTTCCTATTCAGAAACACTAGTCCCAATGGGTTTTTGACTAAGGTCTCAATGGTAAAAAAAATTTTTTTTTTTTTTGGTTGAGAAGAAAGTTCACTATGAATTATTAAGCTAGACAATTCAAATTAGCTTCTAAATTTTCAGTTTTTTTTATTTAACTTTTTCTTAAGAGATGAATTAGTCTTTTAAGCATGTCAACTCTATGTTAGGAGAAGTAGGAATGGCAACGGATCGGGTTCGGGCTGGGTTTCTTTATGCCCAAACCCGACCCACGAGCCTAACTCTGAAACCCGAACCCACCTTGTTTAATAAACAATTTTTTTTCTAACCCCGAACCCACCCTGTTTAGTAAATGATTTTTTTTTCTAACCCGCCCCGTCAAGCTCCACAGACCCCGTAGGCCCTGTCACCTCAGGCCCAATCTGTGGCCCAATCAAAAAAAAAAATTTTATCTGAATCTTTAAACCATGTAGAATAGAAACCATCACAAGAACAATGCAAAACAAAGTAAAAAGCACAAAAATTATGCTCAATACTACAGATTAGAGTTTAAGACCATAAATACAAATCAGATCTTTCATATAAGAAAAAAAATCAAATCAGAATCTAAGCCTGCCTCTATTTCAACCCCTCCAAAACTCCAAAAACCGAACCATGAAAAACCCCCAACATATCAAAGTTTAAGACCATCAATACAGATTTGATCTTTCATAAAAATAAAAATAATAATACAGATCAAAGTCTAAGCCTACTACTATTTCAACTCCTCCAAAACTCCAAAAACAAAACCACAAAAAACCAACAAAAATCCTTTATTTTTCCAATCAAGGCGAGGTGAGAGAGGTAGGGAGGAAGAAGTGGCATCTTCCGTGAGGTGGAGGAGTGAGCAGCGTCTACGGCAAGATGGAGGAGTGAGCGGCATGGTGAGGGAGGAGCTAGCGATCTCTGCGGTGAGGTGGATAAGTGAGCAGCCCGATGAGGGAGGCAGGGATCGACGAGACCGGTGAGGTGGAGGAGGGACCGGCGGCAACAAGTGAGAGAGAGAGAGAGAGAGGGGTGGTTGAGAGTGAAGGAGAGAGAGGCGGCTGAGAGGTGAGAAATTAGGGTTAGGGAAATATTTTTAGAAGTGATAGAGTAGTATTTATACCTAGGTTTTAAATTTTTTTAATAATATTATATATACAAGTCGAGTTCAGGCCGGGTATGCATAATACCCGAACCCGCCATGGGTTAAGTTTAGGGTTGGATCGGGTCAGGTACCCGCAGGTTGGGGTTTTTTTCCATCCCTAATGAAAATGTATACATTGTTTCAGGTGTATACATCATCTCTCTCACAACAAGCGGTTCCCACACAAGATATAATTCTTCTTATTTTAGATAATGTGTTTTTACTTCATTTAAATTTTAATTAATAAAATAAAATAAATGCATTATCCAACCACATAAATACAATTTTTTCAGGAATTGTATTTATGTGGTTGGATAATTATTTACATTTAACTAGAAAGTCAACACTATTTGCAAGACTCATCGCACATCCTTAATACAATGGTTACTCCACAAGTATAATTAAGTGCTTGTGAGGTGTGAGAGGCAAGCCGGCAAGGACCAAAGTTCAAATCTCTAAGAAGGAGTTTCACACACATTTTCACTTCGATTACGTTAAAGTAAAATTTCTATCTTGTAAAAAAATAAAAAACATTATTTGCATCATGGAATTATAGTTATTTGCATGTTTACCATAATCAGAATTGCCAACCAATAGGATTTTGTCTTTTAACTAAAATTCTATTAAAATTTTTTTATGGACAAATTAGAATTAATTTTAGATAATCCCTTGCATGCATGTCTTTGATAGGATCATAAATCAAACCAATCAGATTTTTACATCAATAATACAATTATTTGGACTTTTTTTAACATAAAAAGAGTCCAATTTTCTTGGGATTACACTTACAGTAGTAATAATAATAATAATATAAACAAAGAGAATAAAGCATTGCAAAAGATGGTGTCTATACTATAAGTCTCAAAATACGAAAATAAATTAAACTAATTGCTACCTATAAACAATTCAACTAAATTGGCAAAATAATAATAATAATTGGGAAATGTTAACGAGTGCCCTTAGGGCACTGGTTAATAATTCATTTAAAGAAAGTTTTTATGGGAAATGAAAAAAAAAAAAGTAATTAATATTTTGACATCTTTTTTTATTTCCCATAAAAATGATATCAAAATTTTCTTAAAATAGATTATTAATGAGTACCCTAAGGGCACTCGTTAGCATGACTCATAATAATTTAAGGATGTTAGTGCAACTAGATTAAAGTTCAAGGGTTATCCATGCACATTATCACATGCTAATTAAGCTCCTCTTTAAATGACCAGCACCATGTAAAAGTATACTTTTACGGAATCAGTTCTTGAACATCGTACGCGGAAACTAATAAACCCTGACATTTTATTCAACGTATATTTTAAGATAAAACAAAGATATAACATCCAGTACACCAATCAAAAAAAGAAAAAAAAAAAAAAAAAGATGCAGTACATTTTTATTACCAATGATTCGTTCTGGCCTCTTGAAAAACATGAACCCATGCATATCACTTCCTGAAATATACAAAAGGACCTACAATTGTCAAAAATACTGCGTGCATATATATAAAAGTATCATAAACAAAATTCAAAATGTAAATTAAATACATGGGTTAAAGTAGTAAATCTATTAAACTTGATAAACTTATGCCATTGGTATTGAAATCCCAAATGAGCATGCTGGCGCAGAAATAGAATATTATTAATTTATTATTGTTATTCTCTCCCAAAAAAAATTTCTTATTGTTATTATTATTTTTTTTTGAGAATGAATTCTTATTGTTATTATTTCTTCTCTAATCTACTTTTTTTTTTTTTATGAATTCTGAAGTAGACAAATACGAAGAAACAATAATAAAATAGCTGCCAATAAAAAATAATAGTAATAATGAAATAGCTGAAATTACAACCCGTATAGTTTGATGACTAAATAAAAGTCCCTTTTTACTCCATATTTTTTTAAATGATTCTTAAGATAGTTATATATTCATTATATGATTTTTATAAATATTTAATTAAATAATTGGTCTACAATCCATCACTGACTAGATTATGACTCCATTTAAATGAATATAAATAACTCTAAATTTTTTTTTTAATGAAATTTATATACTTAAAAAAATTTTATTATAAATTATAATTCAAATTTGGAGGTCATAATTAAGCCCCACTATTTTAACTTTTAAAGTTAAGATTTCTTTTAAAAAATAATAAATAAAAAAATTGGAGGGGTCCTAATATGGCTTTGCAACATATATTTTGATAAAGTACTCATATTTGATGTTGTATGTACATCAGAAAAACATTATGCTCATCGTAACATCACTCTATTTCAATTCGTGGTATTCACATAACTTTTCCCCCTCAAACCTTTCTGAACTAAATTTAAAAACTCTATTTCAGAGCCAATAGGCTAGCTGCAGATATAGACTGAAGTTAAAAGACAAATTTTTAAATTAAAAAAAAAAAAAAACAAAATCCAATTAAATTAATCACAATAGCATTAAACGGTGAATTTATAATGTATTCAAAGCATTATATATAAGAAAAAGAAAAAGAAAATAAGTTCATCAAAAATATATATATAAGAATAAAAAATTACTTTTTTCAAAGTAGGTAGCTACAAGTCTAAAACATTAACATGAATAAGCCAATATTAATGACATATAATGTTTGATGTAATACCTCTTAGTAGATAATGATGGCCTTTCACTTGCTAAATAAGGTGACTACTTCTTAGCTTTTCTAGTATCCAGTTCACCTTTAGTATTGTAGTCACATAAAGCCAATCCTTTATGTCATTGAGAAATTTGAAATAAGCATGTCTCCAGGTCTTATTAAAGAAGAGTCCTCCACAAACTATCCAAAAGCCAACTGCAAATCCAACTCCCATACCCAGAGAGAAGCTAGAATTTTGAGAGTTATCTTCGGTTTTGCCCATTGATGTTCTGTTATGAGCTTCTTCATTTATTGTGCAATTTTTTGGGAGAGGCTTACCACAAAGTTGAGGATTACCAATATAATTGAGTGCATCAAAAGACTGAAGTTGGGTGCTTGAAGGAATTCTACCAGATAAGTTGTTGTATGATAAGTCCAAGTAACTAAGAAATGTCAAATTAGACAAGCTTGGAGGAATTTCACCAGATATATGATTTCGTGAGAGATCAATTGACTCTAGCTCTTTCATGCCCCCAATTTTTTTTGGTATGCTTCCCATCAAATGATTTCGAGACAAATTCAAAAAACGTAATTCAAAAAGAAATGAAATTTCAATCGGAATTGACCCAGACAAGTTGTTACTTGAAAGATCTATGATCCTAACAAATTTAAGGTTCTCTTCATATTCTAATTCATTTCCTTTAGGAACCAACATAAGATTTGCAATGTAGGAGCTATAGCCAAAGTTGTACTCTAAAGAGTCAAAATAAGCATCTTGAGTATTAGGTTCAGGCACAGCCATGGCGCTAATATTTTTCAAGCAATTTGGTATGGGTCCGGATAGGCTATTATTTGCAAGATCCAATACTCTTAGAGAAGAAAGTTGGCATATTTTTAAGGGTATGTTTCCCTTGAACCCATTGGATCTTAAACGGAGAATTATAAGATGTGTCATTTCCCTAATCCAGAGGGGTATGGTCCCTGACAAATGATTATCACCTATATCAATGAGCCCCAAATCTAAGCACTTTTTCAATGATAAAGGAAAATCCCCAAAGATGCTATTATTTTGTAAACGCAATGATTTGAGTTCAACTAAAGATCCCATGGAATAAGGAATTTTACCTGATAGAAGATTGCTCCCTAAATTCAAATGGATCAAAGATTGCCAGTACTTCCAGCAATTAGAAAGTTCTCCTGAAAAGAGATTGTTCGATGCATCTAAAACCTCCAAATCATTCTTTCTGTTCAGCTTCTTGCATAAGAAAGTGGAAATGGGTCCAGAAAATGAGTTGTTGGCTATATTAAGCACTTTGACATTTGTAGACAATCGTGGCAACCTCCCCTTGAAGTGATTAGATCTTAGATTTAAAACAACAGAATTCAACAAAATGTCTGGTACATCCCCTTTTATTTGATTTTCAGAGAGATCAATCGTATTAATGTTTGAAGACCAATTCCAGAACCAACTCGGAGCATTGCCTGAAATTCCTGACATGGGCATAACTAAAAACTGGAGGGATCTTTGTGGTTGTAGCCATGGAGGAAATTTGGGACCAATCTTGCAGGAGCTCATGTCAACTTGTTCCAATTGAAAAGGAGGAACCCAATTGGAATTCACATTAAAGAACAAAAGTGTATGAGACATGTCTAGTTTTTTCAATTTCCAGAGTTTGGCAAAATGCATTTCCTCTAGACCGCCCGTGAAGAAATTAAGTGATATAGACAACGACACTAAATTTGAGAGAAGCCCAAGAGTCTTTGGAATGGTGCCATTTAACTTATTTCTAGCGAGATTTAAGTATTGCATTTCAGATAAATTCCCAAGGGACAAAGGAATAGGGCCACTTAAAGAATTTCCTTCAAGATTGAGATATGATAGATGCTTAAGCTGACCTAATGACTCTGGAAATTTTCCACTTAAAGAATTAAGTTGGACTTCAAGATATTCCAATCTTTGTAAATTGAAAATGCTAGGCGGTATATTGCCTATCAGAGAATTTTCACTCAGATAAAGCTTTAAGAGGCTCGTACTGAGATTCAAGAACCAATTAGGTATCTCATGATAGAAATGATTTTGGGAAAGATCAAGGACTCGAAGAGATGTGAAATTGACAAATCTAAGAGATGGGTTCAGGCTATCAAGCCCACAACTTGACAAGTATAGCTCAGAAAGAGATGAGAGCTTACTCATTATTTGAAGCCAAACAACTTCTTTGTGAAAGTTGATAGAGTTCAGGTTAAGGTATTGAATGGAAGAGAGGCCAGACATCCAACGAAGGTTATCTACATAAAGATATGAATTACCTCCAAGATCTAGATAGTGAAGGCCTGAAAGGTTCCCAAGTTGTTGAGGAATGAGTCCACAAAACGCAGCATTGCTGAGGTCAAGATGTCTCAGATTGCCCATTGAGCCTAGGAAACTTGGAATACGGGAACAATTAAAGTCACTGATATGGAAGTCCAAGTGATTCAAAAACTTTAATTCAAGCAATGAAGGACTAATCTCACCAGCTATCCCATTTAGTGTTAGCTCTATAACTCGGCCAGTTTTGTTGTCACATCGAACTCCGTCCCACGTACAGCAATCTTGTTGGTCAGACCAAGATGAGAGAGGGTTCAATACCGAAAGATCAATGAGACCTTGTTTGAGGGTTAGAAGTGCTTGTTTCTCTTTTGCATGGCAAGAGACATTTGATTCTACTTTGAAGAAGTTTAAACTGAAGGTTGCTGTAAATAAGCAAGATAAGAAAAGCAAATGAGTTGCAAAAGGGGCACCCATGACAAGGCAATAACAAAGGAAGAGAAGTTTTAAGGTTCATAGCAGGTTGGAGACTACTTGCTCATCCTAATATAGTGATTATTCGTAAAATCAACTTAAAAAATAATAAATAATAAAAATAATAAAAAAAATTATGAAGACCTTGACTTGTTGACTTAGTCCAAACACCAAAAATCAATACTCAGGTTTTCTTCTAAAAAAAAAAAAAAAAAGATAAAAAAAATAAATAATTAAAAAAACTCGTGTTTCACATAGTAATTGTGATTGTTCTCTTTATTTTGTATCAAAGTCGTCAAGACTTTGAATTGTTGCCTATTCTATATTTCGGTTAAGTGGAATCTCTGTTTGCCTGCAAAGTGTTTGATAATTATTTCAAGATTATAAGACATTTTTTATTGACCATATTGAATCTGGCTTTATTTATTCCTTCTTTTCATCTTTTGGCATTTTGGCACAAGAAAATGGAAATAACGCTTCTAGAAAAATTTGTTAGCTATGGAAAACAGTTCAAGTAGTAAGTTAGCTAGGTTATCAAAAAATAAAGTAGTAAATTAGCTAAAGTAGTGATGGGTCCCTCCATATAAATCCAATCCGCTTACACATACTGCCATTGCTACCGTTAATAAAGAAGAAAATGTTGATGCAATATGAACCAATGTGAAAGAAAAGAAGCTGCATTCCAATGAATTGGCCAAGCGTTTGTCACGGAAATGATTAGTGGATCTGGTCCTCGTTTTCGGTGTGTTGGAGAATACCAGGCAAAAAATTTCAATTTCAGGCACTTGAACATGTTGATCTATCACCTATGTCTACAGTACACTGGGATACTTTCCTAGCATTAATGCTCTAGTATCTTCGCCTAATCTTGCATGTATAATGGGACTTACTAGCCCAAGAATACATACTCACTTCTCTCTTTCACTTATGTTTCATGTGCCTTCTCAAAAAAATAAATAAATAAATAAACTTATGTTTCATGTTCCTCTATTTTATTTAATTTTATAACCTTAAAATTGTATTTTTTTTTTTTTTTTTTTTTTTTTGGAAATGGGTGAATAGATAAGAATATGATGAATTGTTAATTAGAGTTTAAATAAAATTTATGTACTTGTATTCAATAAAGATTATATTACTTTGAAATTTAAATATTACTTTTATCTTGTATTTGTCGTTAGTAAAATACGGTACGCATTTAATATTGTAAATAAATTTGGCAATTTTCATAAAATTACAATTTAAAAGTTTGGCATAAAAAAACGAAAATGGTGAAAAACAGTATGTGTATAGTACGAGTATCAAATGTTTATTTTTAAAAAATCGTAACAAAAATATGGAAACATTTATCATATATTTTTTGATATAAATACAATAATCTTTGCATCATGACCATTTAATTCTTGTTAAGTAAGTTCAAAAGTCTTATAACTCAACTAGTTAACATATTTTGATGGTTTTTATTTTTGTTTTTTTAGTCTAAAAAAAAAAAGTTCATAATTTTTTTAACATTTTAAAAAGGATAATGCTAGAGTTACATACTATTTTACAACATTTTTTACAAATTACTAATATAAGGGCCAAAAATGAGTTGACGTAATACAATGAATTTGTAGAGGGCGGAACTTGAATCAAATAACCTAGCACAGTTGAAGAAGAAGAAAAAGACAAGGAACAATGAAGAATACTGGTTCACGGCTAAAATCTGAGGACTGATACTCGTATTAGACTGATCTCAAGAACAGTTTACTTCAGTATTTCTCTCTCTCTCTGTGGGATTTTTTCCGAAACCTCTTCTTTCAGGAGGATCTCTTACATTATATATCTGCTTTTCCGCTGATCTTGGCCCTCCATTTGTTGATTATGCAGGCCACTACTCGAGTGTTTGTCTCATCAAACGCCCTCCCAAATATTCTATAAGTTGCGGCAACCAAAACAGCACTGTCCAAGAGTCTTCTCCACATAAATGCAGCTAAGGGGTTTGGTAGGGTGCATTAAATGTGGTGGTAACTACCATCCCTTCGAACACGTCAGGACTAACCCCTTCCTTGAAGCCCTTCCTCTACAGTGGGGCTCCTTCTGGTAATGTGCCATTGACCTGACCATGGCTCGCCTCTCTAGCCTTACCATCCTAGGATATAGTCTCCTCAGAACTGCATTGGCCTCCTCGACCTCGAGTATGACATGAGGCATTATTACCTTATTAAATTTCTGTATCCCACAACTGATATAGTAAGTAGTAATTGGTAAGTAAAAACATGATGTTAATGATAAAAATAGATGAAAATTAGTAAGAATTGATCACAAAAATATTTTATAAAATTATTGTAAAATAATTTGTATCTACATTGAGTTTTTTTAAAAATGGTTGGATTTAAGTTTTATACTAAGATATACTAAAATAAGTATATTAAATGGGAATTATTGTGTTTAATATTTTTTTTTGAAAGTGATTTGATAGTTTTTTAATATTTTATTCCTCTGTCAGGCCACCTTTTACCCGGTTGTGAATGTTAAAGCAACGAATTTAACAATTTGATTTTTACGACAGCCGTAACAAACAGCTATTGTTTTTTTTTTTTTTTTAAACGCGTTTACTTCTGTACCAATGGAAACAAAAACGTTGGACAAAAGTTTAATTTAGGCCGGTTGATTAATAGTGTTTAAATAACAAAAATTGTTGATTTCACGTACTTTTTTTATATACACATGTATTTTTACAAAATTTAAATAATGTTATTAGAAATCTTTTATCAAACAGGTCTTAAACCTTTCAAACGTACGTGTACAGGACGCGTATTTACTAACTAAATTGTGGAATAATAAAGGATTTAAAAAAATATATATTTTTCATTAAAAATTCACCTTAGAGATCTAGACTCCTTTGAAGTGGCCCATTTATTAAACCAAAAGGTCTTAGTTAAAGCAACCAACAAAGAATGGGACTCATTACACTTTCTATCTTAGTAAGAGCACTCACATCAGTCAATGCATAATAGCTTAAGGGGTAAATTTTGCATATTAAACCTCAAAAATCACCCACATTAGCTTATGTAAAATTATGCTAATTGACATTCTAATTACAGTAACTGTGTAAATATATATGACTATTGTTCATGTGCATATCAATGTTTTATTTATTTTTCTTGCTTCTTCTCTTTTCCTGTCTCTCTCCCCAATCTATTTAAAGAGTAAAAAAAAATAAATGAAAAAATGAATATTATATTGAAATAAAATGTAGAATAAATAATCCAGTATGAGTATTTTTGAAATTTTATTGTGTAGAATCAAAAAAGTTGATTCTTATATTAAAATAGACAAAAATTTTTGCTATAAGTACACTTTGCATTTTTAAAAGTGATTCTAGTTTTCTAAGACTTTTATCAGTTTATGAATAAGTGGTGACCATCAACTTGTACCCTTAACGTGATGGTCACTTCACAAGCACTTATACATGTATAAGAATGAAGTTCAAGTTTTCAAGAGGGAGTTTCATATATATATATATATATATATATACACACACACATATATATATATACACACATACTTAGATTAGGTTAGAATTTAATTTCTATTTTGTATAAAAAAAATAATTATAAATAAGTGGTGGCCCAATTTCGTATTATTAATCTTAGGCTATCACAAAAGTCCATTAGAATTGAACGATGGCATTAGAGGCTTTTTTTTTTTTTGGTGGGCTGGAACAAAGTCACATCACCAAAAAAAATGGCTGGTATTTTGGGGCTTGATGCTGCAAAGCCCAGGAACTTGGCCCTATTAGCTAAGCTAAACTGGAGGCTCAAAAACTGAAGGAGATTCTCTTTGGGCCAACCTTAAAAACCGATCCAGTATCTAAAAAAAGAGGATGTCACCAATTAAATATATATATATATATATATATTTTTTTGTAAATCATTCTAGTCGTCCTTTGACTCAGACTATTTGTAGCTAATTTTAACGAAACCTTTTATTACCAAAAAAAAAAAAAAAAAAAAAAAAAAAACTACAAGCAAAACAAAAACTATAGGCAAGTAAATTCAAAAACATATTGTTAATATAATGGTGACAAATTAACAATACAAGAACAATACCATAACCCTATAAAAAAAAAAACCCTACTCCATAATATGTTGGAGCTATCTATATACTAGGTTACCAATAATATATTGATACATTATGTAAAAGGATTTTTTTTTTTACCATCATTTTTTTTTCTCTATATGATCATTGTTATTAATATTTTAACTAGCTTTTTTCAGTTTTTTCTTATGATTGTTATTTATTAATTATTGGGTATTTTCCTATTAAAAAATATTTCAAGAAAAATAAGGATATAGAAATGGAATAAAAGAAGTTGGAAGATATTTGTACCTTTAGAATCTGAGTGATATGTTGAAAATGGACTAATTTAAATATGGCTTTACACCCCTATGTTTAAATGGAAACAAAATTGAAGGATGATTTAGTAAAAATACAACTTTACTTCCACTAAAATATTGTCTAAAAAATAAGTTCACTCTCTTGTTGATTTTCAAATTATTTTATCCACTTATAAATTCGATTCTCAAAATAAAAATTATATATATATAAAAAAAAAAACACATGCTTTTTTTTTTTTTGCTACAAAATAAATGTGTAATATTTGTGAGAGGCTAGTATTATATAAATTTAGCAAGATTCTCTAATACTCTTAACTTTAGTAAACAAAGGAACACAACTTTAGTGATCGAGTAAAAGTGATCAGTAGTTTACTACTCATAATCTATCAAACTGTGACAACCATTGTGCTGGTAGAAAAATGGTTACATATATTGGTCAAAATGTAATGAATAATGCTAGAGATACAAATCATTTTACAAAATTTTTTACAAATTTCTGATATGGGAAGTGATTATTGATAAATGGAAAAGTGATATTAACGATAGGCCTAGATGAAAACCAATAAAAAGTTGGTTACATCAACATTTTGTAAAAATGTTGTAAAATAATTTGTGGTTGTAGCATTATTCAAATATAATATGAATGAATAAAGAGAAATGATATATCCACAATATTTTCACAATATTTTTACAACAAATCCTAAGTAGTAGGTTGTTACTGGTTATTATTGTTTAGGCAAAAAAGTAATCTTAGTATTAAGTTCAAATTTGAATCAATAACAACTAATTACCTTTGATTTATTGTGAAAATGTTACAGAGGCCTCTCATGAATAAAATATGTCTTTCTTTATTGAAAAAACCTATAGCTCCGTAATGTCGGTTATCTTCACATTTAACCCTAAAATCCAACGTTGATTCTATAAAATAAAAATAAAAATAAAAAAACCATAAAATCCAACGGCTAAAAAACACTCGTCTGCAGTTTCCTTAATTTTCTTTTCTTTTCTTTTTTCCTTGTTTACAATAATACAATGTAGCTCCTTGATCATGCTGATGCACGTGCACATCTGCAGATCCCATACTTTTGTTAAAGAGAGAGTCTATGACATAAATTTTGTGCCACTAATTAAGAGCGTCATTTTGTCCCCCCCAAAAAAAAAAAAAAAAAGCATAATAATTTATGACACAAATTTTGGGCCAAATTGTCCATATATCACTTATTGAAAAAATATGCATGAATCTACCATTATTTGTGAAAGATTTAGCAATCTACCTTTTTTTGACAACTCACTTTCATGAACTCCAGTTACATCAAAAAATTCCAAAAATTTTTCATGATACCATGGAAAACTTGATTTCCACAAAATTAAGTTAAAAAAAAGTAGTAAATTGTTAAAGGCCTATTTGGTTGGTTAATTTGAGTAATGTTGTTTGAGTATTTTTGATATACGCGTAAGTAAAAAAGTGTGTTAAAATGTGTGAAAGGTTGTTTAAAATGTAAAAATGTTGGTTAGAACTAACTAACCAAATAGACTCTAAATATTTGGTAAATAGTGCTAGATTACAAAATATTTTTCAAAAAAGTGATATTTGGCAATTTTGACCCAAATTTTGTGCCCGAAAACTATTCTATTACCTTAGAAAACTCTCAAGAATATAAATTGCATCAAAGTAAACGTATTCAACTTGTAATGCTAGAAAATTGAAATAAGTTAAAAGGTTTATTTATTTATTTATTTTGATGAATATTGTTAGTAAATTAGTCAGAACAAACTACTGTTACGTTTTTCCTCCTAATTTGTTTGTCCGAAGATTTCTGAGATGTCATTACTATTTTCTAAAATATATGACACATTGTTTTCTGACATTGTTCTATTATTACGTAGTAACTTAAAAAAAGTAGATCATCCTTTTCAAAAAAAAAAAAAAAAAGTAGATCATCAAAAGTAGACAACTACTTTAATAAAAAGGAATGGAAGAAAAGACCGTTTTTCTGGTGAAAATCCACTATACCACGGGCAAGTACCTGGTGAAAGTGAACTCTTAAATCTAGACCGAGATTTGTACGTCTCCAGCTCCTAGAATTTCCCCTAAATACAAATCCAACGGCTAACAGTACTAGACAACTCACGCAGCTTAGCAGAGCAAGAATCAATATAAAACAAAACCGGATATAAAAGCCTCTAGTTTAAGCTCCAAGACCAAGAGTGGTTCAGTGAAAAGAGAGAACAAAGTAAATCGATGGGCCACACTATTCACTGAAAACGAAAGTACATTTTTCAACATAGACCACTTATAAATACCTACCTTCCTATGCATTAAGCCAACCACCTCCGCCCCACTGATTCATTCACTAGTACACTACTGAATATACTTTGTAAAAAAAGAAAATGGAAGCAATTCAAACCTGGGTCTCCAAGAACAAGCTCACCACCATTGGTCAGTATAGTAAACCCTCTTTCTCAATTAATATGATCCTTTCTTCTTCTTCTTCTTCTTCTTCTTAAATCTATGTAGTAAAAATACTAAGACCCTAACATGTAAGTTCTATGTATAATATAAATTGTGGTAACTGAAACATCAGAATAATTTTGTGAATTATCAATATCCTCATCATCATGAAATGGTTACTATAGGGGCACTGTGGGCATCAGGAATTGGAGCATCACTAGCTTATAATTCACGTAAAAGATCTGATCACCTCAAGCCAAGCCTAAAGCTTATTCATGCCAGGTATGTACATAGGCCTCATATATTGTATCAAATTGTTTTTTAAGTTCTAAGAAGTGTGTGCTTGTGTGTTAAGATACTAACAAAAATTGTGTGCCTTCTTTGTTGCTAGGATGCACGCACAGGCTTTAACACTGGCGGTGCTCTCTGGTGCTGCAGTCTATCATCACTACGAGAAGAGTACCATGGAGCATGGAGAGAGTACTCATGATTCTCCAAAGTGAGAAAGTTGTATTGTACCTGATCTGTGGATCTAAAGGGTTCCCTTTCCGGCTTTCCCTTCAAATTTATTTATATTTCTGGATTTTTATGTAGAAGGGAGATGTTTCCTATTCCGATGGAGTTCCATTTTTAAGTGGATCATGATGTTCTATTGTAATTATTAATCCAGGAAACCTATCTTAATATCAATCATATTTGGTTTCATGTTCATAAAGTAAGGTTGATTTCTTTTTGGTCCTCAGCAAAATTTGAATACTATACCAATATATCTATCAATAATCATGTAAGGGAAATGAACAGACCATATTTTATTTCTTATATCTAACGATGTATATGATATGATGTGATGGGATTTGTAATATTGAAATCGAGAGTAAAAAAATAAACCATGTACAAAGCAAATCTACGATCAATTACTTGATTCTAATGTTAGTACTTAATGAAGAGCATATTAATGTTTACTTGATCCTAATGTTAGTACTTATATAAGAGCATATTAATGTTTTTGTTCTTTGATATCGAAATTTGTTTGAGATTATTCTGAAGCATAAGAGAGAAGTCATTGGTTGAATGTTTGAAATGTGATACCCAATAGTTAGACGTTGAAATTAAAATGAAACATAAAATATATTCTAGAGAAAGTAGAAGTGAGAACATAAAAAGTTACGTGGTTCAATATAGTATAAAACCATTGATGACTAAATTTTTTAGTATAAAACCATTGATGACTATATCGATCTAACAAAATAGCATCATATTATCAATTATTTCTTACAATGAACCTCTATAGGAATTAGGATTTGTTCTACGTGGGCTTTAGACTAAACCGGGGCTCTTGGCCATTGTACATAATCTATATTATTATTTAAGGAGCTTCTCATGTTTGAGATCCTCATTTTTCTTTTTTCTTTTTTTGTTCAAAAATGCTTCTACATTTTTATATTTATTATTTATGTAGAGATAAAACTAAAGGACAATCCGGTAAAAATGTAACTCTAACTCTTACTAAAACATTGCCTAAAAATAGAGTCAAATTGTTTTATTCATTTATAAATTAGATTCTCAAAATAAAAGTTATATATAAAAAATAAAGACAGTAATTTTTTTTTTTTTTTGCTATAAAATAGGACCACTAAGCGCAATGTTTTCACTAAACCAAAAATAAAAGCCTTGTCCCACGCACGAAATGTGTGTGATGAGGCTAGTATATATTTAAATTACTTGGATTTGGACTTATTGGCATTTTAATTTGTGTGTGTCCCCTAGTACTAGTTGAGACACAAGCTTCTTAACAAATCCTTTCGAATAAAGATTTAGAAATCTATATGATTCTAGATTTAGTGGAGATAAATTTAGGTTCATTTTGTTGTCTCATTAATAAAGTGTACAAATTTACAATATGGAATCATAGTCATAAATGTTCTTTTGCCGAAATAGAAGTAACACATTACTCCACTTACTATTCCCTACATCATTTTAAATGACATTTTTATAGGAGATATAAATATTTAAATTTATAAAATAATAACCATAATTAATGTTAAGATCCATTAGGTTAATTTGGATTAATATGATAAATTCAGATTTTTCCAAGAACTTAAACTATTAGGAAATGATGAATTTAATCTCTTAACCATAATTTTAACATGATAATGGTTTAGTTCATTGGCTTGTTTTCCTTAAAAAGATATAATGGACAAAACCATAATTGTACTCCAAAAAAAAATGAAAAAGTGTAAGACTTAAAAAAAAAAAAAAAAAAAACATCCATAATAATAATAAGCAAAAATGTACACCAGAAAAACAAGCCCAACAATAATACTAGTAAAAACAGAACATTAGCGGCTACTTCAGTTTTAGATGCTGATCCCGGGGGGGAAAAATGCCTCCAATTGTGCTATGTAGTTTTCATTTTCATGCACACGAAGCAACTTCGTTTTCATTTATACACAAACACATTAGTTATGTAATTATTAAAAACCAAAAAGGTATGTGAAAAGAATATTGAAAATGTTAGATTCAGTCTTTTAGATGAGACATACTATTAGAGGTGTGCATTCAACATGACCTGACCCAACCCAATTAAACACCTTGAGTTGGTGGTTGGGTGGTTTTTTTTTTTTTTTTTTTCCCTTCAATCTTGAGGCTTAGCTTGGGTTGGGTTTGGATTAGCAAAATTGTTAACTGATTAATCCGACCTACCTAGATAAAACAGGAATATTAAAACCAATTGAATTATTTCTATCCATTTATTTAATAAACGGTGCAATTAATTGAATGAAAACCCAACACAATTCAACCTGATCCCTACAAATTAGGTTGGGTTAACGTTTACAAGTACTATGTGTTGGTTTGTTGATTTTTCAACCCAAAAAGTTTGAGTTGGATTGGAAAATACTTCAAACCCAATCTAATCCAACCTAGGCACTCTTGGGTATATATATTGCTAGTCAGTAGCTCCGCTAACGTGTTTGGGAAATTTTAATTTTTGCAGGAGGTACCCATTTTTCATCACAACGTCAAGCAGTCCTATAATGTTGCAATGTAGTGAGTGCATAATTGGAGGTACCGTTTGAATTTAGCCATTCTTTGTTAAGGAAGGTAACAGCGTACGAGGGATACCAATTTGGTTCCAAAGTCCTTAGCAAAGCTAGTCCCTCAACGCACGTACTGTAGATTCATGGACGTCCTTATCAGTTACCACACACACTATGTTACAAGATTAGAGCCCTCTAGAACCCAACACTTCTTTGAACCGGGTGATATGCATGAAATATATACAATAAAGTACTCACATATCTACATATTTAGTTTTACTTTTATGTTATTTTGTGACTGATTATATAATATCTTTGTATTGCAGGTAACAAGAGCTTTACATGCAAAGTGGGGCTAGGCCATTGAATCAAGCCGACTTACATCCAGCCAGGCATGAATTCAAGAGAAAACCAACTCAATTAAATTTAAGTCCAATTGAAGCAAAAAATCAAAGGAAATTTGCACTAAATCCAAGTCCAATTTGGATTAGGATTCCAGCTTGCACATCAGTTAGTATTTTTGGCATAACTTTCGGCTCAAATATCCAATCGAGATGATTCAAGTTCGGCTGGAACGTTAACTTAAAGGGCTACAACTTTTTAGTTTACTAAAAATCCAAATTCTGATGTTAAATGGGCCAAAATCGTCGGTTAAGTGAAGACTAAAAATCTGAGATTTTCTCCAAACAGAAATTCAACTTGTAATAGGATTCCTTAACCTATTTAAAGGCTCTTTAGGGAAAAATTCAGTGGGGGCTAAGGCTAGTGCTAGGGCTGAGGGCTGAACATAGAGAATGCGGCTACTTCTTTGGTTTTCTTCCATGACAATTAGTTTTATTTTATTTGTTTAGTTTAATGTTTAGTATTTTATTTTTATGTTTTCTTTCAATTATCATGAGTAGCTAAATTTATAATTAGGGTTGAGGATGAAATCTTGTTAAGGATTATTAGTAATATTTATGTGATTTGATTTTTCCTACAATAGTTGTTCTTTAATGATTTAAATTGTTCTTACTTCATATCAATTGACTAAGATGGGATTCTAGATATGAGTTCAATCATGTTTTTTTCATGATTTAGGATTTGTCTTAATTAATTGAATCCTTAGTTTATTAATTCTTGATTATAAAATTGGATATCGTTTATGATTTGTCTGTCAATGGATACAATTTATGATTTGATTTTTAGAATTGGATATATCTTGTGATTTGTTTGGCTACGGATACAATTGATGATTTGATTTTATACTTAAGAAGGGTAGAAGAACATGCTTTTGATTTTTAAAATAAGGATTTTAATGAGAATATTTTCCATGATAGCAAGATTGATTTCTAGATTGTCATGTAGTGAGTTGGGAAAAATTAATGATCATAAATATATGCTGATATGACGTATAAGGCGGATTCCAAAACCTTAATTCCTTTCCTTTGATTGTTTACATCTTTTTATTGCTTTATATCTTTTGCTTAGTTTAACTATTTGCTTAATTTTATTATTTTTTTAGTATATTTAATTGCAAACTACCAATTTTTATTAAACTAGATTAGGATTAATTTGGTTAAGGTTTAATTAATTGTCCTACGTTCATTCAAGTCCCTGTGGATTCGACCTCGTTCTTGTCAAACTATACTTCAGTACAGTTCGTACACTTGCGAGTATTTTAAAATTTCACAACACCGGGTATACATACTATTATTTACATAGGATTCGATTAACGAGTAATCTTAGAGGATTTATTAATGAATTATTTTAGGAAAGTTTTAATATCAAAAAGTTATTAAAAAAAAAAATCAGCTATTTTTGTATTTTCTTAAAAATAATTTCTAAAAAGTTTATTAAACCAATGTTTTAAAATATTGGTTAACTTTCTCCATTACACAAATCCAAAGGCTTTGTAGAGAAGTGAAGGGAAGGGAAGAGAAGATAAAAGTATAAGGGGATAGAAAGGAAAAATAAAGGGAAAAATATGTCTTAGTGTGTAATGGTGAATTTAATTAATAAAGAAATAAGGATATAAACATAATTTCACACAAAAAGTAAAAACTTTTTAAGAGTATAAGAGTAATTTTATGGACTTTGATGGAAAGTTAAAAATACAAAATTGGTGGGATCCATACAATTCTTCTCCCCAAATTTCATTCACCCCGCCCCGCCCCGCCCCGCCCCCCAAACAAAAGACAAAGGGTCCTTTCTCTTCTCTTCTTTCCCTTTCCCTCGAACCAAACATGGCCAAAGAAATGACTGGCTTCGTTGGATTATTTTGGTTTTCTAGATTCGGCTAATCTAGATAGTAAAGGGATTTAAGGTGTTTAATCCTTTTACAATCAGGTATATATGCAGATTTTTTAAGGGGGACTCCTCTTTGGTTGTAAAGGTCCAAGTGATGGAGTCTTTCCTATATATAGTGTTGAAGCTAGAAATTTTTTACTGGGGTCTAATAGTAAATTAGATGATTAATTTTTTTATTAATATATACGACTTCCATATATACTATGTACAATTATCTAAAATAGTATTATAAACATAATTCAATACACAATACAAGGTTTTTTATTTATTATTATTTATTTATAAATATATTCAATACAAGTTAAGTGGATTAATTTGCCTATCAGCCTAGGCTTTCAAATTAAGTTACAACACATTAATTATAATGATTTTAAAATATATATATATATATATATATTATTAATAAGTTAAAAGATGGCTACAAATTCGACAATAATCATTGAAATGCATAAAGAATTGAATCAAATAATTAATCATATATTTTTGCCAAAACAATAATAATTTATTATATTTATAGGTTTGATAATATCTTTTTCAATCAATAATAATTCATTATATTCATAGTGATACCAAGTTTTGCTCTTGGAGTTTGCAAACTAAAAAGCACTAATCTAAGCATTAATTACTTGAAGTAAAGAAGGGAAAAGAAAAGGAGAGAGAGAGAGAGAGAGAACTAAGGGAGTGCAAATTGCAAATCTTGGCAATGGCACTATTGGAGAAATTTTTTGAAGATGAAGAATAGTGTATGGAACAGAGCCTCCTTCCATTGTTAAAAACCAAAGTAAGCCAGAAAGATTTTTTATTTAAAAAAAGAAAAAAAGAAAAAAGGAAGGAGCAAAATTTTGAAAACATTTTTCTTTCTAGAGAACATTGTTAAACCAAAAGAGTTTCTCCAAAAAACAAACAAACAGAGAATGGGGTTAGAAGAGTGTCTTCCCTACTCAAAGGTCCAGTAATCTGGTGTCCCAAATGTCCCATCATCAAAGATCTTCTTTCCTGTCCAGCAAGCAGCCCAAAAGTCCCATGTTTCAAGTCCCTGGGCTTTTTAGCATCAAGCCCCAAACTATCAGCCCTTTTTGGTGAAGTGACTTTGTTCCAGCATACCAACTGCATTACAAGTTTACAAAACTCCGTACATTAAAATGTTATTTAATTATTTATACATCCTTTATAAAATCCCTTCTTTGAGCTAATAATAAGTCCTTCATGCCATTGATACGTAAACATAATAGAGCTAATAATAAGTCCTTCATGCCATTGATACGTAAACATAATCTCTTTTTTTTTTTTTTTTTGGTCAGTTAATTAGAATAAAAGGTTTAAAAAAGGTTCTCTATAGACTATATTAGAAATGGCACACAATTGGATAACTTTTTAACACTAGACCAGTTTGAAGTGTATCAATATCATAACATTTCACATGGATATATATGCAAAAATATTGCCAAATATAACAATCATTCGATGAGAGAAATTGATTAACACGATGATTTTGTCAGTCACAGTCAATAAACATGATAACCAGGTAGCAAGAATTAACAGTCTAAGAGGGCAAAAAAAAAAAAAAAAAAAAAAAAAAAACACAAGAAATAACATGCAGAGGACAAATGAAGAATGAAAGGACAAATCAGTACCAATCTGAGCATTTCCCACACATGACAACTAAAACAACATCAATATTGAATACCAAATTATATATATATATATATATATACACACACATCAATATTTTCTTTTCATTTTATTCAAAATGGCGCATTTGTATTTCTTATAATATCTATAGCTAAAAGGAAAAAAAAATTTGAATACCAAATTCACCGATTACACCTTTTTTTCTTACTTTTCTTTTTTCAAGTTAGAAACCTGTATGATGTTATAAGACAGAACTATACACTTTGGCTGTGTTTAAAATATTTTCAGGTGAAAATATTTTTGAGATAGGAAACTATTTTCAAGTTCTGACTATCAGCTTTATAGAGAGTACGGCCATTTCTTGGAATCATTTTGATAAAACATCCTCTTCTATGGCAACGTTGGCACTGTTAAAAAAAAAAAAAAAAAAAAAAAAAAAACATAAAACATAAACATAAAGCTCCAATAGAAAATGCACACAAATATCATGCATATAAGAAAAAGGAAATATTTTTATCACCTTAAATGTCTTCTTTTTGGTTTCCAAACACAGAGAGATATGTACCTAGGAACGCGTTCAATGCCGTGCTTGCGCCTCACCTACAAAATTTTTAAATAAAGCATAAAAAAAAGGAGTAGAAGCATAAGCGAAATGAAGAAGAAGAACAAAAGGCAAATGAACTACATACATTGAAAACATATTTGAAGTTTTTGTTGTCTACTCCTTGGGTGGAGTCAGGAATTTTGGTTTGAGAGGGCCAAGGTTAAACTATCTTGTAATGAGTCACAAAAACTCAAAATGCTACATATATGTTTTTGTGCATTGGTTTAATCAATATAATTCTTATTATTAGCACTTAACAAAACTAAATGACCAATTAAGCATCTTAAATTCATTTTCACTTCTAAGTTTCTCTTAGTCCTTTTAACAACCATAAGTTCAAGCCATTCAAGAAATTAATATATAAATATAACAGCTACATCTACAAGAAGATATAATATTTTTAGAAGTTAAAAATAACAAAATCATTATAAGCCAATATGAAATTATATATAAAAATACAAGATGACTTTCAAATTTTGTGGGATTTTGTGCATTTGTAGGTTCATGGTGGTGGGGGTGAGGGGTTTCCATGGTGGTGGGGGTGGGTTTTATTGTGGGTTTGTGGTGGTGGCAGTGGATTTTGGGAAGGGTTTTGCCACTTTTTTGTGGGTTTCTATGCATATGTAGGTTCGTGGTGGTGGTGGGGGGTTGCTGTGGGGGTGGGGGTGGGTTTCATTGTGGGTTTGTGGTGGTGGTAGTGGATTTTTGGATGAGCTTTGCCTTTTGGATTTGGATTTTGTGGGTTTTTGTTGTAGTGGGTTTTGCTTCGATTTTTTTGTGGGTTTGTGTGTATCTGTAGGCTTGTGGTGGTGGTGGTGGTGGTGGTGGTGGGGTTGCTGTGGTGATATGGATGAGTTTCTTTGTGGGTTTGCAGTGGTGGTAATGGATTTTTGTTGTGAGTTCTATGTGGGTTGGCAAATAAAAAGGAAGAGAGAGAGAGGAAGGAAGAGAGAGACATGGAGAGTGAAGAGAGAGAAAGAGAGTAAATTTTTTTTTTTTTTTTAAATGAACAGTACTTGTTGTGATGTGAAAAATAAGAGTTGGGATGTAGTGTAAGTTGTAAAATAGATAAAGTAGGTTTTTAAATGCTAAAATGAGTATTTTTTTAGACACATGGATGTGAATGGTCTAAGGAAATTATGAAAAGTAGTATTTTAGAACTTTTTATTTACTTTTAAAAAAACTACTACTTCCACAAAAATGGTTTCGTAATTAATTAAAGTATCAAGACACTTAAAAAAAAGTCCTAGAGACTATCATAAAATATATAATTTTAACTTGAAAAAATCAACCCAAAGGATTAAAATTTTCCCAAATAATTTCTTCTCACTTTGTAAGTTGCAATTTTATTTTATTTTTTGTTAAATATGTTATTACTTCTTTACTTAAAATTTTCTTATTCACATTATTATAGTAATTGATCTAATATTTGGAAGAACAACAACCAAAAAAAAAAAAAAAATGAATATTTTGAGTTACATTTAAAGAGAAACAAACGAAAAATGGAATTGTGAAAAAATGAATATTTTGAGTTACATTTAAAGAGAAACAAACGAAAAATGGAATTGTCAGGGTGTGGCCTTGAAGTGTGGGGGTTTGGGCCTGAAGGGATCTGGTCACCCCATCCGCAAGGGTTCAAGCCTATGAGACCTAGAATGACCCGCAAGGCTGAAGCCTAGGATCACTGGACCATAATCGTCCCATTGAGAGGGTGCGCAAGGATCGAGCTTCGATCGGCATGTGTGCCGATAGTTGGCCTTGCTAAGAAGACAAGGGTGGGTCAGCTTAGGCAACCGAACGCTAAAAAACTGCCTTTGGGGAATTTGTTGTCGAGCATGAGATGGCGTCTGGAACAAGTTACAAGGGAATCTGACAGGGTTTAGACCCCTTAAACCACAAATAAATTGCGTAGCCTAGATTAATTAGCCAAGTTTTTACTTAGTCAAATTAAGCAATTCTAGGTTAAAACAATAACAAAATCATATCATGCATGTAAAACATATAAAGCAGCGGAAAATAAATAACACAGTGATATGATCACCCAGGAAAACCAAACCGGTAAAAAACCTGGGAAGGATTTTACCCACCGATCCTCAAGGCAAAACGGAATCCACTAAGAAAGAATTGAAGTTGTTACAAAAGGACTTACAAGCTCCCTGCTTGACTTCCTAATGCTACCCACCAGTAGTAACTTCCTGATACGACCACGCGCAGGCTCCGAATCCACGGACTACTTCTTTCTTTGTCTTCCTTCAATCAGGTACAAGCTCCTCGCTTGTTAATCTTTAAGTTTCAAAGGCAGCAACCAAGTTGATAATCTAGATGTAGATGAATCTCAATCTTGAAAACCCTAAGTTATGTGTAAAGGAAAGCTCCTCTAGATCTCACAAGAGATTTACACAAAACCGCAATGTATGAGCAACAACACAACTTGTGCAACTCTGGAAAACGTAGCTAGGGTTTTCTTTATATACCTAGGGCAAAAACATAAAACCCTAAACGTTTAAAGAGTTAGGGCTGAGTTGGAATTCTGCAGAAAAACGCATCTGGGCCGACTTTCGATCGATTGAGAATTACATTCGATCGATCGAGCCAGGCCGAGAAGCTCCAATGCTTCTGCAGTCTCTCGATTCCAACTTTACAATATTAAACCAACTTTGAGCTAGCCTAAACACGACTAAATACATTGTTTTGATCATGGTTTGCCAACATTACAAATTAGGTTCTAAATACATAAAATCCTAAGACCTTAAAACCTAACAAACTTCCCCTTTGGCAATCCGTGACAAAACACAAATCAAAAGCTCAAAGTTTACAAGTAAAAAGCCCTTTACAAAATAATGCTCATAAACAAAAGTTCAACCTAACTACTATCCATCGGTTGCAAGTGTAGACAGCAGTTTTGTTGAATCAACCTGTATATTCCTGAAATACTCAACAAACACATAAACGCATGTGTGGCAGAAAATAGTATATAAACAGGTATAATATTCTTGTAAGATTCACACAACACAAAATAAAGATATATATCAATGAATCAACTCATAAATATAAATCAATAAGCAATGAATCATAAGACAAGAATCAAACTAAAACATGTATATCAATATATCAATCAATGTTACTCCCCCTAACATGAATATCCCCAAAAAATGATATACAAAGTGAAGCACCTAGATACAATCTAATAAACTCCACAAAAAATATCCCATGCTAAAAAAATATGTCTCCCCCTAACTACAAAAACTCCACAAAAGGTCAAAACTCCTCTACAAGTCAAAAATATATCCACTCTCCCTTTTTGTGACGGAATGCCAAAGGGCAATCAAAAGTCGCCATCAAAAGGTGGTGGTGAAGGTGAATGAAGACGTGCAAGATCAGCTCGCAGAGCACGCATCTCGTCCAGCAGGTCCACCAAAATCTGACCATGAGCCGCCTGAACGGTCATGACAGTCTCCAAAGTACGACGAACATCGAAGTCGGTCGCAGGAGGTGGAGGAACAGCAGCATCCGCATCATCACCAACTGGATCAGGAATATCCTCACCAGCAAGACCTGTAGAAGATGAAAGAGAAGGAGGAGTGCTAGAAGAGGGATTAGACCTAGGGTGTTTAGAACCAGCTCGAAGATGAGCGGCCCTCTGTCTAAGAAAAGACGCACCTATAGGACCGATGACATGAACAGACTTAGAAGCAGGGAAATCCTCTAAACCTAGATACAATAAAATCCTATGAATGAAAATAGGATGGACGAGAGCATGAGCAGAAGATGAACTCCTATAAACTTCGTTCAAAGAACGAAGAAAAAGATGAGGAAAACTAATAGGAGCATCTATAACAAGAGTGTACAGAAAAACACACCTCTCAAGAGGAATGGTGTGCAGATGAGAAATAGGCCAGAGTGAGTGACATGCTATCCTAGAGAAAAGATAGGTAGTCTTAGGAAGCTCAGCAGAGGTGATCCGAGGATCAGAACCCCACTGGATAGATGACCCAGTGATGTAAGATATGACATCACTCAACTCGGGTGACTCATCATAGGGATAGACAGGATCCCTAACCAAAGGTACCTCAAAAGCATCAGCCACTACCTGAGGAGTAATGGAGTACTCTACGCCTCGTATCCAACTCCTAACAAGAGTGTTGGAATCATAGACGCGGATCGAGATGTTCGAGTAGAACTCTCGAATCAAGGTAGCCGGAGGAGGAGGGTCAGACACAGCAAACAAGGGAAGCCAACCCCTACGCTCAAAATTTGCCCTAATGGCAGGATCAAGCTCATCTAAAGAGACAGACCGCTCAGCCCAAATCTTCCTCTTAAGGTTTAAAGTATCATAAAGCTCTTGGTTTTTCTCACTAGGGAATCGCTCACTATCAAAGGAGGGAGGGGAAGGAGTAGGAGTGGGAAGAGTCCTACGTGCTCTAGTCTTCCTAGGCATGGTGCTAAGGAAAAGGACAGAGACACAAAGAGAAAACCAAAAAGAACAAACACAAAGACCAAGGGCAGACTGCAAGTTAGACAAAAAAAATATAGAATAAAATTCTATATGATGCATGAACATTAACAATGTTATGATGCATGAACTAATGCAGTAACCAAGATCAGATTAAGTTCAAATTCACAAAATTGGCTTGAACATAGAGTTTCTTAACAAAAACCCAAAAAATTTGAGAACCACTTGAAAATTTTTGTACTAAATTGATGAACCAATCATTACAGACTATTGAAAACAGTTTATAATAACCAATTGCATCAATTACACAAGCCAATTTCATCAATTAAACCCAATTTCACAAAAATCCCCAATTCGGATCAATTATAAACCCTAGAAATTTAAGTTTTCCACAAAACACAAAATTGATCAAATTAATCACTCAAGAACATGTCTATAGGGTGTCTCCAACAAAACCCATTGATCAATTGCAACAATTTGGTCCGAATCAACAAAAATCCCAAAAAGAAAAGTTCCGAAAATCTCCTCTAAAATGCATGAAAAATGCATGAAATAATGAAAATAAATTGAAAAGGAGGGGTAAAATAGACATACCGGCTTGAGGAGAGAGATTCTTTGCAAAAAATCCGGAAGAAAACGACAAAAAATTGAACCTTTTTGGGCTGCCTCGTCGGAGAGAGAAAAAAGTTTGAAAAAAAGTTTGAAATAGATCTTTGAAAAGTCAGATTTCCTCTTTTTAAAAAGCTTCTTCACGATATTCGATCGATCGAAAATTACATTTGATCGATCGAATGTGACAGTCATTTTAGCACATTCTGAGGCACTTTTTCGATCGATCGAAAATCAGGTTGGATCGATCGAAATGGGCAGAGGCACACTGAATTTTGGGGAAAAACACAGTTTTGAAAAATTGCAAACCCAATTTTGAAACAACTCCTCAAAGCATTTGATCAATGAATACAAAATGTATGAGTATGAGATGGAATGCATCTTCAAAAACCCAAATTTTCAAAAACCCAATTTCATCAAAAACAAGATTCAATTAACCTCCCATTTAATTTTCTTAAGCAACAAGTATGTTGTGCACAAATCTCAAGATATTTTTAAACTTGGTTGGTCAGACCAAGGACACACACACTAACATGTACAGTGTTTAACAAAGAGTAACTTGTGAAGTGTGTGAAACTAGCAAATACTTGAGATACATGTGAGGTGATATGTGAATAGTAATCAAGCACAAAGTCTACACAATTCATCACATAGAATTTAAAAGAGACTATCACCTAAAGAGTTACATCCTATAACTCTCACATCTCCTAGAACAAAAGCTTGCAATCATGTAAGTTTCTTTCATTTTTGCCTCTTATTTATATGAATTGGCATTCAGCCTAATAGTACACACCGGTTTGAATTAAGTGAATTAGCATCAAGCCTAATAGTACACACCAGTTTTAATTTAATTGAGGCTACACCTTATGTTCTTTTTGTGCATGTGCTACATTTTCTCGAGTACAAAATCTTATGATATGCACTAAGGTGTTCATGATTGGCTAGTGAATAGTGGTGAGATGGTTATTTATGCCTTTCTCAAAAGGATCAAGTCCGATAGTCAAATAACATATGACTTCAAGATCAAGACAAAGTGATTAAAAAACCACACACATCTTTCCCACACAACATGCACTACAAAGTTTCAACTAGTTAAGTGCAGTAAATAAGCTCATCAAAGGTAAACAAGGTACACTAGACATGACATGTGTAAAAAGAATGACCAACCTTGTTTTCAAAAAAAATCAAGAAAATTAGTGTTCAACAAAAATTTTGCTTTCTCCTTTTTTTTTTTTTTTTTTATTATTATTATTAAAAGAGAAAACAAATAAATCCTAGAATGAAATGCATGTATGTAATGCAATGCAAGTCCTAGAACAAAAGAAAAACACAAAAACCAAATAACAATTGGTCGCAACAGAATAGAGCAATGAAGCACAAGGACCAAGTCAGAAAGACTCAGTTAGTTCGAGTCTTTTGCATCCAAAACTTTTTAGATGCACCCCGAGCATTGGAGTTCTTATTCACATTAGAGTGATTCCCAACTCCAGAATTGGAATAAAGGTTTAACGCCTTTACCAATTCACCAATTAGTGCCATAGGATCTTGTGCTTGAGGCACAGGCACTTTTGGTCTTTTTGCTCTCTTGTCAGCTTGAAGCTTGTAACAGTTAGGACGGATATGTCCAGACTTACCACAATAATGACAAACCCAAGCAGGTTTACCATGCATCTTGTCCTTAGGTTTGGTAGGCTCCTTAGGTTTGGATTCTCTTAAGTCTACCCTAATCTTCTTTGGAGGTGAAACTTCTACAGGTTTAACAACCTCACTCACAGGGGGTTTAATGGTTTCACTCACAACCTCACTCACAAGAGGTTCAGAAGAAGAAGAAGAAGGAACAAAGACAGTGGAATGGGGTCCAGAATCAAAGATGCTTTCAACATATCCTAACCCAGCTTTATCAGAAGGATACTTTTGAATATTCAGCATATGATCAAGTTTAGAACTAGCAGATCTAGCAACAGATAAATCATGTTCCAAAGTTCTAACTTTATCAAGCAAAAGCATATTTTCAGATTTAACATTATTCAAAAGATCATTAGCATCAAATAGTTTTACAAGCAGATTTTTCTTTTCAAGCTCAAGAGCATCAATTTTCTTCAGGCCTAGATCAACTTTCATAGCATCCTTTACAGCAATTTTGCAAAGTTTGTTATAGGCCTCTTAAAGATCTGCATCTGCAGAGAGTTCCCCATCAGCAGGGTTCTCCTCAGCAGATATGCTTTCATCAACTTCAGCAGTAGCAGTGAAAGCAATGAAGTTTCCATCCTCGTCACAACCGGACTCATCATCAGAAACCTCATTATTACTAAGAGTTACAGCCATAACTTTACCCTTATTCCTTAAGAAAGTAGGACATTCAGATTTGACATGACCATACCCTTGACAACCATAACACTGAGGACCCCAATAGTTATTAGAAGATTGACCTACTTGTTCTCTAGGTTTTTCAAAATTATTAACCTTAGTGGGATCATTCTTCCTAAAGTTTCTAGGTTCAGCAGTGTTGGTATTCCTTGCCTTCCTATTTGTGTTTCTAAGAAAATTTCTAAAGTTCTTGGCAAGGTAAGCTTTCTCCGTGGGAGAGAGCTCATCATCAAATCCACCAGCTTCAACATCATCAACAGACTTAAGAGCCATTGATTTGGATTTGGCAGTCTTGGGAAGGTCAGACTCATAGGACTGAAGAGATCCTACAAGCTCATCCACAGGGATGGAATCAACATCCTTACTCTCAGTAATGGCTGTCACTTTGGGTCTAAAGTCTTCAGTTAAGGATCTAAGAATTTTCCTAACAACTTTAGGTTGATCATAGACTTCACCCAAATTATAAGCAGAATTAACAATATCATTGAGTTTAGCATAAAACTCATCAAAGGTTTCATCATCAGACATTCTAATGCTTTCAAACCTAGAAGTTAATTGCTGCAATTTGTTTATTTTAACAGCCTTTGTGCCCTCATGCACAGTTTGGAGGATTTTCCAAGCAGTATGAGCAACCTCAACATTAGAGATCCTCTTAAATTCCTCCATTGAAACAGCATTAAAAATGGCATTCATAGTTTTGCTATTAAATGCAGCTGCTTCTTTCTGAGAAGTTTGCCACTCACTCACAGGAGTAGTGGGCTTCTCCCAACCATATTCAACAGAGTTCCAAACTCTCTCATCAATGGATTTCAGGAATGCTTTCATCCTTACTTTCCAGTAGGCATAATTGTTCCCATCAAAGTGAGGAGGAACAAACAGAGAGTGTCCATGCTCCATGACAACCGGGGTCAAGGATCAACTCAGAGATGAAAATCTCAAACAAAAGAGCAACCTGCTTTGATACCACTTGACAGGGTTTAGACCCCTTAAACCACAAATAAATTGCGTAGCCTAGATTAATTAGCCAAGTTTTTACTTAGTCAAATTAAGCAATTCTAGGTTAAAACAATCACAAAATCATATCATGCATGTAAAACATATAAAGCAGCGGAAAATAAATAACACAGTGATATGATCACCCAGGAAAACCAAACCGGTAAAAAACCTGGGGAGGATTTTACCCACCGATCCTCAAGGCAAAACGGAATCCACTAAGAAAGAATTGAAGTTGTTACAAAAGGACTTACAAGCTCCCCGCTTGACTTCCTAATGCTACCCACCAGTAGTAACTTCCTGACACGACTACGCGCAGGCTCCGAATCCACGGACTACTTCTTTCTTTGTCTTCCTTCAATCAGGTACAAGCTCCTCGCTTGTTAATCTTTAAGCCTCAAAGGCAGCAACCAAGTTGATAATCAAGATGTAGATGAATCTCAATCTTGAAAACCCTAAGTTATGTGTAAAGGAAAGCTCCTCTAGATCTCACAAGAGATTTACACAAAACCGCAATGTATGAGCAACAACACAACTTGTGCAACTCTGAAAAACGTAGCTAGGGTTTTCCTTATATACCTAGGGCAAAAACATAAAACCCTAAACGTTTAAAGAGTTAGGGCTGAGTTGGAATTCTGCAGAAAAACGCATCTGGGCCGACTTTCGATCGATCGAGAATTACATTCGATCGATCGAGCCAGGCCGAGAAGCTCCAATGCTTCTGCAGTCTCTCGATTCCAACTTTACAATATTAAACCAACTTTGAGCTAGCCTAAACACGACTAAATACATTGTTTTGATCATGGTTTGCCAACATTACAAATTAGGTTCTAAATACATAAAATCCTAAGACCTTAAAACCTAACAGAATCCTTTAAAGAAGTGAGGATCCTTGGGGATTTACATGGACGTGAGATGACGTGCATGGCAGAAAAACAATGATAATCAAACCACTAACCAAGTACTATAAAAGAGGGATGAGGCAGAAAGGCAAGGGAGTTGGAAGCAAAAGGGAAGAAACAAAGGAGAGAGAGAGAGAGAGAGTGAGGAAAGTGAGAGGGAAACACTGGGAAACAGAGGGAAGTCAGGGGAAAGGCCTTAGTTTAGGGCTTAGAGAGGACGAGCTAGATTAAGCTGAGAGCCCCATTAGTAGGATCGAAGTATAGCCCACATACAAATTAATTGGGGGCCCAATTATCAACTTATCAAGGGGTATTCGGTGCCCACAAGAATATATCACTTACACCAATTTCTCCTCATAATTGTGCAACACCAAGATTTAGACCATTCATACAAATGAAATACAATATCTTATCAGAAAAAATTGCCAATTTATTGTATAACTTATGTGGTGCAATAAATCTTTTAAGCACATGTTATTTAGAATTGAAAAATTTTCCTTTCTTCTAAATTGTAAATGACAATGGAAAATTGTTTCAACGATGATAGAGCATGAATATGCTACATATTTAATTTTTAAAAAATTTCTCGTGCAACTAGTAGAAATAATTAGGAGCCAAACCACAAATTTACTAGAAAATAACTACAAAATATTGCTAATGCGAAGTCCAAAGTAATCTTACAAGATATTGCTAATTCCATAAAATTCATGTTAACTGAGATTCTACAAGATGAGTCAAAAGTAGAACATGTGAGACCATTCTCAACACTTCTGCATCCTATAAAAGTATACCCTTTTGAGATCTTTATATATGCATATTACCTTAAGTTCTCAATCTTGGACACTCTTCAACTAATACCACCAACAAGAAACTGGAAATTCTCCAAGGTTTTTGCATTCTCAAAAAAATAATTGCTTAGGGTTTCTTTATCTGCACTTCCTCTACGATTGTCAATCTTAACAGTCTTCAAGCAATGCCTCCAACATGGAAATGGAAGGAATTTGCAACAGCTAGAATTCTCCCCTTTATAAACAGGCTTTTCATATGATAGCTGAAATATACAAGCAACCAGTTCGTTAGCAATATGTAAAGGCCAATAAAAACACCATCTTGAGTTAAGTCACAATAGCATTAAGGGCAAAAGAGAAAACGTTGGGTGAAAAATCAAATAATGATTGCAGTGACAATCAGATTTTACTGTGAAATTATTTTCATAATTGCACTAGTATTGAAAAATTACCTTTGCCACTTTTGTCATCGATTGTCAAGCAAATTTTTTTTTTTTTAAATTATAAGTAATAAATTCTGCTAAAGTTTTCTCTCTCTCTCTCTCTCTCTCTCTCTCTCTCTCTCTCTCTTGTTTAGATTCAGATATAAGTTGCTAGAAATTCTGTAAAGCAAATTATGTTCTTCTTTGTGATAATTACAGACATGTTACTTTTTTTGCTGAATAACAAATAGGTTACTTCTTACTTGATATGGCTGACCCTTTGATTAATGATACAAAGATTTGGGCTCATAAATGATAAAACTTACTAAAATACTGTTAGAAATATGAAATAATTGTTGTAATCCTTTTAGTTAGGTAGTTGGTTGAAATTAAGATGAGTTAGTTAGGATTTGAGCAAATGTAACTCATTTAACACATGGCTTAATTCATAAAGCACATGTTGAATTAATTAGTCAATTATCTTGAGCCATGTGGGTCAATGATATTAGAGCTAGTCTCTAGGTTCCTAACAAATACTCATGTTGGGAAATTTCTACACGAGAACAACAATTACTTAGAGAAAGACAAAGACTTCTCCTTCCTATTTAATTTTGACTTTGAATCTAAATTGCTAAATTGGGCACCTACCCAAACCTCACCTAGACCTCATAAAAGTGGAAGTTTTGTGCCTTGTATATGACCTAAATTGCCATGATTTTCCTGTAGTAGTGCAATTAGGTTTCTAGATTTTGCTATCAAGTTCCATCCTTATTGCTTTATGTACAATCATCCAATGGGGAATTGAACAAAGGCAATACCACAATGATTTTGAAAGGCCTAACTAAAAAAATAAAGAAAAGAAAGTTTGGATCACTAAAACCTGTATATTGGTTCTGGATTGTGTAGATCAAGGGATCATTGTCGTAGTGCACCTAGGTGAAGCCTAAAAGGAGTTGCAGTAATTTCAATAATAGAACATATTTGCTCAAAAATCTAATCACTAAATTATATGTGCTTATTATATCCTCAATACTTGCAAATTTCAAGAAAATTGAAGATTAATAGCTATATCATCAATCAAATATTTAAATTTCAAGTTTTTATGATATAAAATTTTATATAAAAAATAAGTTTATTGATTGAATGATAAATAATATCCGATTTCAATGAAATTTGACATGCGCGTTACTAACATAAACAACATGCAATCCAACGAGTTAAAATTTTAAAATTCATATCTAATAGAAAGATATATGAATAGTTTGAAAGGTTTTTTTCTAAATTAATTTGGAGAGAAACTTTGTCTATAATTAAATATAAAATTCCAAATTTTGATGTAATGTTTGTTTTGTGCATGTTTGGAAAAAAAGGGGGGGGGGGGGGGTGTCAGACCATTCTCCTTAAACAGGCATCATATATAGAAATAACAAACATTTAGACAATAAGGACTTCCCTAACTATTAACTACACCAGAATCCTTACCACATGAAAAAGAAACCGGCTTAGCATGAGAAGCAAAAACACATAACAAGAATGATCTTTTACAATAATGAATTTGTTTAAAGCAATTAAAGTACTATTTAGCAATTTCATCAATCGAAAAATAGGGAGCAAAATTCAAGATTCTAAGAAATAAATAAATAAATATAATACCTTGAAAGATATTTTGTCATAATCATCAGGCTTAAATAAGGAGCCGGCTTCTATTGTTAGAATGTCCAGAAGAGGAGAAATCCAAAGCAAGCTATCCACAAGTTCCCCAATTGCATATCTTGTAAACGACAGTGGAGAAGATAAAAACAAATGCAAATGCTTGACATTATATGCTGGTGATGATACGGTTTTTCTCAATCTTTTTGGAATAATCGCATTCTTCACAAATTAAACAAACAAACAAACAAATTAGACTTAATTTTACAGTAAATGTTAATATTTGATATTCAAGAGAACAAATGTAAGGAAAGAAAAATTAATACAAAAGAAATCAATGAGCTAGGAAGATGAGTAAAAAAATAAATCATAAATACCTCGGCCGACTGAAGTGACAAACTCAATAACTTTGAATTACTCAGCTTTGAGAGGAATTCAATCTTCTTAACATTCCAAGGATCATCACGACTAATCATGCCATAAGTAGCTACCGACAGATTTAAAGCATTCGATGATGATAACGATATTACAGAACGAGTATAATGATTGAATCTACATAATTTAGGAGCATCAAGCTTGACTTCAACTAGATTCCAGCACGCGAGTAGGGCCAATGATTTTAGCTGATCACTTGAAATCTCAATTCTCTTCAGCAGAGAGCAACATGTTAGTTCTAAGGTCTCAATGAGTGGAAGTTCAGAGAGATGGTCATTGAGCCAATCGTCTGTTATACATGCTTGTAACTTCAACTTCTTAAGATTTTTACAATGGACCAGGTTAATCTCACATGATGTCTGAACTATATGAACACTACAAAGATTTGGTGCTTCCAACTCAACTCTCTCAAGGTCACGATTTTCTTCAATGCCAATAGCCATTAATCTATGTTGACATGACAATTCTATACCTTTCAAACCATAACACCATTTCAAATTCATGTCTTCTAGCGCAGGACACCCAACAACTAGTTTTTGTAAAAATTGATTATCCATATGAACTTCAACTAAACACACTTTTCTTAAAGAGGACATGTTTATAAGACCACCAGTACTACTTGTATCGAACTTACAGCGATGTAAACTCAACAAACTCAATGATTTAGAAAGCAGAACACTCTGAGGCAAGCAATAACATATACTAGCAAACCTTTCAAAACCAAGATTCAGCTCTTCCACGTTACTCTCAAGTGCAAAGCTAAGCCAGCGGTCAACACGAGACGCTGATTTCTGCCTACCCAAGCGGTCGCTGAGTGTAAAATTCTTTACAAGAAGCCTCTGCGTTCTTCGGCTCTCTAAATTTTGCTCCACAAAACTGTATAAGTCCCCTCTCTTCAGCCAGACATCCCGGCCTTTCGTGATTTTTGATAACGAGTTGAAATAGGTTTGATCAAACCGAAGAATTGGGAATGTCGACCACACATGTTTCCATCTTTTGGCCAATATTGCACATTGAAAAACTTGTTTAAATGGAAGGAATGAGAGGATGTGTTGTAGAATAGGTTCTGGCAATTCTGATATACGGTCCATAACATAACATAGAAAGGCTCAAATTTGAGAAGAAACGATGTTGTTGAAGTATGCTTATGTAGGAGACACTCTTGTGTATATATAATACATAGACGGTAGTTCTTATAAAGCTAAGTAGAAGAGTCCTAGGACAGTGGGACTAGGAAAAAAGATTCCTAAGCAAATTCGAAAAACAATTATTGCTACTTTTTATTAATTATTAGTTAAAATAAAATTTTTATTTTGTATAAAAAAAAAATAATAATAATAAAATAATTATTAGATTCGATGAATCATGAATGAATAGAATTTCTTTTTCATTCCAAAAGCTGAAACTAATATGATCTCGTCCTATTTGAAAGTAGTGGGCTTTGAAATATTTATTGTCCGGTATCTGGAATTAAAGCCCATGCCCACATCCTATTAAAAAAAAAAAAAAAAAGCCTATGCTCATTAATGGGTTGGCCCCTGAGCACATAATTTGGCCTGTTGGGCCTTTTTTGTATGAGCCCAAAAAAGTATTTTAATTATGCCTGCTTCAAGGCCTAAATAAGCTAAGCGGAAGGGATCTATAGTTACCATAGTTATTTTTTAATTTTTAATTTTTATCGAGATAGTTATTTGAATTGTGCACAAACGTGTTCTGAAACCAAAACAATGTCAACAAAGCAACTCCGTTTTATTTTATTTTTTTGGTGCGAACAAAGGATGAGTACGATCCAAGTTGAGTTCAAACCGGATCCACACTCAACTCGAAAGAATTGGCCCAAACTCTCTCTCACTCTCACCCAAAATTCACACTTTTGGGTCAAGTTGGGTATGTGGCGGGTAAATCGGGTTTGAGTTGGGTCAACTTCTTTCTTTCTTTTTCTTTTTTTTTTTAAATAAAAAATATTTTTTTTTAAGTGTATTAGTCAAATGGTTCATTAATCATTATACAACTTACAATGATATCAAAAAGTTTAAACTAATTATAACTAAATTTAATATTGATCACGCCATGCTATTTTTAAATGTGACAAATTTTATTTATGTAATATACCAACAATTTAAAACCTGAAATAATACTTCAATTCTTACAACATTTTACAATATTTTAAAACCTGTGACTATTTTATAATATTTTTACAAATTGTTGATGTAGCCAACTTCTTACAAATTTTTATCTTGGCCTATCATTGACATCATTTTTCCATTAACTAATAATAACTCACCACATCAGCGATTGGAAAATTTTTTGTAAAAAAGTTTGTATCTCTAGCATCACTCTTAATTCTTAGATTACATTTAAATTGCTTGATCTTCTCATTAACAATAGTTAATCTTCATGTCTACCTTGATTCAAATAAATTAACTTGTAACTGAAATGACACATCTCCATGCACAAAATGCTTAAAGATTTAGGGGTAAAAGGGGTTTGATCTGCGAGTTAACAACATATTGTAATTATCCAAAAAAAAAAAAAAAAACTTATATAAAATCTCACCAATCACACCCCTAATGAAAGTCAACTAAGCAAACTCAACTAAGCTAAACACGCAGCCTCTTGAAATAGCAAAAATTCACTTGTATGTGCATTCCCATCTCCAAGTCCCAGCCGTAAATTAAAGGCCTTAATACAATTTTATTTACATAAGACCTCTATCATGGACGGCAATAAAAAATATTTTATGTTTTTTTTAATAATCGGGCGGGTAGGGTTGGACCTGAGAGTGACCCAAGACTTGAAGTAAACCAGAATATGTGGCCCGAACTCAACCCGAGTTTCCATTCAACTCGCCTAAGACCTGAAGGGTTAGGTAGGGATGCACGGGTCTGTGCTTAGCTCTAAGTGCGATCATACCAACACTAATACTCTAAATTCCATCATAACCTAATTATTTATTTATTTATAATTAGATAGTTGAGAGTATGAGAATTTGAATCTTGGGTGTCTTCATTAGAAATACTAAAAAAATGTTTGTTGAATTATAAGGCTTTTGGTCAAAGCAGACAATGGGGACATAAGGACAGGACCAAACATACAGGCAGAAGGTCTCCCAATAAAACAGGTGAGCATCTCAGTAGGACTAGGCTCGATCTCCTATAAGAAAAGGGAAAATCTGGGAGCCAGCGATACTTAAAGAGAATTTTTGTTTAGAACCCAAATTGATTGGACAACTAATTTTTCAGTTAATTAGCAATTAAGTTAATTATGTGATCACAATTGTAACAATTCAATCACAATCACATCATCATTAGATGAGTTTATACAAATCTGCAATGACACATTAGATTGGTGGCTTTAAGGTTTCACACTTGATCACCAATATGTTATGCAAGCAGACTTGAATTCAAAACACGTCAAAGTTTGAGTTTACGATTTTTTGATGGATTAAAGTTGCAAGGAATAGTTGTTGAAAACTCTATTTCAATCCATTGAGCATGGATTGAATATCTGTTGGAACCTCTTGAATCTTGATTGATGGAGACTAGATCAAGTGGCCGTCAAAACCAAACAGAAAGTCTTCTTTGAATTGTATTTTCACACTTAATTTGATCATGGACATTGTGTAAAACATTATAGACAATGATTTTACATTGTAATGGAATTTGTCAATAAAAAACCTAACACTAAAAATATGAAAACTCTAAGAGGTTTGTATTGGTGGTGTTAATTGTTTGCTCTCTTTTATAAGGGAAACCATAATTCAAATCTCTCCCGCATTTAGTGTAATAATTGTATTATTAAAAAAAGAAAAACACATAAAACAAAAATTTCTCTTAAAAAAAACAAAAAACTAAGATTTCTTTCAAAGAGTACTACATGATTATTTAGAATATTAACCTTATGTGCACATTTAATATATATTCACATTGCTACTAATTAAATGCGAGATGTGAGTACTATCTTCCTTTTTTCTTTTTTTTTCTTTTTTTTTTCTTTTTTTTTTTTTTAAGAAACAAGTGTGACTATCTATCAAGTCATATTACTTCTAATTTGGTCATATGATTATTACCAACACGTATAGAAAGTGAAAACTAAAACAAAATTTTCTCTAAAAAACAAAAAACTAAGTTTCTTTCAAAGAGTACTGCATGATAATTTAGAATATTAATCTTATGTGCACATTTGATATTCACATTGCTACTAATTAAATACGAGATGTGAGTACTATCTTCCTCTCCTTTTTTTTTAAGAAACAAGTGTGACTATCTATTAAGTCATATTACTTCTAATTTGGTCATAATGATTATTACCAACACGTATAGAAAATCTTTCTATCTGAATCTGTATAACAACCAACAAATGATGGCCCACATGTTTTACTTCTAAATTGGTCGGTGAGTACTTAGTCAAAAGAGAGACTAGGTATTTATCCAATTACGTTTTTTATGGGGGGAAGCATTATCGTCCTCAAAGCGTGTGGAAAGATTTCAATTTTCTACTTGTTAACTTTTTTTGTAAGTTTTTATGTATTATTTTCAACTAATATGGAGATGAGTTGAAAGTGACGTTGCTGTGTTACGAGGAAACACTGAATATTACCTGCCGTCCTCGATTGCCAATAGTATTTTGAAAAAAAAAAATAAGGAGTTGCTATTGGTGATTTTGCTTAATGTGTGACCCACAACCACAATGTGACTTGTGTGAATTCAACGTTAACAAAACAAAAATAAAATAAAATAAAATAAATAAAATTAAGGAAACAAGAAAACATCAATTTCTTGGAAAATTCATTGCCCTATGACTTAGGGAAAAAAATTGACAAAAGGGATTTAATGAAGTTGCTTTGGTTGCATAGATAACCTCTTGATGTGAAGAAAAAAAAATGATATTTTTAATTAATACATATGTACATATTGTTGGGGGATGATAACACCTTGAGAGATTTAAAGGGATCAAGGGATTTTTAAAATATATATTTTTAATGCTAGATCAAAAAATTAATATAACATGGCATCATTTAATTTTAAAACGTAACTCAATAGATTTGGACCTAAATATGTAGCTAGTATTAATTTATCAAATTTTAGTATTAAAAAAAAAAAAAAAAAAAAAACTCAATTTGTTTTCTTACGTATTAAATTTCCACTCACGTGTGTATATAAGCACATTGTTTTTTTTTTGTAATTTCGGCATTGAAGTGTTCAAAAATACACATGCTTTTACACTTGCATGAAAACAACACGTAGGGCTTCAATAATATAACCGTCACCTATATAATCCAATTTGTAGAATGGGAATCCTCTCTCCTATTCTTGACGTTCGACTTATATGTATACTCGAACTACAATATGTTTTGTTGATTTTTATTTTTTTCGAACTTTCGGTATTTTATAGAGAAAGAAAAATAAAATACACATGACACGTGGTCGGTGGAAGATTTTTATTTTTTATACCAATTTGCGCATTCACATCGCATCAAATTTCACAACACGATAAGTACGTATGGATTTGTTTCTATACATTCATCATGAATGATAAATCAAAACAATAGACATAAAATTGAATACAACTAAAGAAAAGTTATACTCTCCGACATGATAGTAGTCAGACAAAATCCAATAGATGTGGCTACAATATAGCTTTCGTGTAGTTTGTGCATAGATAAAGACTTGACAAGATCTTTGCCCCTCCATACAGGCCTATGTTTAGAATGGTAGTTTATTGTTTTCACGGTCGTTGCTTTCTGTTTCTCAACCCTTTCTCTACCTACTGTTCTTTCTTGGAACATTCTTTCTAAGACAATTATGACAACCTTTCTCTTTCTCTCTGTCTCTTTCCTATTCCTGTTTGTAACTAAGAAGTGAAAGAAAACAAACTTTGGTCTTTACAAAGAAAACTTATACTATTATGTATTTGACAGATTCTTTCTCACATATTAGTTGGGTGTAGAATGAAAAAACAAAATCTAAGTGTTTATCACCTATTTTTTCCAAATAAAGAAAATTAATAAAGTAGGTTAAATGTGTGCAACTTTGAACCCTTCAAGTTCAAACCACTTGTGGCATTTTCAAGTCACACGATTTTTTTCCATTCTATGACAAGTTGCTTTGATGAGCACAAAATTTCAAAGACTACCATATTTTCTGCGATCTTTGTCTATTACGTATTTGAAGGTACCAGCTCAGTGAACTACACTTTCTTGGCAACTTCAAAGCATACGTAGTATTATATATAAAGGAGGGAAATGGTCTTATATATTAAAAACTAAACTAGAACAGTAACACACACCACACTCGCACAAAAGAAATGGAGAGGTATACCTCAGGCAAGAACTCTGAACGAACTGAGTTTGTATCTTCAGGTGCGAATCTCAAAGTTCTATTTAATTGTTCATTTCTTTTTTGTGTTATTTACTTAAGAGTAATGGCTGTAGAAATAATCATGGTGTAGTTCTGAAACATGTAACTAATATGAAACATTATTCTTAACATTTACAGACGTTTTCAGAAATCTTAACACTTAGAATGGAGCATATTTTAACCAAAAAAATAAATGTGGTGAGTTATTCTTAGAATGAAACATATTTTAAAAAATGAAAGTAGTAATAAATTTTGATTGCTTTTGGAGTGCATGCCATCATGAAACTTGTTTCTCAGCTCTCATGAATACCTGTGAATCCATGTGATGATAGAAGCTGATTGGATTCTTGTTATAGTTTAAGTATGAAAATAATATGGCATTAAGAAAAATGAAACGTTTTTCCTCCTTTGCTGTGTTTTTAAACATGACTGCATTTTTAATACAGTGAAAAAAACAATTTTATAATTCTTGAAGAGCTTGCAACTTTAATTCATTTGCATAACTTGTTGAGCAGGTTGATCTGTCAAAATTCACACACTCATACCCTCACTGCTTTAAAACTAGTGGGATACCCTTTTCTTTGCTCTCATCATCATTTATAGAGACTGGAAGGCACAAGCGCCTTGGCGTAGAAGAAGTAATGGTGAGATTCATCAACTGTGAGTCCAAGGAAAGGAAGGATATCTTCAAGCAAGGTGATCCAAGTGACATTGATAAATATGAGGGGTTAGATAGCATGATAATTGAAGAAAAGGAAAGTGGGATAGCAAGAAGATCCAAGAAGCGGAAAGTGGAAGGGTTAAGGCTGCAAACAACTGTTTCATTCAAGAAAGTGTTGCTGGATGAAAATAGTTCTGATTTGGAGGAAAATGCCAATGATTCAAGCAATAAAGTATATCCTGCGGTCGCTTTGCCTAAACCCGAAATTCGGATTTCTCCAAGGACTACTAGTGAACATAATGCCGCTGCAATTAAGGTGCAGAAAGTTTATAAGAGTTACCGGACTAGAAGAAACCTAGCAGATTGTGCTGTAGTTGTTGAGGAGCTCTGGTTTGTTCTATAAACAAAACTATGTTTCATCTACCTACAGCTTATATTTCCAATTCAGAATTTTATTTTGTCTAATTGTTTTGTTTTTATAAATTTTGTAGGTGGAAGGCAATAGACTTTGCAAGTCTTAGGCATAGTTCAATATCATTCTTTGAGTCTGATAGATCAGAAACTACCATTTCAAGATGGGCACGAGCTAGGACTAGGGCTGCCAAGGTGTGTGCATATTACCATCATTTAGGCCTCCTAGGTTTGCCGAAATTTTAAATATGAAAAAAATTTCAAGTCAATTGTTTCAACAGTTGGGGTCAACTCAGTCGTTTTTTTTAAGACAAAAGTCATTACCTTGAAAAATATTCAACTTTGCTTTATTAGTTTTGCTATTTGACCATGACTTATCAGCAAATTGATGTAAAATTCATATTTTTCATCTACGTACAAGAACTTCTTTGTATGTTATGGAATACTGTATAATACCATATGGTTGACTGTAGGTAGGTAAAGGTTTGTCCAAGAATGAGAAAGCTCAGAAATTAGCTTTAAGACACTGGCTTGAAGCGGTTAGTCCACATTCTACATTCCATATGTTTTATTTTTCTTTAGTATTGATTTTTTCCTATAGTCATGGATTCTTATAGATTTGACTCAAAAATTGACTTAACTTGATGACTAAAAAAATTGTCTTAAGTAGTTAGGAAATCTTTTGAGGTCTACATACAATGCCCTTTCTAAAAGGAAAAATTATGATGCATGATGAGAGAAGACCAAGTTCTTTGTGTAATAAGGGGTTTGGAATCATAAGAAAATGGATTAAGCTATGTAAATTTTCTCCTTGTGTTGCACAGATTGATCCGCGCCATCGGTATGGACACAATTTGCACTTGTATTATGATGTTTGGTTTGACACTGGGAGCTCCCAACCTTTCTTCTATTGGTAAAACTCCAACAACCTTTAAGATATGTTTAGCCTTCTTTTACTACATTTCTTAATGTATTGACTATTGACCATAAAAATGAAGGTTGGATGTTGGAGATGGCAAAGAAGTAAATCTTGAGAAGTGCCCAAGGACCAATTTGCAGCGTCAATGCATCAGATACCTTGGACCAGTGAGTACAATTGATCTGTTAACTTATCAAAGACACTTTGTGGGGCAGGATAATAATTGATGCTACCAAACCTGGCCTTATGTTTCAACACCAATTTGGCATGTACAAAGGACCTTTCTCAATTTTTACATCATTTCACATTAATAATCAGAATATGATAAATTTTGGTCAGAATGAATATCGTTTTCCAAATGGAACAATCGAATTATAGAGGCATATAATATTCCTAAATTTTCATTGCTTAAAAACAAACTTGAATTTGAAAGTAATAATCTTGCTCTTCCTCTTTTGATTTTTGTTTCCAGAGTGATCTATCATATAACAAGAAGAAAAGGCCTTTAGACTTTGGTAGTATGGTGGTCATAGTTGACTTTTTAGGCTCATTTTTTATAACTTTTAACTTTCTCTTGGCAGAAAGAGAGGGAAGCATATGAAGTGATTGTAGAAAGTGAGAAGCTTGTGTACAAACAAAGTGGAATGTTAGTGGACACAGATGATGGTACTAAGTGGATATTTGTCCTCAGCACAACAAGGAACTTGTACATTGGGAAGAAGAAGAAAGGCCAATTTCAGCACTCTAGTTTTCTAGCAGGGGGTGCCACCACCGCAGCTGGAAGATTGGTGGCCCATAATGGGGTTCTTGAGGTATCTATGGTTGCACGCATATATATATATATATATATACACTCTTCATAGAATCAATAGTTCAGAATGTGTCCTCAATGTCTAGAACAAAAGAAGCCTTTTTTAAGGGGCAATATGCAATAATGTCATCTTCTAAAGAGATCGTATCCAAAATTTTGATGTATACTTTCTCATCTTCTTAGGCTATATGGCCTTATAGTGGTCATTATCACCCAACGGAAGAGAACTTCTTGGAGTTTATTAGTTTCCTAGAAGAGCACCATGTGAACTTGACCAATGTTAAGGTAATTTCTTCCATCCTCTGTCACATGGTGTTACATAGTTGGCACAAATTCATTTGAGTTTGATTGAATTTGTGCACATCTGAATGATTGAACTGCAGAAATGTGCCATAGATGATGATGATCCAACATTGAAAGTGACCGACAAGGAACTAAAGTTGGAGTCAACGAGGGGTTCCTCTACAAATATCAAATCATCTTACACAGAATCAGTAGATGTTGATGTGCCTAACAAGGAAGCTGCCAATGTCACAATTTGTCATGATGAAATAGGAACCAATGTGAAAGCTCCGGCATTCAAATTGGCTAAGTGTTTGTCACGTAAATGGAGTAGTGGAGCTGGTCCTCGTATTGGGTGTGTTCGAGAATACTCAGCACAGCTTCAATTTCAGGCACTTGAACATGTAAATCTATCACCTAGGACCATGCCTGGATACTTTCCTAGCAATGCTCCTATTCCATCGCCAAGACCAAGTCCCAAAATCCATCTATCACCTAGCCTTTCATGTATGGGACTTCCTAACCCAATGGTTCATGCTTCAACTAGTGACTAGATTATAAACCGACAAGTGAATTTTTTTTTGGGTCTGTTAGAACTGAAAGGTTCAGGGCCAGTGGCACTTTAAGGACCATTGGTGTTTTTTGTGCCCTTATAGTGTGAACCTTTAGTAGTGTCATAAAAACAAAAAATAAGGTACAGAAAGGGACTAACCTATAATGATTTTATTTTATTTGTTATTATTTTTTTTTTCTTTTTTTGCCTTCGATTTATGTTAGTTTATGTAATTTAAGATGGGTCAATTTTTCCCCCTGAATATTTTATAACCCTGTTCAGTGGGGTGGGTATTTTCTTTGTAAGATTTGCTCTTGTATTCATAATTAAAAGGTACTTTCAATGATATAAATTTCCTTACTCTTCCTCTTCCTCTGTTTTTGTGTCTATCCCCAACACACTTGCATTTGATTTCTTGTAAGTTTGCTATTCTTAATAGCCTCTAAAAAAAATTAGCTATTCTTATTGTACAAAGATGGATTGATCACGCAAAGAAATCAAGTTGACTAATATCACTACACTCATAATTGGCAATTTTAACTAATTTAGTGCAAATTATTAAAGTAGAATAATATTACTACACCCATGGTTGACATGATACTACTTTTTATCTTCAATTTTGGAACTTTATTGCCATCACTGATGATCAATTTTAGGTATATTGCTTTTAACCAATTAGACAATGGTTTTGCAATTAGTAACGAGTTTTATAGCTCAATTAGAATTTCTTGGTATTTTCAATTGAGATGCTTTTTGTTCAAATCTCATCTTCCCCTTGTAATTACTGAATTTGTCTTTAGGGAAAAAAAAAAGAATTTTTTATTTTTATTTTTATTTTTTAATTATCCTTCAGCTCACACTACATAGTTCAATAGGTCAAAGGTAGCTCATATATGCATAGGATAAGAGGCTCTATAAATTTCAATGAACCAAATTAAGGTTTCTTTTGGAGAAACTATAAACTCATTGGAAAGCCCCTTTCTTTGGAGAGCTATACACACACTCTCTCTCTCTCTCTCAATTCAAAAGTTATTAGGGAAGGGGGAATTGAACCCTCGGAATTCTCACTAAAAAATCTATATAGTGTTAATTAAGTTACAAAACTCTCTCAGTCTTTATTCTCTAATAGTGAAGATTTTCACCACTCACTTGTGCATTCCAGTAAAGGTTGGCACACTACTAAACCATATAGTCTCTACGTGGTTTTCTCTCTTTTATCTTTACTTTTCACCAATATTGCTAAGATCCGGAAATTTACAACATCTTTTAAAAGACTTGAAAGCTTTCAAGAAGCACCTAAAATTTTGACCAAAAGGTTAGAGCACTCACAATAAAGATGCTAAAATAACTCAAAGGTTATTTTAACATCTCAACCACACAAAAAAGGCCTACAACAAAGTTGCTATAGCTAAAATGTTTTGAATAACCATGTGGGTGTAAAATGAAATTGTCAGTACTAACACTACTTCATTCACATAACAGATCTAAGGACATAATGAAGATACTAAAGATAAACTACGATCAATCTAACAGATAAAAAGGGATTTAAATGTCACAGAACAAAGAAATGGTTCCATCTACGTTTCCATGATAATTTCAAAACAATCGGACCGATTGAAAATCGAATTCTTGTGCAATGAGTAAAGGCATACAATGGAAGTCATAACCGATTTAATGGTATGAAGAATAACTTCTATTTTTTTTTTTTAAGATTTGAAATCCCTACACATATTGCTAATTACATTCATATCAAAATCAATATTAACATAAAATCCTATTTCAAGGGAATGCATCATTAAAAACTCTAGCAGTATCTTCTTTCCTTTCGAAAAACATTTAAGTTTTATGTCTATTCACACAACATAAGCTTCAAGGATAGAACTTTTTCTTTTTCTTCACACTTACTACCACATTATCAAATTCTGTTTAAATTTAGGAAAAAACTTAGAGCACTAGCAATAGTGGTGCTAAAAAGCTATTTTTAGAACCACTATGTGTGTGTTTGTGCGCTTCCCACATCTTTGTCTACGTTTCTTTCTTTTTAAAATTTTTTTTTTTTTTTTTTAAGACTAGCGCTTGGTGCACTGTTCATGGGACATGAATAGTGCACCAAGGCATATGAACAGTAAAAAAAGAGTGAACAGTAAGACATTGTTTGGATTTTTTTTTTTTTTTTTTTTTTTTTTTTCACTCATCACTTCTCACTCAATTCCGCCACTCATCACTCATCACTTAAAATACCTAACTCTCTACACCTCACCCCGTTTGGCACCATCACTCACTTCTCAGCACTCAATATTTTTCAATTGTTTGTGGGACCCACACACTGACCCAATGTCAGTTGACTTTTCTCTCTCTCTTTTTTTTCTTTTTCCCCTGCCTCTCCCCTTCGTTTTCCCCTGTTTTTCTCTGCTTTTCTCTTCATCCATGTTAACACATATTTTAATCAAGCCCACCATGATCCTTATTTTCATGTTTTTCTCATATCTATAATATAACCAAATGGCTATCCAGTATATTTCTTTTCCAAAAACCCAAAAAAAAACCACTGCTCCTTAAAAACTCAAAAACCCACCACAGCCACAATAGCAACAATAGTAACATCAACATCAACAACGGCGACAACTTCGACGAATTTGAGAAGAAAAATAAAGGAATGGAAACCCAGTGAAAAAAAGAAAAAAGAAAAAAAAAGAACCCAAGCCCAAAACTTCGCTGTCGTGTTTGCCACGAGTTGGATGTGGTGGGGGCTCGATCGGTGTGGCTGGGCAAAGGGGATGAAGTGTGATGTGCTTGGATTTGGAAACAGGAAAGAGTTTCTGTGGGTTGGGTTTTTGTGTGAAGGAAAAACTATTGGTGGGATGTGAGAGGGGGAGCCAGACTTGACAAGGGACTGATAGTGAGTTCCTATATGTGTGTTTAATTACAAAAATACCGTTGAAAACAAAGTTATGGAAACTAAAAATAGCTAAAATGTGTTTTCAATTTTCATAACTCATCACTCAAAAATAAGAGAATTAAGTGATGGAAACAAAAACTGCAAACAGAGTTATTAAAATCCAAACAAGCTTTTGAGTCATGGGTCCCACCATTTTTGAGTTATGAGATATGAAAACAGAGTTATGAGTTATGAAAACTAAAAATCCAAACATCCCCTAAATTTTTTATTATTTTTTTATTGTTTTCAGTAAAATAAGTGATATTTAAACAAACTCTATATATAAAAAAGAGGATTGCAATAATGAAACTAAAGGTAAAATTTTTACCTTCATTGCTACGACACACAACTATATATGGCTGAACTAAAAAGAAAAAATCATTTTTTATACTCAATCGGTTAAAATAATATTTGTTCCTTTGTTTGTTTTTGGGATTGGGAATTGGAATTACCTTTCCAGAAATTGGCGACGATTGGGGTAGGAGAAGAGGACGGGTTGGGTTTGTCCCTCTCGGATCCACCTAGCGGAGCCTCCATTTTCAACGGATCCGGATCGCTGGGTTTTGATTTTTTGTTTGCTCTGATGGATCTGAGAGAGCTTTGGATTTCAGTCTAATGGTTTTATTTTTATTTCTAATTTTTTTTTTTGGAAGCTATTTCTAATTTTTTTGGGTAATGGGTTTCCTTTCAGATTTAAATATAGTAGTGTGGTATTGCTTAAGAAATAAATTACTAATTTCCTCCTCCAAGGATAATAATAATTATTATTTTTGGTTGGTAGACAAGGATAGAGTTTTTAATTTTGATGTTTTTAACCCTCGTCTATTATCGTGTTAATGATCGGTTAATCTCTCAACTTTTGAAATCATACATGATCCATGTGTTTCCTCTCTATTTAAATTTTACAAAATTATTTTTTATATATATAAGTACAAAATTATATCTGAAGTCTCACTAAATTTTGAAATATTTACACATTTTTCACAATAAGAAAAGTTTTGCTAATTTTTTTAGATAAAAACAAAGTATTGATAATTTTTTTTTGAGAATGAAAGTATTGATAATTTGATACAACAAAAACTCACAATATTTTTATAACAAGTTAAAAGGTCAAACTATTATAAGTTAAAATAAAATAAAATAAAATTACACCTAAACCTATCATAACACAAAGTATGATAGTTGTATAAGAGATCTGGAGTTTAATTCCTGACTACATAAAAAACTTATTAGTGTCTTGATTTGATGATAAAGAGTTATCATTAGGAGTGAACGTCATAAGTTAAAACTCTCTCTCTCTCAAAAAAAAAAAAAAAAAAAATCTTACCATTTTAATATTTTAGCAAAAATTTATTGTAGGTTGAGTCGGTGGCGGTGGCAGCAACGTTGAAAGAGTCGGTGACAGCAGTGGTAGTGGCAACGGTAGCGGTTGCGGTGGTTATGATTGTTGTTTATTATAGTTGATATATTATTTTATTGTAGTAAATATTTTATTTTATTGTGATGTTTATATTATTTTATTGTGTTAAAAGCTAAAATATATCCAATACTGCTGGATAATTTATAAAGTGAGTAGATAAAATAAATAAAGTAAATTTTTGTGGTGCCAAATAGCTAAATTTTTAGTTTTACTACTGTGGATACTTTTAGATAGTCATGGAATATTGTTTCGAGCTCTCACAGAAGGTGTGGGCCCTATGGTGAGACCTACATGTGGGGTCTACTCATTTTGTAAGAGCCTGGTACACTACTCTAAACTACCGAAAAATTGTTCAAAAGTATAACCAAAATGCCACTCATAGTTAACTAGAAGTACAAGATAATTTCATCTAATTTATGATAGGGGGATATATCTAATTGTTTTAATTTTAATTTTTTTTAAAAATCAGGCAACTGTTTCATCCTTGAAATAAAAAAGAAGAAAAATTGCCCATTTAGTAGACCCAATCAAATCATCCAACTAAAAACTGATCATAATTCAAATGAAAGAAGAAAGTTTGTGTTATTTATAGCTTTTGTTTGTTATAACAAGTTGGAAAGCAAAGAACCACAAAAGCTCGACCATTGAAGCGTTATTAATAGGAATATTTCTTACATGGAGCGGCATCTCTATATAAAATACCAAAAAGTCTTTAGTATCCGTTATAGTATTTCTTTTCTTCACACTATTTCTCTCTTTACCTTTTCGAATTTCAAATTTCAAACTCTCTCCCATTAAACTCTTAAATCTTAATAAGTCTTAAACTCTTTAACACTTTAACTTAAGCCAGACCGCTCTTTGCAGTGTCAAAGTTCTTGTTTTTCCTAAAGCATTTTCTGAAAACACTTTGCTTTCTAAACACAAATCCGTTTCCAAGTGATTTTTACTCAAATGGGTGCCTCAGGAAAATGGCTAAAATCTCTTATAACTCTAAAGAAGCTCCATACAAGTACAACCAACCATGTAAGCCAAAACTTATAACTCGAACTCCTCGTTTCTGTTTTTCTCTTGTTTCCTGTGTTTTCATTGTTTCTGTTTTTTGTTTTCTTAGGACAAGGTGGTAGGGGACAAGAGTACCAAGAAGAAATGGAGGCTATGGAGGAGCTCATCAGAGGGTACGAAGAAGGACAAGGCGTCAGATTCTTTCAATGCTGCCATGGCTGCTGTGGTGAGAGCTCCACCAAAAAATTTCATGGTGATCAAGAAAGAATGGGCTGCCATTCGCATCCAAACCGTGTTTCGAGGCTTCCTGGTAAATGGGTCTCTCTGATTTTGCTTGTTCTCAATATTCTTTGGTTTATTCTTACCAAAAGGTAATATCTAGACATGGTTTTCCGGTTTTTTAAAAGGAACTATTTAGCTGTAGATCGTAAAGTTGAGGTCTTTAAGTCATTATTTGTTCTAATCTTAGGTAGCTGTTGAGTAAGTATGTGCTCAAAAAACTATCAAAGAAATTATTATAATCTTACACCAGTTTTTTATAATCATTAACTGTTATATATAAATTGATCTTTCCTTATTAGTCAATAGGTCTCTGATTTTGCGGTTTTAAGTGCCATGTAGCTTACCGATAAAGAATGTGAAGCTATAGATTGTGAAAATATTAATGAGTCACTGTGAGTTTTAACTTTATGTTGTTGTTGTTGTTGTTGTTGTTGTTGTTGTTGTTTTTTTTTTTTTTTTTTTTTTTTTTTTTTTTTTTTTAAACTCAAACAGCCTTTTGATGCTCTTAATTTAGATATCATATGTTTCTTTTAGACAAGCTTCAGACAAAGCTTGTAAAACTTTAGCCATGATCCTTGTAGCTCAGCAGCATAGCCTGCTCTCCTTTATTAGAATGTTGGTTTGTGAAATTGATCTCAATTACTATCCCGCACCTTCTAATCTTAGCACTAGATGTCAATACTCTGAAGTTTAAATGTGTTAATCTAATTCTCTGTCACATTTAAATATATGACTATTATGACTTATTTATTATACCTTGGATGAAAAGTTTTTTTGGGCACTATAGCATCCAATTTTGGGTGTTAAGTATAGAATTGAGCTCAATTTTTATCTGTAAAAGCTTTACCATTTACATTTAGAAGGAAAAATTAATGCTTTTTAGCATCTACAAATTCAATGAATATCTGTAAATGTATCTTTAGTTAGTAAGGTTGAGGTTTTCTGGTCACTTTGAATTCCAAATTTTACTGGTTGGAAGTTTGAGTTCAATCACACAATGAAGTAATCTAATCTTAACACTAGATAGGTTCAACATGTTCTTTTTTGAGAGTTTTATTTCCTTAGCTACTTTGAAGGAAAATGGGCTCAAGCTAGAAAATTAGGAGGCTGCATGTATTGGTGTCTGTTTCAGTTTACTTTGTAGACTTTCTGTTTGGTGACAAAAGAAAATGAAGAAAAAAAAAGATAGTATGAGTATGAGTTTACTTTTTGATTTTCTACTACACCAGAAACAGTGTCACTATCTCATCAATTATAGGTAAAATAACATTCTTTTTCTTATTGAGTCAGGTTTTTCACTCTTTCAAAACAAAACAATAGGAAAAGTCAGTATTAGAAGTGCATTGCCCTGCATTCCCCTGTATTGTAAGCAACCAAGCGAAGAGTGAGATTATTAGTCCATCCCAAGTATCAGCCCTTTAATAATTTAGCCCTGGAAACTTCCTCTATGATCCTCTGTGTGGACTGGGGTGTTGCAGCTATGTGATCTCTGTATACCTATAAACGATTTGATAATTGTTTTGGAAGGATTCCATTAATTGAAGATCACTTTGTTCTAACCGTCCACATGCTTGGTTGATGTTGTCTCCTCTTTTTTCTTTTTACAATTTTGCACAGAAATAATTCCCATAATCAAGTATATCTCATTTATGTGATTTTATATTCCTCTTTTGTGCTTTTGAAATACCATTTAGGCACATCTGTTTAGTGGCCTTAATTACATAATTGCAGGCAAGACAGGCATTGAGGGCCTTGAAAGCAGTGGTGAGACTTCAAGCTATATTTCGTGGCCGGCAGGTAAGGAAGCAAGCTGCTGTAACACTAAGATGCATGCAGGCTCTTGTTCAGGTTCAGGCTAGAGTAAGGGCACGGAGTGTGAGGATGTCCCCAGAAGGGCTAGCTGTGCAAAAACTGTTGGATGAACATCACAACGTTGCTGATCCCATCAAGCAGGCTGAGGTATCATATGCTATTTCAAGATTATAAATATTATTATTGTGAGGATGTAATTAGTGAATATACACTGTTAATATTGTGTATGTTGACTGTCCTCAGCAAGGATGGTGTGATAGTCCAGGAACTATTGATGAAGTTAGAGCAAAGCTACAACTGAGGCAAAAAGGAGCTGTCAAGAGGGAGAGAGCAATTGCATATTCCCATTCTCAACAGGTAATGAAATTGAGAGGACCCAACTATTTTCCTTTGGTAAGATAGTTAAGGAAATGAATACATGGCCTATTTAAAGATTCCTGGAAAGAGATTTATGTTTATCAGTTGGATTTTAAATGTTTACTTAGTCATTGATCATGTTGAATTTTTTTCTTTCAGCAATCAAGAATGACTGCTAGTCCAAATACAAGAACCAACAAGCCAGTGACTTCTCTCAAGCAGCAAAGGCTGGATATGAACAGCACAGGATGCAGCTGGTTAGATCGTTGGATGGCGGCCAAGCCATGGGAAAGCAGATTAATGGAAGAATTCCATACTGATCTCTCAGACCAGACTCCATTGTCTAGGAAAAGTGAATGTCAAGTTGTCAGTTTTCATTCATATTCTTCAGATTATGACTCAGTAAAAGTAAAAAGGAACAATGTCACAACCAGGATTTCAGCTAAACCTTTTACAGTTGGTCAAATTAGTAGCTCATCATCTTCCACCCCAAGTTCTGAATCTCTATATGATGAGAGTCGTGCATCAACTTCATCCTCATTTGCATCTCCAACTCTAATGTCCAGTGAAACTCTCATGAAGGATACAATAGAGGAGAGGAATATCTTTACACCCAGCTACATGACTCTCACAGAGTCAACCAAGGCTAAGCAAAGAGCTTGCAAGTTTCTTTCACATAGTATGCAGAGGAATTTCATGGAGGATTTTCAGTTTCATAGCAAACCAATGGTAGTTTCTAATGGAGATACAAGAAGCAGTGCTGGTTCTAATCCTTCAGTTAATTGGAGCAAAGATCTGTACCCACCAGTACCATTGGGTAGGGCTGGTCAGGTAAGATATCGTTGGGAGAGTAAGAGTTGCCACAAGTACTAGGAGGCATGGTCAAACTTAGATGTTTAATATATGGGAGTTCAACAGCCTGTTGCCCCTTGCGATATTGAAACTTTTTTGAGTAAAATACATAATTGAATCAAAGTTTAATGTGGAAGTACCCAAAAAATCAAAGGAGAATTGCTTGAGATATGAGCATTTGAAGTAGAGATATTCAGAGTGATTGTGTTCATGGAATTGAGTATGCACTACTTCAATTTCTGATGTGGGTTGTTCAATGAAGATTGAATGGCATTTGTCATGTTTGTACGACTTCACAGACAAGGTTTGATTTATGTAATTATCTTGCGTGTACAAGAAATTATGACTCCAACCAATTCCAGGAGAATTGGATGTGATAAGGTTACTTTAAGTATGGATATAGGAGTGAATATGTTTATAGAAGTAGGACTTCACAGACAAGGTTTGAATACCTTTGTGTTGTGTCTAGGAGTTCAAGTATTGTGTGTATGTAACTATGTGGTTTTCATGTATAAGTTGCACTAGGAACACATAAGTTCTGGAAGAAGAGCTACCTGAGACAGGGTTGTACAATTTAGTTTGTATTGGATGGTTCCATGAATATTCAGGAGTGTTGTATTGTGCTTAATGTACTAGACTTCTTGTGTGTCAAGAGTATATTTAGAAATTACTTTAAATTAATGTGAAAAATCATCAAAGCCATTGTTTTTTTGGTAGAGTGCTTTACTTCAAGTTAATTTATCTCAATCTAAAGTGCTACTTGAACTGCAAAATGGACAGAGAAAACATCAACCAACCAATTTCGATCCTAATAATATTCTTAACCTTGCGCTTTTCTCCTATTCCAATGGTAATTATTGGCATTCAATGCCTGAGTTCGGGCTTCAATAGCTCAATAATGGACCTACCTTAGCAAAAGAGGGGCCATGGCCCCTCCTGGCCCAAAGGCACACTAACTTTTTTTTTTTTAAGAAAACCCCTGGGCCCTATGCCGGCTTTCCTGTTTTAAAACTTTCTTTTATATATATAAAATTTCTAGATAAGTGAATTTTCATAGTTTGGCTTTGGTCCCAATAATTACACTTGACTCATAAGAGTTAAAATGGTCAAAAGGAGGCTTAAAAAGAAAAGAAAAAAAATAATGGCTAGTTGGCCCATGTCATATGGCCTTTCTAAAAAAAAAAAATTGATTCTTTAACATTTGGTACTTTTTTTTTTTCTTTTCTTTCTTCTAAAAAAAAGTACTCAAAAAAAAATTCTATATTTTTGTTCTTACTCTTTTATTTCTATTTTTATCCTTAAATTTCAAATAGCTCCCGAAGATAGAATTCTAATTCCTTCCGTAGTTTGATTTGAGTATTTATCATTATTATTATTATTATTATTATTATTTTATAATTCTACAGGATAGGGGGATTTGAACATTGTATGTCTAATTTGAAAGTACCAATAAATGCTAACTAATTAAGTTACAAGGCTCTTAACAACTTTTTTTGATTTTGAGAACACACATTAACTTCCACAATAGTTTATTATAAGTTATAATTAGTTGTTGAATACTTTTTGTTGCATCCATTATGCTTTATATAATCAACTGCTTACTTTTAGGAAATCATTATTTCGATAATGTAATTATAGGATTTGTCTCTTTCTTCCTATTATTATGTATCTTCTTTAACATTTTTGTTGTTGTTAAGTTGGCTTTTCAGTTTTTCCCTATGTTCATGACTGCTATAGCCTATATATCTATACAATTAATGCTTGAAGTTTGGGCTTCCATGGCTCAATCTGATTATGAGAACAAATTAGCTTCCACAATAGTTTCTTATTAAGTGTTGCTAACTAGTCTTTGTTACATCCATTATGTTTTGTATATAATAAGCTGCTTATACTTAGGAAATCATTATTTACATTATGTAATCATAGGATTTGCCTCTTTGTTCCTATTTCTTATCAACAATTAACATTGTGGTTATGCTGAACCTTTCCCCTTACGACCATGACTACTATAAATCGCTACAATGCTTTAAGTTTGGGCTTCAATCGCTTAATTTGATTATGAAAACACATTATCTTCCACAGTACGTAGTTTCTTATAAGTTTTGTTGACTAGTCTTTGTTGCATGCATTGTGTTTTGTATATAATCAGATGCTTACTTTTAGGAAATCATTATTTCCATTATGTAATCATTGGATTTGTCTCTTTCTTCCTATTTATTCTTAAAAATTAGTATTAGAAAAATATTATGTTTACAATATTTTCATAACAAATCATAAATCAAAAGTGGTAGATTGTTACGAGTTATTATTGGCAGGTTAAAAAGTAAATTCGGTTGTAAATTTAAATTTAAACTAATATTAACTTATCATTTATACTTTATTGTGAAAATATTATGAACGTAGCATATCATCCTCTTATTAACATTGTGGTTATGTTGAGCTCCTCCTCCTTATGTTCTTGACTACTGTATATAGCTACAATGCTTGAGTTTGGGCTTCAATGGCTCAATTTGATTACGCAAAGACATTATCTTCCTTAAATAGTTTTTAATACGCGTTGTTGGCTAGTCTTTGTTGATTTATTATGCTTTTTACATAACCAGATGCTTGCTTTTAGTAATTCATTATTTCCATTATGTAATCATTGGATTTCCCTTTCTTCCTATTATCTTCTTTGTACATTTGTGGTTATGTTGGGCTTTTCCCCTATGTTCATGACTACTATATATGGGCCAAAATGGGCTTTCCCCCCCCCCCCCCCCCCCCCCATTTTTTTTTAAATATCTAGCAAAATACTCAATATCTGAAATTAATTAGAAAAATACTTTTGTTTTGAAACTCGATTTTCTAAAAATTGAGTTTTAAATGTATAACTTAATTTTTGGAACATCTAGTTATAGCGAACGTGGACTTAGAATTTTTTTTTTTTGGAACTTGAGTTCCACTTGAATTTTTTCAAGGAACTCGAGTTCCATGAACTCGAGTACTTCACATGGAACTTGAGTTCCTTGAATGAAACTCGAGTTTTAAGAAATTTTTTTTTTTTTTTTAATTTTTAATTCGCTATAACTCGATTGTCCAAAAATCAAGTTTTAAATTAAAACTCAATTTTTAGAAAATCGAGTTTTAAAATAGGAACATTTTCCTAAATAGTTTCAGATATGGAGTATTTTGCTGAAAAAGTTTTGGTGAAAGGGACAAATGCCCATTTTCTCCCTATATGGCTACAACGCTTTAACTTGGGCTTCACCAATGGCTGAATTTAATTATGACTATTGACTAGACATTAGATTCATATTATAAGTCTAAATTTTGTTGTTGACTAGTCTTTGTTCATCCATTGCTTATGCTTTATTTAAAAGAAGTTGCACAAGTTAATATCAAGGAAGTTATTGTTAGGGTTTTTAGACCCTTGGATGATTTATAGTGTAATTAACCAACTTAAATAATTAACCAATTATGAATTCAGAATATTTTCACAAATTTAATGACACAAATTAAGCAATAAACCAATAAGTGCAATGAAAAATATAGAACACAACAATATGGTGATCCCAGGAAAACCAATGATTTGTCCTCCAATAAAAATCCTGAAGGAATTCAAACCTATCAATCCTAAGGTAAAAAGATTAACTAATTAGAATGAAAGTTTATTCAATAAACTTAATCTTAAGCTATTCCTAGTTTGCTACCTCATATAGTATTTACTAACAAGGCCATGTGTAGCTCTAAATCCATAAACTTTTCTACTAGTGAACTATGTTGCACGAAGTCCCCGCTTGTGGCTTTGAGAACCTCTTGAAGATATAAAATCTCTACAACAAACCCTTGGATGACTCTATAGCTTCAAACAAGATCTACACTACAGCAGTAATACCACGTTGAATTTTCTTTATTTCCTCTTGAACTCTCATCCGTTGAATAGGTGGAAGCTCGGATCTACAAAAACTCACTTGCATAGCCAACTAAATAAATCACGTCAGATTTGAAAATTTGAATCTGCGATTCTTGATCTGTCAAACTTTCAGTTGAGATTACAAAAACTTTGTTTTTTTTAGCCAATCTTGGGTTTGAAACTTCAACAAAACTAAACATTTTTGTCATGGATTGCCAACATCTAGTCCGTGGACCTAACAATTATTGTATTTAATAAAATTATTCACTAAGATACAAGATGACTTAGACATGTGCAGCTACTATTTGACGGCAAAGAGAAAATTACAAATAGTAAGGGAATTGATTCTTTCTAATTATTTTGGAGTGTTACAGAATAATCCACAAAGAAAATAATCTCCATGAGGAAATTATTAGAATAATAATGGTTCTCTATGATTGTTTGCAAGATATATTTTTCCATTTCCTTATTGAAGCTTTTGATTCTCTTATTCCCGAGTAGATCAAACCGCAGGCTGAAATTGACCCATTTTTAGCAAAATATTTATTATCCTTGGTAAGGACCACAAATGCTCACCTGTATCCCTAGTAAGAACCCATACACAAAAGGTCTACACTATCACCACTATCCATGGCAAAATTTGATTGAACTAATTAGCGAAACGCATTTGAACATATCTGAAAGTTTTTACTACTTGTTCTAAATTCTAATACTTTAAGCAGACCAAACTTTTAATTCTGGAATTGGCTCCAAAAATTGACTAAAATTGGGACACCGATATGATTAACACTCAAGTATACAAAGTTGTGGTACATATATGATTAACCTAAATTTCTAAAAGTAATCTCAGGACAACTTTGAACTTCAGTATTATATGTAAGAAAACATTTTCAATCATGCAAGGAGCTCTGATTAAACTTTATGAGACATTTCTCTAGTCTTAACCCCACTTAAGAAACACAAATGAGTAGTGCAGTAACATCCTCATATTCTTGTATTAGCTGTGTTGAAATTTACCATCTATTATGGTCCCAACATTCATGCTAGTTAGTTGAAAGGACCACATGTATCACCATCATCCTTACAATTCATTGTGATTTTTGATTCACTTAATCACATTCCATGCATCTTCGAGCAATTACACAAGATATGAGATTGATAATAAGACAACAACACAGAAAAATTTATGCATCATCAAATAGACAACGCGATAGAATTGGTTCATGTGTCCATTACAAGATTATGGACATATTCTGCAGGTTTTAGACAGTATCCCGGATTCGTTATAAACTTTGACTACTTTCTACTGCATATATGTATCTGTTTTTATGTGCTTACAAAAATGAGAGATGATGATACATTCACAAACTTTCCACGTGGACGAATGCGCTAACAAAGGCAAGAAATGAGGATGCCACCAAAAACTGTAAAAAAAATTTAGATGACAACTGATGGGATCTTGAAGTGAAGGGAAGAAAAGGAATGAGATGCTTTCGTCAATTGGAGTAAATATGTATACTTTCTTTTCATGGGGAGGTTGCCATGAAGAGAAGGAACGGCAAAGTGGGGGCAGTGGGGTCTTATAGGATGACTATTTTTCTTTTATATTTTATTCCATGGGGCACACATTCTAGTTTTGTTTGCTTTACTTTATATAAATTGAATAAAAATAAATAAATACAAAACTTCAAGTTTTTCTTTTCACATGAATCAAATCCCTGATTTGTGAAGTGGTACAAAATGACATCGGCATGTCTCTCCTATTATTGGTGGCTGTGAATTATCATCGATTCATGAAGAAACAAAGATCCATGATAATTGGTTTTTTTTTTTTTTTTTTTTCCACTTTTTTAGCTGTCAATTAAAAGAATCTGTTGTAATTGTCAATGTGACAGGATGATAGAGCATATATTTAGTTTAGACAAAGTTATTAATTATATTTTTTCTTAGTCATGTGAATGACATTGAGGTAAAATCTTTGTGATAAGTTAGGTGGAGTTGAGTTTCATGTGTTTACACGTGTTTGTTCATGACTACGATTATGCTTTCTTGTGATCACTAAATATAATATTTTATAGGAACCTACAAGGTGCATATTATACATGTCAATTCTTACATAGGTCCGAAAGTCACTGCCCGACCCCAGAAACTCGCTGCTTAACCAATTAAAGTAGCTTTTTTGTTGCTAATTAACCAAAACTTTTAGAAATCCACTTCTTTTTAGTATCATTCCTATTCATGTGTATTTACAGTGCAAAAAGAGCATAGCATCTATAGTCTCTATTCTCTTAGCCAATCTGATATTTTGGCTTTTCTTCTTACTTTTTTCCATTTTTTTTAGAGGTTAAGTTTGCAAAAGATAATATGCCTTATAAGAAATGATTGTGTTCTTGTGTCCTTGTTTGGATTTTTTTTTTTTTTTTTTAATTTTTATTGCATAAATGTATTAAACATCTGTAATTTGAATATGTCATCAAAGGACGAACAAAGAGAGGTAGGGACAACAACAACAACAACAACCAAAACAAAAAAAAAAAAAAAAAATCTTATAATTTTTGACTGAAAATGACACATACCAAAACCAATCCTCTTCAAGAGAAGACAAATGAAAATAACCCCGCTATTTTTTCATGTACTTCTTCAATAAGTTGGATAAAAAAACAAAAATCACTTGCTTCTAGTGTCCTATGATGGCTCAACAAATAAAGCAAAAGAGTATGGTGCTATTAATTGTTGCATGTGCAAGAATAAATCAAGAATCTTGTTTGGTCCTATTTCTTCCATCATAAGCATTCCAAACTCTTACTTTTTCTTTGAGAAGCAACAAATAATACGAAGTCATAGGTGCTTGGCAGCCTGTTTCACCACAGGAAAGCGATGTCAATGCTTTAGGGTCCTTTATTTATTTTTGAAAAAAAAAAATTTACTTTAATTTGTTAAAGAAATTTTTGCGAAATTAGGTTTCATACTTTCATGTTTTTGTAGTCACATCTGGAAAAGGAATTACAATATTAGTAGCTTTTACGTGGGACAGTATACAGAAACATGTTTTCTGGTGAATTCTTGTGCGCACACAGTGATTTTTTGGATGAAGATATTTTAATGAATTAGGGGTCGCCTAAAAGAATTCTCATGAAAGCTTAATCCTGTAATAGATGAGTTCATGGCATGTTTTTTAAGTCTATTGAGCCACCACTAAGGTGTCGTAGTCGAAGTAATTGATTAATCTAGACTATAGAAAGAATTATGAAGATTCCTAATTATACTTGACTATTCCTCTTATGATATATCATTAGATGTAACTAATGCTTTATAGGGTTATGATACATTTTTTTGGTTTTTGAGAATGTATTTTGCATCTTGTTTAGTTAATTTGTTTTTGTTTTTGTTTTGTTTTGTTTTTTGTTTTTTGTTTATTATTTTGTTTTGTTTTTTTTATTTTTTTATTTTTATACAAGATAAAATTTTGCTCTAGTTTAATCTAAGTGTATATGTGTGTGAAGTTTTCTCCTGCAGACTTAAACCCCTGACCCTTATTTCTTACGCTAAACAACTACTTATATTTGTAAAGTAACCACCACATCAAGAGTACGCAGTGGTTGTTTAGCTAGTTTGTTAACTTCCAATATATTTTGCATTTTATTTCTTTATAGTATTTGGGAGGGTTTTTTGCAGCCATCGATCCCCAATTGTTTCCAATAAGGCTATGTTCAATATGGTCAAATTTTACGTCAGAAACCACCTTGATCACGTTGGATACTTTGTTTCATATTTCCTTGGAACATTGTCGAAACCCTAGCACAAATGCATATAATAATGGTCTTATAAAGTGATCTGGCTAATGTTTGTTTAAACTTTAAAACAACTTTAGGAAAAACAAAAACAAAAACAAAAACAAAAAATCAACTTCAACTATAGTAGGACAAAGCTTTTCAAATTTAGCACCTTGAATCATTGAAAAGAAGTCAACTTTTGATGAGTAGTATATATTCACTTCAAGCTCAGCCAACTGAGATAAGACAATAACAGTATATTTTATTTATTTCATTACTATATGTTTGGCTGAAGGATCATCAGAATGTGAAGGCACTTTTTTCGATATTGCTTTTCAAATTATATTCACAGAAAGTTTGCTCTTCATAATATTCTTTACCTTGTGACCTTGTCCCCCCCATTAGTACCTTTAATGAAGTGCTTTGTCTGTAACATACTTTGTGAAACATCTGTACAAATGGCCATTGTCAGTGTTTGGCTGTTAGCTATGCCGTAATTGTCATTTTTCAATTAAGTCACTGTGCTTAATTATTCTTTGACACCAAACTTGTTATAGGAAGTCATATTTTCAGATCCAAACAACCAGAAAACCAAAAAAGGGAACCGACTGAATTAGTGCAACACTTGTTATATATCAAAGTCCCAGCATATCATTAGTCCTCATATAGTCATTTGTCAATGCAAAATAATACTTCCGTTGAATTATATAACTTAAGAGACACTCCAGGAAATATTCTAGATGCATATCACTGTTTTATTATATATATACACATAATGTTTTACCTTCTTTTTTTTTTTTGGAGAAGGATATAATGTTTTACTTAATAGGAAATAAATGGTACACGTTCATAATTTTACATAAAATAATAATAAAATTACAGTGAGTCTCTTTTTATATTTACTAAGTTTAGATGCATGAATTAATATGTAAATATAATTGGCACACAATTAGAGATATATAAAAAGGACACTTGGCATGGAATATGAGTGCATTTAAAATCTAGAAACTCGTGGTATTAACTAATAAGAAAATTAGAAAAACACTTGGCACAAATTGAAGTACAATTAAAATTAAAATTAGAGTCTTGATTGAACTTTCTCTCAATTTTCACTTTAATAAATTATATATATATATATATATATGTGTGTGTGTGTGTGTGTGTGTGTGTGTGTGTGTGTGTGTGTGTGTGATTTTACACCATTGGATGCGAATTGGAAAATTCACCATTGGATTTTTTCTCTTTATGCTCTTCATACTTACAAATTTTTAAGGTGATCTAAGTTCATTAACTATCTCATTTATAAAATATTTAAAAATTTAAGTTTTTGTGTTATAAAATTATGCATAACATATGAATTTGTATATTGAATAGTAAATAACATCAAATTGGCATGAATTATTGCATGTGTGATAAGACCATAGAGAATATGTAATATAATTAATTGTGAGGTTTTCAAAATATCAATTCCATAAAAAAATTATTAGGAATGTAACATTGCTTAAAATTACACCGTTAACTTGATCTTATCCTTCTGTGTGTGTGTGTGTCTGTGTGTGTTTCTTTCCATATCTGTGACAGTAATTGAAGTAAAGAAATGGTAAAACTTAGGGAAAATTATGAGGTATAGTTTTTTAGGTGTTGTATATTAGGTTTCTTAATTATATTAAATAATGTGGTTGCATTAACTGATACAACTCAAATGATATTATATATCTTTCCTAACTACAATTGAATTCATTCATATGTCTTATTAGTCATGTAAATATATGATTGAATTGATTAAGCAACCTAAGTAAAAATCCATAAAGAATTGTAGAAGGATTGAACCTATGACATCTGCATCTGAAGATAGCTCTTTATCATAGATTTCTTATTCAACCATCAGAGATTTTACCAGTTGAGATAACTGGAACCCATATGAAATGTCCAATGTAATAAGATGTTTTGGTATAAATCTCTCCAATGTGCATTACAAAAGGAGCTTGCTACGTCTGCCAACTTTTTAAAGGTTGCCTTAATAATTCTCAATACAAAATTTTATGCGTAATTTTGTAAGTTAATAACAAAAGGAAAAGAAATAAAATTATATGTATATTTGACTTTTTGTTATTATTAGAGATTTCGTTTATATATCTATATATGCACCATGTACGGGTCATTTTTTGTGTGTTGGCATATCCCGAGACAAAAGACACTTTACCTGTAATTGAGTCATAATTTCTATTGTGTTCAAGAAGACAATGAAGTAATTTAACAAGTGGTATTATTGAAGACATAAGATCATTCAAGAAAAGCTAAAACTGCATGTCTCATTATCTTCTCAATACCTGTCTATCTATCGAGAATTAATGAAGCTCAATACCTCATGATCTATCAAGATTTCTAATATAGCCCGCTATGTTTTATTCTAAGTGGCTATTATCTGTGGATTTTTGTAACATAATAGGAGAGCCTATTAAAATGCTCATTAAACTCCTATTTAAATAAGGTGGTAGAGACAAAAAACTGTAAAGTTTCCCAAGGCTTTTATATTGAAACCCTAGCCTCCATCCATTGAACTAGTGAGTTCAAAAAACAAAAGAATGAGATTTGTTGCGACTCTTGTGCACATTTGGGCTCTGTAAATAGGAAAGTCTCTGACACCAACAGTAGAAGATCTTAATGGTGCTCTATGTGAAGCTGTTGCAAAATCAACTATAACAATCAAAAGGATTGTTGTGGAGTTAATCAAGTATTAGGATCCATGCAAAGAAAAATTTTTCTACAAGATCACATTTAATTGGTGATTGGAATTGAGACTGGTATAACTCAGTAGGTTATACTATAGATAATTACTTTGGGGTAGACCAGTAGAGTAAGATTCCTCATACTTGTAACTGCTTGTTTTTTATTAATGGATTCTTTCAAGAGCAGTGATATGAAATTCACCAAGTGGGGTTTTTTCTAGCAAGAGTTTTCCCTATTGTGATCAAATTGCCGTGTTAAACTTATTTTTCACTACATTTAATTTAGTTTGGTGATTTGATTTTGCCTCCACTTGATTCACATGTGATAGCAATGCCTCATGGAGGTAGAAGGCATATAGGAAGTGAACTTATTTTCTCGAAGAAGAAGCAATGTCAGTATCTAGTGAATAAGTATCGGCTAACTCTGTGCTAGCAACCACTATAACACAGAGGATGCAAGCATTATCTGGAATGATTAGACATAAAGCATCTGTAGTTATCTTTTTAAGTCTACCGTCAAATCCCAAGGCTCAATCATGGATAAGTGGTGGAAACTACCAAGCCAGAGTCCAGTGGAGCAGTATGTAATTGGTAGTAATTAAGAAGTATGCCATGAATTTTATTTACCAAAACTATCTCTGTGTAATTCTTTATAGAAGATTTTTAGGATTGAGAATAAAAATAACAGAAACAGAAACAACAGTGTCCTTTTTATTCAAATCATCACAGTCAAAAACAGTAAGACACTTAAAATTATCTATGACAACAGGGGTCAAAGATCAACTCTTAGATCAAAAGATCTAAAACAAAAGAGCTACCCATTCTGATACCATTTGTACATTTTTAGACCCCATAAAACACAATTGGATTAACCTAGTTAATCAGCCAAGTAATTACTTAGTCAAATTATCAGATCTAGGTTAACACAAATATATCATATCAATGTAAAATGCGGAAAATAAAGAACACAAAGATGTGATGACCCAGGAAAACCAAATCGGTAAAAAACCTGGGGAAGATTTAACCTATCTATCCTCAGGGTAAATCTGAATCCGCTAATGAAAGAATCAAAGTTTTACAATAGTGACTTAAACCACTAACATCCTATTATTACCCACTAGTAGAAAACTTACTGACACGACCACGTGCAAGTTCCGAGACCACGGACTCCTTCTTTCTTGGATTCTCTAGCAAGTACAAGCACTTCTACTTGTATATCTTTAAGCTCTTTAGTGTAGCAACTGAATAATCATTAAGCTCTCAATGAAATCTCCTTCTTGACAATCCTAAGCATGTGTGAAAGCAACCACGTATCAGATCTCACAAGAGATTCACACACACAGCAAATAGAGCTACCTTAGAGAGCTTTTGGGTACAAAACCCTAAATAAAAAAGAGGCACAAAAGGCACTCTAATCTCTCTAAAAATTTCTATAAAAACATGCTTAGGGTTTCCTTTATATACTAGAAAAAGTATATCTGAAACCCTAATCCTTAATGGGTTTAAGCTGAGTTGGAAATTCTGCAGAAAAACGTTCTGCCCGAATTTCAATCGATCAAGTCTAATTCTCGATCGATCGAGCCAAACAAAATTGCACACTCAATTCTGCAGTAACTCGATTTCAACTTTACATAAAACACATACTTTGAGCAAGTCTAAAATAAGACTAAAAACCTGTTTTCATCATGGTTTGCCAACACTACAAATTAGAGTTCTAATACATTAGTTTCTAAGTACTTAGAACCTAACAAACTCCCATTTGGCAATCTGTGACAAAACACAAACACAATGCTCAGAGTTATAAGTAAAAGCCATTTACAAAAATAATGCACATTACAAAATAATCCAACCTAACTACTATCCATCAGTTACAAGTGTTGATAGCAACACGACTGAATCAACCTGTATATTTCATGAAATACTCAACAAATGCATAAACGCATGTGTGGAAAATACAAGTAAATTAAAAATAAACAAACTAAAACAAATAACAAATATGCAAACTAACTCTCCCCCTAAGTTAGATACATAAAAAAAAAATGTTATTTTCTCCCCCTTTCAAAAACAAATTCAACTCTCCCTAAATAAAACAAACAAGTTTCCCACATTTCATCTAAATTATCTCCCCTTTTTTGTTGCGTATTGACAAAGACAACTCATTGTTGCCCAAATTAAAAAACATACACAACAAAAGTCAGGAGAAAATAGAGAATTAAGGGAACAAAAAATAATTCAACTCTATAGAAAATAAAGACAACTTCCCTTATGAACAACAAAGGATAAAAACAAGCTTCTCCCCTATAAAAATAGGAAAAACAAAACAAGATTTGGGAAAAACAGTTTTGGGGAAAAATTAGGAGGTGGGGAAAATAAAGACACAAACCAAACTTAAAAACTAAGTTGAGGATACACATGAGAAAAATATTCTTTCTTTCAATAAATGCAAACTTGACACTATGTGACTTATAAACAATTGCATAAGTAGAGAAAATATTTGCACATGGATTATTCATCATATCGCTTAAGAAAAATATTTTCTGTATTTCACACATAAAAATAACATATACTCAAATGTACAAAGGACTCAAAAATTAATCAATCAATTTTTAAATCAAGTTGAGTACCCAATTTAGCAAAGTGTATGCATGCTATGTGTGAAAATAATGAGAGATATGACTGCAAAATTGCAAAATGGATAAAAAAATGCAATACATGTGAATTCTAAACACAAATGATGCATGAAAAAAAATTTGATCAAAAACTTAAAAACTGAAAATTTTTCAGTTTCGATCGATTGAGCATTAATCGAGCACCGATCGAGCTAAGCAGATTCAAATCAAAATTTTTATTGCAATTTTGATCGATAGAGAAATATATTCGATCGATCGAAAATCTGGAAAAGTGAATTTTTGAAAAACAAAGCAAGCTAATGCAGAAACTTCTCGAAGCACAATATTTTATGAATAAAATGCATAAGTATGAGACGAAAAGTTTTTCAAAAGCACTTGAATTCAACCCAGATCTTCTAAAAACAAAATTTTCAATCAATTTGTCCTTAAATCTCAAACATTAAACACATTTTGCAACAAAATCAAGAAATTCTTCAACCTTGGTTGGCCAAACCAAAATTACACACAATAACATGTACAAAGTTTAGCAAAGAGTAACTTGTGTAGTGTGTGTAACTAGCAAAACTTGAGATACATGTGAGGTGATATATAAACAGTGATCAATCACAATCTCTACAAAATTCATCACATGGAGTTTGAGAGAGACTATCACTTAAAGAGTTACATCATATAACTCCCACATCTTCTAGAATAAAAGCTTGCAGTCATGTAAGTTTCTTGATTTGCCGCATAATGTACACACTAATTTTACTTAATCAGAAACTTATTAAAAATAGTTGGGATAATGTACACACCAATTTTAATAGATTTTGAATTTATTATAGCCCAATAATGTATACACCAATTTTAGCATTTAAACCGAGACTACACCTTATATTCTTTTTGTGTATGTGCTACACTTTCTTAAGTACAAAATCTTATGATATGTACTAAAGTATTCATGATTGACTAGAAAACAATGGTAAGATGGTTATTTATGTCTTTCTCAAAAGGATCAAGTCCGACAATTAAAGGAATATGATTTCAAGATCAAGACAAAGTGATCAAAAACTAGAAACATCTTTCCCACACAACATGCACTACAAATCTCAAACTAGTAAAGTACAATAAAATAAGCTCATCCAAGCTAAAAGAGGTACACAAACATGTTATATAAATGTTAGGTTTTTAGACCCCTTAAACAACAATTGGATTAACCTAAAGAATTAGCCAAGTGATTAATTTAGTCAAATTATGCAAATCTAGGTTAACATAAGCATATAATCATATCAAGCATATAAAGCAGCGAAAATATAAAGAACACAAAGATATAATCACTCAGGAAAACCAAACCAGTAAAAAACATAGGGAGGGATTTAACCTAGCTATCCTCAAGGTAAACTTGAATCCACTATATGAAAGAATCGAAGTTCATACAATAAGACTTACAAGCACCCATGCTCGACTTCCTATTGCTACTCACCAGTAGAACTTACTGACATGACTACGTGCAAGCTCCGAATCCATGGACTCCTTCTTTCTTGGATTCTCCACAAGTACAAGCACCCCCGCTTGCTTTTCTTTAAACTCCAATGGCAGCAACTGAGTTGATCATCAAGGTGTAGATAACATCTGCTCCTTGAAAATCCTAAATTTATGTGAAGGAAAACTCTTCAAGAATCTCACAAGAGATTCACACAAACCGCAAATATAAGCAACAAGAGCAACACTAAAAACGTGGCTAAGGTTTGCCTTATATACCTAGGGTAAAAACATAAAAAACTAAACGTTTTAATGAGATAGAGATGAGTTGGAAATCTGCAGAAAAATGCAATCTGGCCGACTTTCGATTGAGCCAAACCGAAAGTAACAAATACTTCTACAGCCTCTCGATTCCAACTTTACATAAAAGACACAACTTTGAGCAAGTCTAAACAAGACTAAACAAACTGTTTTGATAATGGTTTGCCAACATTACATATTAGAGTTCTAAATACATAACATCCTAAATCTTTAGAACCTAATAGTAAAGATAATATGACCAACCTTGATTTCAAATCCAAGATCTATAATACAAAACACAAAAATCTTTTTGGTTTAAAAAAATTTATGACCAAAAACAAAAAGCACACATTGTGCTAGATGAACAATGCAAAGCTATAAATGATAGTGCTAAACTAAGCTATAGATGGTACACAAATAAGAAATATCAATTTCTTAATTAACCCATGAGTACATGTACAAACTAGTATATATTCACACAAAATCAAAAATAGCTTAGTACTTATATAACACACACTATTCAAGTTTCTCCACAATGTCAAGCATGTTTTAAATCAAAAGAGAGACATCATAATTAATGTAATTCTCAAAAAAAATCTAGACACAAAATAAAATATTTTTGTCTTTTTGAAAATTTTCAATGTTTTTGGATTTTTTTTTTCAATAAAAAACAACCTAAAAAAATGAAATAACCAAAAACAAAAACAAAACATGTCCACAAACAATTGAAATAATTAAATTATAGACAAGTCAGCAACACTCACCTTAAAGAATCTTTTCTCACCCATATAGCACGAGTCTTTAGTTTTGTAGGTGAAAATCCATGAGAAGCAGAGTGTAATTCATGTAATTCTCAAAAAAAATCTAGACACAAAATAAAATATTTTTACCTTTTTGAAAATTTTCAATGTTTTTGGATTTTTTTTTTTTAATAAAAAACAACCTAAAAAAACGAAATAACCAAAAACAAAAACAAAACATGTCCACAAACAATTGAAAGAATTAAATCATAGACAATTCAGCAACACTCACCTTAGAAAATCTTTTTTCACCCATATAGCACGAGTCTTTAGCTTTGTAGGTGAAAATCCATGAGAAGTAGAGTATATTTGAGGGATTACACCAATCTTCTGAGAAAGACTAAAATCCTGCAATTTCCTTTCATAAGCCAACAAGCTTAAATTTTTCAAAAGCATATGAAACAATTTATATGGACTTATGGCAGGAGAAATATCATCACATATCCTAGATTGACCTATAGAATGCTTAAATTTCAATTTATAACAATTAGGACGAATGTGACCAGAGACACCACAAAAGTGACAAACATGAACAAATTTAAGAACATCAGTATTCCTAACAATAAATCTAGTCTCAAATTTTGGTTTTTGCCTCAGCAAAGAACAATTTGGTCTAATATGACCAACAACACCACAAAGGTGACAAGTAGGCACAAAAACATATTTATTATGCTCTCTAACAGTAGATTTAGACATAGGTTTAGAAATTTCAGCGTCTACATCAGAACTTTTATCTTTATCTAGCCTAACAAAATAAGTCTTCTCTTTATTATACCTCTTGAAGGGAGGGATATAAACTTTTTCAGCTTTAGGCTTAAGAGAAACAGAAACACTTCTGTTATCAACAACATGCTTGGTACTAATCAAATTTTCAATTTTAGCTTTAAATTCAACTAACTCTTGTTCCAAGCTTTTCATCTTCTCATCTTGAGAGGAAATTTGATTTCTCAAAAATTCATTCTTTTTATTAGATTCATCTAATCTAATAACCAATTCATGTTTTTCAAGATTAACCAATTTTAACTCTTCCTTGAATTTCTTAGAAATTTTCATATATTTCAATAATTTCTTACGGAGAGTTTCACAGGCATCAATAAGATCAATAGAAACAACAGTGTCATTATTCAAATCATCACAATTAAAAATAGTAAGACACTTAAAATTATCCATGACAACAGGGGTCAAAGATCAGCTCTTAGATCAAAAGATCTAAAACAAAAGAGCTACCCGCTTTGATACTACTTGTACGTTTTTAGATCTCTTAAAACACAATTGGATTAACATAGTTAATTAACCAAGTAATTACTTAGTCAAATTATCAGATCTATGTTAACACAAATATACCGTATCAATATAAGGTACGGAAAATAAAGAACACAAAAATATGATGACCGAAGAAAACCAAACCGGTAAAAAACCTGGGGAGGATTTAACCTAGCTATCCTCATGGTAAACCTGAATCCACTAATGAAAGAATCAAAGTTTTACAATAGCGACTTAGAACACTAACATCCTATTGCTATCCACCAATAAAAAACTTATTGACACGACCACATGCAAACTCCGAGACCACGGACTCCGAGACCACGGACTCCTTCTTTCTTGGATTCTCCAGCAAGTACAAGCACTCCCACTTGTATATCTTTAAGCTCTTTAATGCAGCAACTGAATGATCATCAAGCTCTCAATGAAATCTCCTTCTGATAATCCTAAATATGTGTGAAGGCAGCCACCTTTCAGATCTCACAAGAAATTCACACACACAGCAAATAGAGCTACCTTAGAGAGCTTTTGGGTACAAAACCCTAAATAAAAAAGAGGTATAAGAGGCACTCTAATCTCTTTTAAAATCTTTATAAAAATGTTATTAGGGTTTCATTTATATACTAGGAGAAGTAGATCTGAAATCCTAATCCTTAATGGGCTTGGGCTGAGTTGGAAATTCTGTAGAAAAACGTTCTGCCCGAATTTCAATCGATTGAATCTAATTCTCGATCAATCGAGCAAGGCAGAATTGCACACTCAATTCTGTAGTAACTTGATTCCAACTTTACATAAAACATATACTATGAGCAAGTCTAAAACAAGACTAAGAACTTGTTTTGATCATGGTTTGCCAACAATATAAATTATAGTTCTAATACATTATTTCCTAAGTACTTAGAACCTAACATATACAATTTAAAAAAAAAAAAAAAACTCACTGGACAAGAACAAATGCATAGTGAATTTACCATATTTGAATAAATCTATTTGTAAGTCCTAACTATTGATTAGGACCATCTTTATCATGACAAAGAATAAAATTGGGACCTTCATTTATGGGAACCATTTCCGTGACTACTCTTTGAAGTTCATTAGCTAACAACAAAAAATTTTCACTCTTTTTCTTCAGCCACAAAAAAAAAAATTAATAATAATAATAAACATACATATCCAAACTCTAAGGGGTCACTCCTTACTTCAACCTAAAAATTTGTGTTAGATGAGCACTCTGAGAGTTTTTATTATTTAGGGGAAATTATAGTTAACCCACCTGTGGTTTGGCCTGTTTTAACAGTGCTCACCCGTGGTTTGAAATTTGTCACTTAACCTACCTGAGGTGATCTCCGTTAGACCCCCGTTCCCCACTTTTGCCATTTCTGTTAAAAAATCTCCTTTACTATATAAGCCAAAATTAGAACTAAATTAGAACCCTAAAAAAAAAAAAGGAACAAGTTCTCTCCCTCTCTTTCTCTACCTTAGAACCCCAAAAATCCCCAAATCTATAATCCGTCAAAATCGAATAGGTAAAGCCTCAAGATTTGAAGCTATACATGAACATCAAAGACCAGCAAGGCAACGGATGGTGGAGATCTGTTCCTTTCACACATCCTTCGACTTTTGAAACCATCTCCATGGAAGAAGATCTCAAAAACAAGGTAAAGTTTGACCTTGAATCTTTCCTCAAAGGCAAACAGTATTGCCATCGTCTAGATCGTGTTTGGAGGCGCAAGCAGATTCGGATTGGGTTTTGAACAGAGTTGGTCCAGTTGCAACCGTCGCCAACACAACAGTACTCCACCTGCTGAAGCTCCTAGACCGGCTCAGAGTGGTGCCATTTTGAACAAAGTTGGGTTTGCTGCTGGATCTGTGGTTGTAGCAGTATTAACCCATTAACCCACAAATCCATTAAACCCAAAAAATTTGAACAGATTGCTGGGTTTTTTTTTTTTTTTTTTTGCAGATTTTTTTTTTTTTTACTTGCAAATCTGGTTTTTTTTTTTTTAGAGAACCCAACAAAAGAAAGAGGGTTAGAGTTTTATTTTGTGATTGTTTTATGAAGAATTATTTAGTCAATTTTTGGATTTAGCAGTGAAAGGCTAGCAAATCTATGGGTGTATGTTCACATAGATTTGTGGATTTGTTTGTGATTGTAGGTGTATGGGTTTTCTTTTATGTTTTATGTGAAGAAGAAGAAGAAGGGGAGAAAAGAGGAGAGAGACATAAAATATAATGAAAAAGACACATTCACTCCTATTTTTAATGGTGAAAAGAGACAGGTGGGTAATGGAGGTCTAACGGAGGCCACCTCAGGTGAGTTAAGTGAAAAATTTCAAACCACGGGTGGGCACTATTAAAACGGGCCAAACCACAAGTGGGTTAACTGCAATTTCCCCTATTATTTATTTCTTAATGATTTGATTTAGTGTTTTGGTCTAATGATAAAGAACACAATTATCAGAAGCAAATGTTATAGGATGAAACTTTATAAATTTTTTTAATAAAAACTCAAACAAAAAATTGCAAATCATATTATCTCATATCAAAGTTTACCATATATGCCCATCTATCTTCATCAATATCACTTTCACCTTCATTATCATTCTCCATTTCATAATTATACTTGCTGTCCTTGTAAATTGTAATACTTCCGAATCAAGTTTAAAAGTCGGTTAAGTAGTGTTTTTATATATTATATTCACTACTCAATTAGGAATTCCAAAATTGTTATTTCCCCCAACACCACATTATTACCTTTATTCTATAATGCATATATATAATCTTTCATTGTAATCATCATTATCATCTATCCTTGATCTTTGTCGTCTTATAATTCTGTCATGCTCATCAAGACTTTAGTACTAGAGAAACTTAGAAAGCATACACCCATATATTATTATAAAGAATATGTTAACGTGATTAGTCTTAAAAAAAATAAAAGTTAACATGATTAGTCCTTTCTTTGGTACATTATCATTTTTTTTTTTTAATAATTTGTTGGGAAAATGGTACATTACCTTTTCAAATCTGGACATAAATACACTTTTAGTTCCTATATTTTGGATTCATTTCCATTTTGGTTCCTACTTTTCTATTTTACCGTTTTTAGTCCCTAAAATGAAAAAAGGTTCCATTTTAGTCCCTATTGTCATCTCACTAATAGAAATTGCTAACGTGGCAGACGGAGTGCACTATTAACACTAATAAATACTGACGTGGCCATTAAAATAACATTTTCAAATTTTGATTTAAAATTTAAAACATGCCATGTTGGCATTTTAATTTAAAAAATGTCACATCAGATAAAATAATTAAGAAAAATTTCTAAACTTCTTATTTTTTAAAAATAAAATAATTAAAATAATTTTTTTTTTTTTTTTAATTTTTGGAAGAACATGAAGAGCTTAGAACATGATTTTTCTTCTTAAGTTAGTCATATTCTTTATTTTCTTCCCCAATTACCATGTTTGGTTGCCATATAATTAAAAAATAAAAAATTTCTTTTCTTTTCTTACAATTTCATAGCAACGAAACCCATAAAATCACTCTGATTTACCAAACACAAAGACATGCCCACAATTACATAAACAGAATTTCGAAACCCAAACCCAAAACTCAACCCAGTTTTTTCAACAATTACATTGAGACAAAACTCAAAGACATTCAACAATTACACAAAGACAAAAGTTAAACCCAGATTTTCAGCCCCCGAACACAAAACTCAACCCAAATTTTCTTATGCTTTTTGAGAAACCAAACACAAAACTCAAAACTCAAAACTCAAATCCCAAAATTGATGAACAAAACCCCAAATCCAAAACCACAAATAGCCTTGGAGAGAGAGAGAGAGAGAGAGAGAGAGAGAGAGAGAGAGAGAGAGAGTTGGGTTTTTAGCCAGAGAAAGTTGGGTTTTTGGCCAAGGTTTAGAGGGAAAGAAAGTTAGGTTTTCGACCATGAATTTAGAGAGAAAATTGGGATTTCAGCTAGGGATTTAGAGAGAGAGAGAGAGAGAGAGAGAGAGAGAGAGAGCTCTCCTTCAGTCAGCCCCTTCAGCCGAAATCCACCTTCAGTCACCTCCACTTTCACCTTGAGCTTGGAGACTTTTGTAGAGAGAGATAATTTGGAGAGAGAGCTTAGAGATTTTGTTTGAGCTTTTAAGATTTAACTTTTATGTTGTGTTTGGTTGCCAAGAAAGTTTAATAGAAATTGAGAAAGTTACTAAAAAAAGATCTCAATCTTTAAAATTCAAAAAGTAATTTTTTTCCAATTTAAATTAAAAATGATAAATTAGAAATTCTTTGTTTTAAAATTTTAAATTAAAATGCTGAAGTGGCATATTTTAAATACCAAATAATTTTTAATATTATTTTAATGGTCACATCAGCATTTACAACGCCAACAATACATTCTGTTTGCCACTTCAGCAATTTCCATTAGTGAGATGACAGTAAAACCCAAAATAGAACGCATTTTTCATTTTAGGAACTAAAAGTAGTAAAATAGAAAAGTAAGGACCAAAATAGAATTTGACTCAAAATATGGAGATCAAAAGTGCGTGTAATTTTACACCTTAAATCTTTAGTTATTGAAGTCAAATATATAGCTTTGGTCATTGGTCAACATCTAATCAAAAATTTAAGTACTTTTTTTTTTTTTTTTTGGAGAAATAAACACACACACATACAAGAGAAATGAAAATGGGTTATAATAGAACAGCACACTATAACTCCACTCAAAAGTCATAGTAATTTTGAAGAAATAGTGAGACAAGTTATACTACACATGATATACTTTTTTAAGCAAATACACAAATAAAAGAGAGAGAAGGAAGATACTTTAAAGTTGTAAGGGAAATTCCATTAGATATATAGTTCTTAAAACCATATTCATCTATTATGAAATAAATAGTATGAATTTTGTCCCATCATGAACAACATTTAAACAATCATTGAATAATACTGTTTTAATTTTTTAAAATTATAAATAACATGATAAAATAGTCCATATATTCCACAATGAATTAATAAAGCATTAAAAATTCAACAATACGAAATTACCCTTAAAAAAATCTATAGAATATTAATCTACCTGCGGATCTATCAACATTCTCATCCACTGAGTTATTAACCAAAAAAAAAGAAAAAAAAAATATTCTCATCCACTGTTAGCTTGATTTTTTCCAATCCCATCCATCAATCGAAGCACAAAAGCAAGCAGCAGTGGGTAAGAATTACGAGAAATTATTCACTTCTTCACGAGAATAACTAAAGGTAAGCAATAATTACTTATTAGGTTAAAAAGTTTAGGTACTTATAATGGAAGGGTTGTATTACCTTCTCTAACGTACCTATTTTTGACTAAGACTTCACATCTTTTAAGCATGGGCCAACATGTACTTGATTCCTTGCCATCATTGTTGAAAGTTGAAACCCTTTAGCACAATAAAAAACGTGCCAAGATACCTTAATTGGTTAATATTTTAATTCGACTGCGTTTGATTGCGTTTCTCACAAACAATTTTTTAGTCTCAGAATTATTGTATTGGGAATATTCTGATATAGTCATAAATTATATTTTCGAAAAGATAAACTAAAATAACATATAGGAGTAGTAGAATTGTCAAATCCATAGAACATTAATCCCTAAAGCATATTCTGAACTTCAAAATTGAATTAGAATCATTAGATCACACCTATAACAATTTCATTTTCTTTAATCAGAGAGAATAGAATTTGCATGTAGGCAAGAGTTTTTGTACCTCAATGGCATAGTTCATTCATGTTTATTCACTTTTATTAGGAGAATTGTGATTTGAATATCCTCTCATACATTGTTAGTAACTACAGTATTAAATTATCAACAACAAAAAATTTAAATACATAAATTACAAGCAATTATCAAAAGTAATCTAATTATTGAGGTAGTAATAAGCAATTAAATGATGTGGTACTGAATTCACATCTGAATTTGTAATATTTAATTTATATAATAAAATAAATCAATTTTAAATAGAGATGGTCCTATATATCATTAGTAATGTGAGACTAACCCTGTAGGTTTGAAGTTCTTTTCGTTTTTTTGCCTAAGTAAAAAAAAATATATATATATATATATATATATTTGAAATTGAGAGGATGGAGTTAGAGTACTCCTTTTGGGAACATTTGGGATTATACCTGTACGTAAATGCCTTCGTCAGTTTCTAGAGCTTATACATTAATCACTTAATTTACGTGTTGCCATATAAAAGAGATTTCATTGATATCATTGAAAATGAATAATAACATTGAGAGTAAGCTTTTGTTTCTCAAAATAATAATACTAATAATAATAATAATAACAACAACATTGAGAGTAAAAACAACTTATTTAAATTACATGGACGAAGCATTTATGTAAGACCAAGTTTTTATTAAAATATAAAATTATGGTAAATAATTAGGATAATAATTTTTCTTTTAAGTTTAACCCTTCGATAGTAGAATTTTAATTGAAGTACTTTTTAAAATGATTTGAAAATTTTGTAATAGAAATTGCAGTAAAAGTTTAAAATAATTAAAAATAATTAAAGAAATGTACTTATTCTTTAAAATTTTCATTGAAATATTTTTAAAAAATTAGAACATCTTAAAGAGAATTTCAAAATTTTGAAAATTTTGTAATAGATATTATAGTAAATGAATAAATTAATTTAAATTAAATGATGAAACTTTTTTTTTGGTTGAAATTCTTAAATAATAAAATTTTAATTGAATTATTTTAATTTTTAATTTTTTTTTTTTGAAAGGAATTTTTAATTTTTTTATTAATGTACTTAGAGTAATCTATCTTAGTAATTCGTGAGAACATGTTTTTTTATAGGTGTGTGGAACAAAGAAAATGATTGTATACATGACAAAAAGCATCTGCTTAGAGTAATAATCACATGCTGTTCATTGGAGACAAAATATATTATATAGAATAGTATATGGCATGATATAATGATACCCAAAAAAATATTCTTTCTTCAATACGAAGGGAGATCTAGCTACTTCATACACCTTATATAGTACCTAGCTAGCATTGAGACAAATTAAGTACTGCGCTTGAGAAAACTTTTTCACTAAAGCCAAAGTTTTGGGAATTTTTCTAGTTCAATAGCCAATCATGAAATCATGATTTAGATCATATTATGATATTACCACTCCCATGCAATCACAACCGATCAAACAATCAGAGCTCAAAATCTCATTATTGCCCATACTCAATGAGTCCAATCAAGATGGTAAAGCGTCCACAATCACATATTTTCATCCCAAAAAATGTGTTTGCTTGATCAAAAATCCTAGATGTGTCCAAAGTGGGACATATAAAAGGAACCACCAACATGCATGTGTGACACGAGCACAAGCTAGTCCAAACACTGAGCAAACAAAGAAGGATCCGATCCATTATAAGCAACACAGCTCTTAATGGATGATAGTGCAGGTTTTAGCCCTTTGCTACAAACCCTAACTGGGCCACCATAGTACAGCTCTTACATTAAATTCATAGCCTCAGTGTACTCAGTACTCACACTTCCAAATCGCTCATTTCGTTGTTCTCTTCTATTTTCACACGGTTGCTACTCTTTCACTTTTTTTTTTGTTGGTTATTGGGTTTTTTTTTGGTGTAAAGCAAGTGTAACCTCTCCTACCTAGGGCTAGACCTAGTGAGGCCTTTCTTTACATTTCTTTTCTCTCTCTCTCTCTCTCTCTTTTTCTCTGATTTTTTGCGTCTTTTTAAACTTGTTCCTCAGTACTTATTTATGATCTATCATTGGCTGCACTAACACTGCTTTTAGAGAGAAAGATGGGACATCACTCGTGCTGTAACAAGCAGAAGGTGAAGAGAGGACTATGGTCACCAGAGGAAGATGAGAAACTCATCAACTACATTTCAAACTATGGCCACGGTTGCTGGAGCTCTGTCCCAAAACTTGCTGGTAACATTATCACTGCTCTCTCTCACTCTCTCATTTCATTTGCACTAGCTTTCATGCGTTCCTATATACTATTGTTTCTCAATTGTTCTTTTTTATATCTTTTTGTTGTATGGTTTCTATGAAGCAGGCCTACAAAGATGTGGAAAGAGCTGCAGACTAAGATGGATAAATTATCTCAGACCTGACTTAAAACGTGGGAGTTTCTCTCCCCAAGAAGCAGCCCTCATCATTGAACTTCATGGCATTCTAGGAAACAAGTAAGATTTTTTTTTTTTTTTTTTACAAGATAAAATTTTAACTTTAGTCTAATTTAATTTAAAGGTATATGTATGTGAAGTTTTCTCCTAGAGACTTGAACTCCAAATCTTGCTTTTCACACCCCCCATAAACACTTATACTTGTGGAGTGACCACTATACCAAGGGTGCACGATAGTTAAATGCTAAAATTATTACTAATTATACTATGAAAACTTTACAAATCCACCTGACAATTGATTAGTACCATCTATAATGTAATAAATAAATTTTCTTTTACTTTTTTTTTTACTATATTCAACCGTGACAACTTAATTTATAAATTTTTTGCAGTAAAGTTTACAATACCCTTAACATTACCCTTTTTTTTTCTTCTTCTTCTTATCATTATTAGTCTTATCATCACCTAACTTTTTATTTTTGAACAGGTGGGCTCAAATAGCCAAGCACCTACCAGGGAGAACCGATAATGAGGTTAAGAACTTTTGGAATTCAAGCATAAAGAAGAAGCTGATTTCTCATGATGTTCCTACCATTGCCACCTATCCTGATATGCACTACAATGGTAACAACGAGGAAGGTTTTTTCTCTCTAAATGCAAACCCTAATTGGATCCTAAGCTCTCAACAAGACCAGCTATACCTTCCCACTCCAACCCCAATGTTGCAAGGCTTTGATCATGGTGATCTTAAATTAGAGCAAACCAATTATGGTGCCAATTTGGTTCAATTTCCACCCCCAATGGCACCACCATCAAATTCTTCTTCTTATGACCCACTATGGTCATTAGGCTATCAACCTCATGGACAATTTGATCCTAATCAAGAACATCAAAATTTCAGCACTAGTGGAGCGACACAACATTATATTGGTGATAAACTTATTGGTCCAAGTATCTCGGCACCAAATTATGATGAGGATCCATTAACATCCATGATTCCAAAACCTTGTGATGAGATTATCAGTGGTAATTGTTGTGGCATGTTTTGCTCGTGTGCTTCACAAGACCATGACCCACTTGCTAGACTCCCATTTTTTCCAGCTGGTTGTAATTATTCACATGATACACAAGTGCCCAACAATCATATGGAGTACATGGATGCCATCATGTCATCATCATCATCATATTCATCAGCTTCATCATTGTCACCACTATCAAGCAGCCAATTTGTCACAAACTCTAATCTTCATTCAAGCTGGGAGACTTAGACATGCTACTCTGTTGGAGTTTGGTTCTGTCTATTAATTGTTGGACCTATAATCTGATACAATGCATTTGTTTCTAGTTATGTGCACAAGACATAAGTGAAACTTCTTTGGAAAACATAATGTTTCTATAGTTAAAGTGAGTAACGTAACGTTGGCTGAAGTTCAAAAAAATGTGTAGGTTATTAATCAAGTTTGTCAACTTAATTAATATATTGTATGAGTTCCGACTTCCTAGTGCCTAGCAAAGTACTACTCGATATTTGTAGTTGTACCCTTTGTTCATCCCAAAATAAATGAGAGTTTGCAATTCAGCGAGATAAATTAATTAATTAATTAAAAAAAAAAAAAAAAAAAAAAAAAAAAAAAAAAAAAGAAGAAGAAGAAGAAGCAAGAGTTGTAAATGATACGTACTTCAATAAAATAAGATAATGTGAAAATTTTCTTCAAGATGGATTCATGTTTCAACAAATGGCCGGGTTTTTTAAATGAATAGATTTTTTTTTTAATATAAAGAAAATCCCATATATTTTGTAATTGTGTCCAAAAAAAAATTCCACTATTTTTGGGACCGGAATAGGTCCCTTAACGTACCTCTTAGTACGTACCTGGTTAAGTTTCATCATAATTTCCCAATTCCAAGAGAGAGGACTCTCTCTCTTTCTCTCTTTTTCCCGAGATTGGTGGGTGAATACAACATGCGAAGACAATTCCACACACTCCATAGTCAACGTCCAGGCAAGAAAGCTCTTAATAAATTGATAGTCAATTAAGGGGTACTGCCGGCTGCTAAGATCGTACCATTCATTATTGAAAGCATACAGAGAAATAATTTATCTGATTATGGAGGAAAGTTAGAGAATAATAATTCCTTTAAGAGTTCACAAAAAAAAAAAAATAATAATAATAATTTCTTTAAAAGAAATGCTAACAAGTACTCTTAGAGTATTAATTAATAATTTATTTAAAGAAAATTTTTATAAAAAATAAAAAAAAAGTAATTAATATTTTGACAACTTTTTTCATTTTCTATAAAATTGTATCAAAACTTTCTTAAAATAGATTATTAGCCAGTGTTCTAAGGACACTCGTTAGCAATTTTTTTTTTTAATCCTCAATCCTCAGAGGTTTGTCAATCATATGGTTTCCTATAGATGGTATTTCTGCTAATCAATTTTGAGGGATTAACACGTGTTCAGGTGTTCATGGTGCGGTTTTGGTTAATTTTTGTCACCTCACCACATTTCAGTTTTGCGGTCATATGTGTGATTTAGTCAGATTTAGGTTGGAACACTTTTCAAGATTTTGGACTGTATTACCCAATCTAAAGCTAGTTTTTCCTCTGTTTTGGGCTAATTTTTAAAATATTAGACTAGTTTTTCTTTGATTTTAGCTAATTAAGAGTAGCTCAACAAGTTTTTAGATGTGAAAGACCTCATCTTTTATATTTTAAAGATCAAGTGATTAGCACCTAGTTCATATAATAAATATTTAACGTAAAATACAAACTGCACCACACCGCAAGGTGCATTATGATTATTCTATTTTGCTAGTAGTTTTGGACATCAATTTACGTGCAATACTAGTGGTTTTGTGAACGCCTTCATGTTTATTTATTTGTATTAATGAGAACCATAATAATAAAGTAATAAACATGATAATTTTTTTTTGAAAAATAATTACAACTTGCTGCTAAGCCTGCAGCTTGAATCCTTTCGCTCCTAGACCCCTAAACACTTTATACATAGGGAGGTGTCAATTCAGCTATAGGACCTTTGACAAATAGTAAACATGATAAGAAGAAAAAAGAGAAGACAAAAATTATAATAATAATTAAATGATATTTGTAAATGTTATTATTCTTATATATATTTTTAAGTTTGAATTTAGACTGTATTCTATGTTTAACATTCTATTAGAATCTTGTTAAATTATAGTTCATTAAATTGTAAATGTTATTATTCTAATATATATTTCTGGTTGAATTTAGACTCTATTCTATATTTAACATTCTATTAGAATCTTGTTATATCATAGTTCATTAAATGGTAGAATAAATAGACAAAACATTAAAAAAAAAAAAATCATAATATGTTATATTTTTCGAGGCTCTGTACAAGTTATTGACTAGTAATAATAATAATAATAACAACAAAAAGAGTGAAGGTTAGCTTAGATAAGGGTGTACATGTTGGGTTTGAGGTATTTTCAACTCAATCCACTCAAGCTAATTAATCTCCTCGAGTTGAGAAATTAACAACCCAATGGGGGTTTGATTTGATAGTATAATGATACCAACACCCTTTCTAATAACCCAACTTGGTAAAAATGAAATCTTAAAATAAAAATAAAAAATGAATCAAACTAACAAATCTAAAGTAAGTCTCAAAATTCAAAATAAATCGAACTAACAAATTTAAATACTAACATATATTTTAAAAACTATTAATAGCATTGGCTGGATCGCGTTACTTTGATTGAAAATCTCACCAACACAAACTAGCCCAACTCAATCTCCAAAACAACAAGTTAATAGAACACAACCCAATCCATCAACCCACAAAAAGTCAATCTAAGTCATCGGGTTGGGTGGGTTGGATTGAATTGCGTTGAGTTCAAGGGTTGAATGTACATCCCTAATTTTTAAAAATTGTTTTATATGGACTACATATGAGACTATTGTGAGCCTTGTTTGGTTAACGCTCCATTTGTTAATTTGTTTGTAAGATATATTCCAGAAAACATTTTTTGCATTTTCAAGTGTTTGTTTCATTGAAAAATTTAGTCAAACAAAAAAACTTTTTTCGTTAATTGGAAAACTCTTTGTAAAAATTTGAAAAATGTTTTACATCAAATTTTTATGTAAAATGTTTTCCAAAACTCACTACAACCCACCCACACCCTCCACCCTCCCTTCTCTCTTGTAGATATCCCTGGGGCTCTAACTAATGAGCGAGCAACATTAACAAAGGTGATCGATGAAGTCTCTAGCATCAATCTCAAGCTTAAACATGGAGGCATTTTGCGGTTTTGGAGTTTATTGGTGATTGGCCTAGGGCCTTTCACAGTGTTGAAGTTCATTGGCGATAGGTGGATCTCATGGTGGTTGTCAACATTGGGATTTTTAGGGGTGATTTTAATATATATTTCAATGTGTGTGTGATATTATTTTGATCTTGGATGTCATTTGATTTTTTTGGAGCATTTTCAAGAACACAACCTAACATTTAAAAAGAAAATATTTTCACTGAAAATATTTTATATCAAAAAAATATTTTACAATGAAACAATTGGAGTGTAAATTTCTTGCCCGTTCCCTATATCTTTATTGAATATATTAATTTTAATAACCGTAGCTTTTGTAATTGTAACTATTGGAAAAATTGATGGATGAGAAAATCAATAAAAAAGAAAAAAAAACTAATTAAATTAAGATATGTGTTATTAATTAAATGAATAGAGCCTAATTAAATTAAGATACATTTTATTAAAGGTCTGTTTGAGATCCGCTTATTTTGTTGAAACTGAAAACTTTTTATTGAAAGTATTGTGGATAAAGGTAAAAATTAGTTGAAATAGTACAGTGAGACTCATGAATAATACCAAAAAGTGCAATGAAACCCATGAATAATAGCAAAAACAAACTGAATAGTAAAATAAGCTGGCAAAATTAATTATGCCAAATGGACACTAAATGGGAAAAGATCAACATTTTCAAAATTCATAAAATTTAAAATTATATATAAAAGAAAAAAAAATTAGTTTACAATATTACACAAATTAAAAAAAAAAAAAAAAAAAAAATCTCTTGTTGTATAAAAGAGTTCCTCCTTGCTAAGCAACAACAACATAAAAAGAAAATGTATTAAATGATAGTGTTCTTTCACCCTTAAACATATATTAGGACAATAAGTTTTTTTTGACTGGTTGCCTGATGGATTCCATCAGGCAACCAGTCAAAAAAACTATTAAGCTATTAAAAAATTTTTTCATCCTTAAAGACAAAGAGTGTGTGTCTATATGTGCGCGCGCGTGTATATATATATATATATATATAAAATAATAACCAATCACATCTAGCAACAGTGCACAAACTTTACCAAACTATAAACAAAAGGCAAACACAATTTAGAGCAAAATGGATAAATGGACACACGTCTGGGTTCAATGCTCCTATGCATTGGACCCAAGCCTTGCCTGAGATAAACACAGTTCAGAGCTAGGAATAGTCCAGAAACTTCAAGAATCAAAAGTTGTAATTGCTTTCAAATATATGGTGAAAAGTTAAAGTCCTACTAAGAAAGAGATTGCCGACACTGCCATCTTCATTAATCCCCCCCTCTTCTTAAATTATTTTGGGTTTGTGATTTTTTTTTTTTTTCCCTGAAATTGAAGCTTGATAAATATAAATGGCTTTGTTAACATTTGAATTGAGAGCATCATGTTGAGAATGTGAGCTTCTATTTTGGTTGAATGAGATTTGATTTGTGATTGTAGTAGAATTGTATAGGATCGCGATCCTATGTGTTCTAAAAATCTGGCACCCAATACTACTCCAACTATATTATAGGAATTAGAATGATTTACACTCAAATCAGGATCAATTTGGCAATCTAGACTAGTAGGATCTTATGATACTATGATATGGATCTCAGTTTTGATAAGCATGAATTACATTAAGCTATTTATTCATCTTATTTTGTTTATGCACAACATTTATAATTTTTTTTTTTTTAGGTATAAATGTAAAATCATGCTTATCAAAATTGCGATCCAAATCATAAGATTGTAAGATCTTATAATGCTAGTTTGTCAAATCAATCTATAATAGATTATAATCATTATAACCATATAGTTAGAGTAAGATCGCATGTCAAATCATAGGATCGCATAAGATCATGATCCTAGGTCAATCCAAGACGATTTTACTACAACCTCAAATAAAATCTCATTAAGGCAAAATAGAAACTTGTTCTCCACATGATGCTCTCAAATTAAATGTTACCAAATCCATTTACACTTATCAAGCATCAATTTCAGAAAAATAAGTAAATAACATTATAAAAAATTTAAAAAAAAAATCTCTAACTCAAAAAAAATAATAATAATTAAGAAGAAAGTGGGATTAACAACGATGGCAGTGTCAACAATCTCTTTCTGCATGTCTACTCTTTGCTCTTTTCCCCACTGCATTGCTTGCTTCACTTTGCACCAGATCTTTGAGAGTAATTACGACTTTCGATTCCTGAAACTTCTGGCCTAACTATTGGCTATTCCTAGCTCTCAATTGTGTTTATCTTGGGCAAGGCTTGGGTCCAATGCATAGAAGCACTGGACCCAAGCCATGTCCGTTTATCTCAAACCTTTTTGCCTTTTGTTTGTAGTTTAATAAAGTTTGTACGCTGTTACTAGACCTTATAGGCTATTAGTTGTTTAATATTTTGCCTTTAATGATGAAAACTATTTTTCAATACATACTTTGCCTTTAATGATGACAACTATTGTTTAATAGATCTAAGAGGCTATTGTTTTAAGCTTCTTTTTAAGGGTGAAAATAGCTTTTTGACTACTTGCCTGATGGATCATCGAGGAACCTAACGTGGATGAAAAAAGAGAACACTATTATTTAATGAGGTTAAATTATATAAGGATGGGTGTAAAATTTATGTTTTACATCATCTAATAAGTGATTGTCACATCAACATTTTACTTGAAATTTAATACATCCTACCACACATAATAACATCTTAATAAATTCTCAATTTTGTTAGATTTTTATATGAATATTATAATTGAATGAGTGTGATTGTATTTATTCTTAAATATGTGATAACATGAAATAGCTTGTTAGGATTGGAGAGGTAAAACTTGAATTTTACACAATGTACTTATAGAATTTAATATCTTATTTAAGATATTTGTCTTTTTGAGTTTTTTTTATCTTGTTGGGTTTAGCGGGAGGAATTCTTTTATACACTCGAAGGAAAACATAAGAGTAACTCTTTTTTTTTGGGGGGTGGGGGTGGGGGTGGGGGGAATTAAAAAAATAGGAGTTTTTTTTTTTTTTTTTTTTTTTTTTTTTGTGTAACCTAAACTAAAATTTTCTTTTATTTTCTTATTTTATATATGATTTAAAATTTGTTTTTTGAAGTTTGATAAAGTTGATCCTTGCTTATTTACTAATTAATAATTTAGAATAATAATTATTGACTCCCTATTAATTTATATATATATATATATATAGTTCTTTAGTTAGTAGAGATATAGGGTATAAAAATCGTATTATGTTTAATTTATCTCTCTTTTTTTAATAATTATTTACATCATTTTTATTTAAGTAAAAATTTAGGGAAAGTGGAATTTTACCATTCTCAATCTAATCCATGAGGCATTCTATTGATTTTATGTAAAGTCTCGATTTTAACAACACCTAATATAAGAGCATTCACAACAAATTTCTAAAAATTTGCTGTAACTTTTAGTAACTCAAAAAATTACTTTATTTATTTTAAAATTTTAACATCACACTTGTACAATACACCAACATCAAATACTCTTTTTTTTTTTTTTACCATTTCATTTAAAATCATATAAACACCTCATTAAAATAATAATAAAAAGAGCCACTACAAAAATTTATAGCATCTAGCCACAGCCACTTTACCACCAGCCACAACCAGCATCGTGGCAACCACAACCCACTATAGAAAGAAAAAATAAATAAAACAAAATCACAACCTATACCACTAGGCATTGCCATGACAACCACCACTACGGCAATCACAACCCATCGTAGAAGAAGAAAAAAAAATCACCACTAGCCACAACAACCCACCATCACAACCACAACTCATTGCCATAGCCAACCCCACCGGAAAAATCAACCTCCACCACCACCACAACTAACAAACCCTTATGATGTACACACACAAAAACAAAAACCCAATCACAAAGAGGAGAGAGTAGAATTAGAGAAGAGACCAAGAGAGAGAAGTGGACCATAGGCAAAGAGGTGTTGAAGAGAGAGAGAGAGAGAGAGAGAGAGAGAGAGAGAGAGAGAGGGGATGAGGCGGAGAGAGATGGTGAGATAGAGTTATAGAGGAGAGAGGAGACAGAAGAGAAGGAAGAGACTGAGAAAGAGAGTCACGAGAGAGACAAAGAGAGAAAGAATTTAATAAAAAAAATATTAACAACTTGCTATAATAACCTCTACAGTAACCTGGTACAACTTATTATAGAGTGGCAGGTTACTGTAACAAGTTGACAAAATTTTTTTGACTTGGGTGCCACTTAATAAAGGGTGCTTGAGGTGTTAAAATAGCTTTTTAGCCATTTTAACACCTCTATTATGAATGCTCTAATTATACTTTTACTTAGCTAATTTTTTAAGTTCAATAGGCTAATGAAAATAAGATCTCCCAAACGACCACTCAATCTAATAAGAGATATGAGATGAAAATGAATCATTATTTTGTGTTAGAAATATAACAATGAATAAACAAGTTTGATTTAGTAAATAATATATTTAAATTGCATTTTTTATCCTTAAAATTTGGACAAATTTTAATTTTGCTTAATATTTCAATTCAAATTTTGAATTTGTACCCATAAAGTTACGTATCATTTGAATATAAACCTTTAATTAGTAACCTGTTTATTCTCAATGTTCTATAATTGGGATATTATATAATCTCGAGGATAGCCTAACCTCCTAGAGCTTAGAGAGAGGGATTGAGAAGAATTTGAGAGAGAGAGGATATTTCTTATTTCTTGAAGGAATACAAAATGAGAGTGCAACTCGGGTACAAGTTCCCAATTAACAATCAGTTAGGCCAATAATTTACTAACTATCTACCTTCCTAATATATTCACATGGCTAATTAGTAAAGATTACATGGCTAATTAGCTAACATGATTAGGCTTAACAGTAACATGGTGGTAGTATCACTAACACTTATCCTACAACTACTCTACAATATAATGACAGTGCAGCAACTTAATTGTAGTAGCAGTAAGGGTTGCGGCAACAGGCTTGACTTGATCTCACACACATAGCAACATAGCAAACAGACTAAACATAGCAGCATACAACAGCACACATCAGTAAGTGCTGCAGAGAGCTACAACACCAAACCTGCAGCAGTAGACTGGACTTGAGGGTCTAAACAGGCCTTCCATCGATGTGCTGTGATGAGTTGTTCGTTAGTAAGTAAAATCAAAATTACTCCAAATTTTAGGGTTTCAAATTACAATTTAGTTTTTTTGAATAAAATATGGAAAGACAATTTTTTTTTTTTAAACTATATTGAAAATTATAAATATATTTAAATTTGTATTATGTAGATTATAGATGAATTTAAATGTTTATTAGTATGTAGATTTAAAATGATAGGATGTAAAATATAATTTCAAATTTATTATTTTAGAACTGATTTTATTAGAGAAAAAGCTTTAAATCTCAAATAATGTACATATATCAAGCACTTTATATTTAATATTATTCTTCAAAACCCCTCATTTTATGGCCTCAAATTCAAACACAATTTAAAAGAATTTGAAATGAAATTAAACAAGTTTTTTGGTTGAGATACTGTCTTTCCTTTGTTTTTATAATTTAATTGTTACAATAAGGGAATGATAGGGATTTAAATCTTGATTATCCTCATAAAGAAAACCAAAGAATGTCACCAAATTGACGAGATAATGCAATCTCAAACCTTCAATACCTTACCCAATCCCGCTTTCATTGCAAAAGATAATTATGCTGAACAGAAAGCAAAGATTTTTCTTAAGGCACATCTAATCATTGTAGACCTCGTTAATTATTTTGCTTAGCTAAAATTATTACGTTGCTGCTTAAAGCAAGGACGTTCTTCTTTTATTGCTCCTTCTAACCAATAATAATTCAATACACCATTTCGGAACCTTCTAAAATTTTAATTTGAAATATTGTTTTTCTTCTCTTTAGTCAAAGCTAATAATTATTGTTTATCCTAACCCAACCTTACCTTGCTCCCCAAAAATGCAGACCAAAACCAAACAATAAAAGACTTTTGAGTTCAATACAGACACTGTTATACAACGACGTTTTTGTCTTGATTATAAATACCCTTAATCTTGAAAAGATTTCTGAAGACAACCTTGGACAATACACTGTTATGCTTCCATGGAATACAGCAGAAGCCGCCATATACAGACAAACTTTTCAAATCATACGAGGTAGACAGAAAACAATTAAACAACTCAAACAATTGTCTCTCTCTCTCTCTCTCTCTCTCTCTCTCTCTCTTCCATCTATTTCTGTAGCTTAACAGCACTGCTCCTTCCAAGCACCCTCATCTCTTTCCATGGTTTCTTGTTCTTAGTTCTTACAATGGATAGAGGTTAAACAAAATCACATATAACAAAACTGAAATTTACAGGCATTGAAACTACAAACTTCAGCATAATCAAGACTTGAGTAACAAACAAAAAGATTCTTGGAGTTATATATGGAGAATAACAGAATCTGAAGTTTTACATTTCAAGTTCCATAGAAGAAATGATATCATTCGATTTGTATTCAAAGGCCTTCTAGACCTTAAGGACACACTAACCCACCACAAAAGGCAAAGATTCATTCCAATTCAGAGTCTAACCATGAAGTCCGGCAAGCCTCAGACTTGGCTTGATTCAAACCAAAGGAAAGGATACTATGCTGTAATTCTAAACCGGCCCTTCGCTATTCTTCGAGCAATAACCCTCCTCCCACCCTTGGTTGCCTTGCTGTTCACGTGAAAAAGTGCATTAGCCAACATGCAAATCCTACATAGTTTTTTGCTCACAGTTTTCCCAGCTAAGAAAAATTCAAAAAGCCATTTAATACAGGCCAGAAGGCAGACACTTGACCATGAAGTGGGAGGAAAACTCCAAAAAAAACCTCTGCCCTAAGTTCTTATATGTAATATAGACACTCAATGATGTCCCAAGTAGTTCAACTATGACCAACATGAAGCAAATGCGGTCCACAACCTATGCAGTTAAAAAGCTAATGTGTAATGCCTGATAAATTGTGTTGTCCAGTTCGCAAATTGTCTGATTTGTCATATCAACCTAATTATGATCAATATCTGTTCTCCTACACTAGGTTTGTTTTTTTTTTTTTTTTTTTTTTTTTTTTTTTTTTTGCAGAGAGAGAGAAAAGATGTACCGAGCAAAGAATCCATGGTTCCTCTTACGCCGGATAGTGCTAGGTTGGAAAGTCCGTTTAGGAAATAAAATCATTGGCTCGTTTGAAGAAGAAACATCTCCTGCAGAACAGAACAGTTAAAGTTATGCAGAAACCAAAAAGACTGAACAAAATGATATTGATGACTTAATTGTTGACCCAATCCCTGAACACTCTAGCCTAAGTGTTCTTGGTTTGAGTAACAAAAATTTATTGAACCAAAATGTAATCACCCATGTACATCCTCATGCTCTAAGGGTGGAAGAAACTCCACCAACAAGAGCAGGGGATCTCATTCTAAGAGAGATTACTTCCAGACCAGTAAATCAGTCACTATGAGCATCAGCTGAACAAGTGCATAACTTGGGTGACACTACCACCAAATTTCGAAGACTGCTATCTAAAGTCATCTCATCAAAAAGTAAACTTATTGGCTATCTGGATAACAACATCAGCATCCACATATCATTCACCACACAACAGATCTTATGGGGTTTATCATTTTAAATAGTTAAATTCATGAGGAGATAAGAGAAGCACATGTCTCAGCTACCTAAAACAAGGTAATAACTAATAAGTATTTCTATATCATATCCTATGAAGTTTGAAGCAAGAAATCCCCTCTGTATGGAATTTTTTTCGTTTGGTCCACCCTACTTGAGTTTTGAAGTTCATAAAATATCAATTTTTTGCAGCTTATAATTAATTCCTGCCTACTAGCAGTTAATTAAGACCATAACAAAAGTTATCCTCATTTATGATTTACCTTGCATATAGAGATTCTCCACATATCCACTCCCACCAACTTTTTACTCCAAATCACAACCTAAATGGTACACTTGCTAGCTATGGTCTTAACAGAACATTTAGCAGAAATTGGACAAGGATGCAGTCCTTATAGAAACTATAGTTATGAGGCCTTAACTGGACTACACATCTAGTTGCTAGACATATGAGCATGCTGAAGAAGCAAAGAAAAAACAAAGTTTATAAAAAAGATATTCTTTTGCTTTGAGGCACCAAAGAAAAGAATGCTTCGAAGAAATTTAATTTTGTCTTAAATAGTCATATGTCCATTACTTACTATCAGTAATAATAATAATAATAATAACAATAATAATAACTAGTCACTAACCCGTGCGATGCACGGGAAAGCTGTTAAGCTATCACTTATGACAGTGCTAAACAACCTTAAAACCTAAGATAAACCCATGGAATGGATTTAAAATTTTTTCACAAATAAAGAAAGTCTATGATACCTTACATTTTGTGAAAGTGAGAGTCATATTTGATATATTTAAGAAGCAAATAAATATCTAACGTAATACTAATAGATATCTAACTCTCATCATAAAAAAATGAATGTTGCACGTTAGGATTACGATCTCAAAATTCCCTATCTTATAGTCAATACTATACATTCAATTACAAAATGGAAAATATTAATTAATCAAAAATTACTTATTTATTTATATAAATAAGTAAACATAGATAATTATATTATAATAATTGATATTTGTTGTATGTCAATCAATTAGTATCATCACTACACGCCTCACATCACGTTGGGCTCAAAGCTAAAAAAACTAATGGCTAAAACATTTTGTCCATCTTTTATTCAAAAATTAAAAGCTTTCTACTTTCCCAATGCAAGTCATGTGGAGGCTTTGTAAACATAAAAAAGAGTTCACGTTGGGCTCAAAGCTAAAAAAAAAAAAACTAATGGCTAAAACATTTTGCCCATCTTTTTATTCAAAAATTAAAAGCTTTCCACTTTCCTAATGTAAGTCACGTGGAGGTTTTGTAAACATAAAAAAGAGTACAAAAACAAAAAGAGAGAAACTACAGCAGTGATTGGAGATGGACAAAAGAAAGAGGAGGCAAAGAAGAAGAAACAGTAGTTGAAGATGAAGGTGTGACACCATGACCGGCGACTTGTGTTGGTAACCTACTGCTTCAACTCGGCGCAGCCCCTGCTGCGTCATCTTCTTCTTCTCTCTTTTTTTTTTTTTTTCTTTTTTTTTTTTTTTTTTCCTTACAAATAAGAAATTTATGGAATGAAGAGGAAGATGACAAAGAGAGAGATGAGATTATTTTGGTTTTGGTGATTTATGGGTTTGGTTTGTGTTGGGTGTGTATTGTGTTTGAAGAAATTTATGGGATGAGGAGGAAGATGACGAAGAGGGAGATGGGGAATTATTTTGGTTTTGGTTTGGGTTTGTGCTCATATGTACTGTTTTGGTTTGTGTTGGGCTTGTGATATAGAGGGAGATCGGAAGAGAAAGGGTTTTTTTTGGGAAGAGATGGCAGAGCATCGTGTAAGGGAAAGGCAGAGCATCGTGAAAGAGAAAGGGCAGAACATCAAGTTTTAGAAAACTATTATTACGTTTTTTTTTTTTATGTTTTTTTTTTAATAATGTGCTGACGTGGAAATTTGTAAGGGCTTCAAAAGGTTCGGTTTTATATATATATATATATATATAGATAATAATAATAATAAATTATTTAAAAAAAATTCATATGTCCATCAATCACATATATGCTCACAAGGGAACATAATAGCCCCATTTTTGAAGAGACGGAGAGACCAACAGATCAGTTAGAATCCTTGCTGATTTGAACTGGTTTTACACAACAATTCCATTAAGATCATCTTCTTAATATTATCTTAATATCTTATATCTTATGACATAAGATATTGAGATCGCATTCAAGTTATCAATAAGGAACTAGATATTCAGTTTATCAAAGTTAACAGGAAACACCCTTTTGATGTTCACCGCAACCTAAAGATGCATAATTTAAATAATAAAAAATCTATAACTCATCATCATCATCATCATCATCATCATCATCTCTCTCTATATCTCTCCCTCTCCACATTTTCCCAGCAAACAGACAAACCATTAACAAAAACATCTAGTCTATCCTTCCATTTCCTTAGAAACCAAACAGAGCATAGATTAAAAAGTGCATAATTTATAAACCTCAAATTCCTAATTTATTAGCATCTCTTACCATTTTTACCATAAACCAAATAGACCATTAACAAACAGCTAGCCCATCCATCCATACATTTCCTCATATACCAAATAGAACTTTCATTCATACATACATAGAAAATCCATAATTCAAAAGTCCAAATACTTCTAATTTCTTATCTCCTTCACCTCCCTTTCCCAGCAACCCAAGTACATTTACAATTTTACACACACAGACACACACTCCTACCAATTTCATAGAAAATGCATAATGTAAAAGTCAACCGCACGTGCACGCGCGCACACACACACACACACATGCAGTTACCAATTTGATAAAAAATGCAGAATTTAAATGTCCAAAGATTTCTAATCTTTCATCTCCTCAACTCATTTTCCCAGCAACCAAAGGCCCTTGACATATATACACACTCACACACACCATTTTCATAGAAAATACATAATTTAAAAGCCTAAAGATTTCTAATTTCTTATCTCCTTATCTCACTTTCCCAGAAACCAAAAGGAGTACACACACACACACACACACACACACACACACACTCACTCTTACCAATTTCATAGAAAATGCATAATTTAAAAGTCCACCTCAAACACACACTTAGTTACCAATTTCATAAGAAAACGCACAATTAAAAGAACAAAGAACTCTAATTTCTCATCTCATTTTCCCAGCAACCAGAGGACTTTTACATACACCATTTTCATAGTAAATGTACAATTTAAAAGCCTAAAGATGTCTAATTTCTTACCTCCTCACCTCAATTTCCCAGCAACCAAACAGATGACTTCTACACACACTTACCAATATTATTAAAAAAATGCATAATATAAAAGTCCAAAGATTTCTAATTTCTCACCTCCTTACCTCATTTTCCCAGCAACCAAACAGATGATTTTCACACACACACACACACACATGTACATACAGAGAGAGAGAGAGAGTACCTTCTGGCAAGTAGAAGCTGAGAGAAGGGAGGCCAGAGGGGTATACGAAGCCTTCGGAGGCGACCTTTCGGATCGATTCGGCGTCGTTTTGGTACTGAGGCAAGTGGAGTGAGTTTTCGAACTTGGAGAGCGATGGGAATAGCTTCGGAGCGATATCGAGGCCCTGAGACACGATCCGCTGATTCGGATTCGGGTTCGGACTCTGCCGGAGAAACGGGTTCGACAAAAACCGGTTCACCAGCGACGCTCCGGTTCGGGCTAGGGTTTTTGACGCCATTGTTGTGTTTCTATGTGTGAGTGATTTTGTAGAAATGGTCAATTGGGTTGGTTCTGCTAAAACCCTACACACAGTGAGTGACAGTGAGAGTGAGAGAGAGAAAGGGATGGGGGTATATTTGGAATTTCGTGATTTGGGTCAATGTTGGGCCACATGGGGTGGGCTTTTTAATTATCAGACTTCAAATAGATATCAATTAATCATTCTCCAAAAAAAAAAAAAAAAAAAAAAGTATCAATAAATCAATATAGTACTAGTTATGCGGCTTTTAAAATTGGATACAGCTTGTGTTCAGTGTTTTTTTGTATTGAGCATACTACAATGAGGACATACATTCAAAACTAAACACATATCCGCATCGTAGCATATTTAGTGCAAAAAGGCACTAGACACAACTTTCACTCGAATTAACTAGGAATAATATCTAAAGTATTTAGGGGACTTTTATCTTTTGGGCTACATTTCTAATGTCATTGGGCTAATGTCACCACAAATGCAAATGAAATGTGACCAACCAAGTTGGTTGGTTGGGCTAAAGTTTACAACTAAGTTATAAACTTTTTGGGTGATTGCCTAGCATGTGAAGCTTGAACCCTTGAACTATTACCCTACTACATAGCCAACACTAGGAAGCTATTACAATTAAATTTGCATGTTTTAGCAAAGTTCATATCCAATCACATTCTACACCTGTTTGTTGAAGTTCTATTTGTTAAAATATGAGGCTATGAGACTTGGAGATGAAACACAGAAATTGAAGATTGAAGTTTACACACAGGTTGAAGTTGAAGATCATAAGCTGCACTAAGCTACAGTCGTTTAGTATCAAATGCTTGTAAAACTACTTGTAGTTTAGTCTTTATTTAATTAGTTACTTGTTAGTGACATATGTCATTTAGTCATTGGTTCTGTGTTAATTGTTAGTTAGTTAGATGAGTTAGTTACATTTTCTCGCTTTCTGTTAATGTATATAAACACAGTGTTTGTTGTAATCATTATTCAATGAAACATTTTTCACAAATCTCAATTCCATCTCTCGGCTATGACCTTCATTGCTAAAGTTTCAAGCATTGTTACTATTCTTCAGTCCAAACTCAATATTTATAAGTAACACCAACTACGGTCAAGAGCCTTATATTTCAACTGCTTGACACGTTCTGATCTTTCCAAAAACATCCAGAGTTCAATCCTTCCTCCCTTATTATAATTGTTGAATTATCAAAAAAGTAACACCAGTCATGTGCACACTCCAATTCTAAATTAGAATAAAAATCCAATGATACTGCAATGGGATTTTGGCTCCAATGAATTAAAATTTTTCCTCAAAATTTTGACCCATGGAAGCAACACACACTAATTGTAAGCAATTGCTTGAACCGGAAGGAAAAGGGAAAAAAAAAAAAAAAAAAAAAAAAAAAACAGTGTTACCACGGGCCAAATTGTAGCACTTTTGCCATAGAATTCAGCATGTGATACTTTGACTCCAGTGAATTAAAGTTTTCCTTTTACATATGGGAGCAACATAGGTCCCTACACTAAAGCACAATAATTATAGAACTGTAGTCTAGTGGTGACAAAAAAGATGTGATCGCAGTTATCACACTTTAATTAAGTTTGTTGATCTTTTTAAGTTTTAACCAGGGACGTAGCTATGTTGGACCAAGGGGGTCAATGGCCCCCAGGCCTAATGAGAAAAAACAAAATATAAAATATATAAAGCGTGGTTTTGAATTTTCATCCTTTATTTTCGTTCAATACTTTCCTGCTTTCACAAAAAATATAGTTTTTTATTTATTCAAATTTTCATTAAATTTTGATTCTTTTTGTGAGTTTCTGTTTGGGTTCTAAATGATTTATGGAATTTATCTTAAAGCATTAGCATAGGATAATTACAGCTTAAGTGTTTGATGAAGTTCCCCAAAGAAGCTTTGTTAAAAATACATGGTTGTCTTTGGGTTAATCTAGAACTACAATATGAAGGTTTAGGCTATAACAAATTTTTAAAGCATTTGGATGTAAGTGTATCTTGCCCCCCTCACTCGAAATCCTAACTCCGTCCTTAATTTTAACAAAGTTGGCATACATTCTGACAAGCAGAGACACCAAATTATATTTTAGGGCTGTGTTTGTTTTACACACGCTGTGTATAATAGGATTATCCCTATATTTTATGGTAAGCAGCAAAGCAACAAAGAATAGCTACAGAAAATAGTAGTAGATAAGTATGCTTCACATGCACCAAGAGTAGTGATGGTTCTACAAAAAAAATGTAGATAGCACTAAGATAAACTCTCTCAGAGGATGCCAATTTCCAGAGTATAAGTGTTGATAGCACTAAGATTTTCACTTAACTAGTATAGCCTCATCTTTCCCAAGAACCAATATTGACCATCTTATCATATAAGGCTCTCAACATTGTTCATCTGATATGACCGAAGAACACTTTGATACACTAACGTACCAGAAGCATTCTGAAAATATTTTAATTTGGTGGGTTTTCAATTCTCTTTCTTTTACTTTTTGATGAGTAGGTGTTTTCAATTCTCAATAAATGTGAGTCTAGATTATATCACCATAGAATTACTTATCAACATTATTATTTTTTTTAAATTAATTTTTTTTTCACAAAAAAATCTTTCAAGTCACCAATTCAATTATATTGACAACGATGGATTATGCCCCGGCAACAACACCCGAGTAAAACCTGATCAACATTTCATATTTTAACCTCAAAAAAAAAAAAAAAAAAAGATCAACTTTATAGTACATAAGAGGGCTTTTGAAGCCATACCCCAAATATTTTTCGAGGCATATGAATGTATTTGGTAATTTGTATCACTAGTTTGCTAATTCTACACTGTAGTACTTGGGTGGATTTTTACAGTATCCTTTAACTGTTTCCAAGTAGGCTATGTTCGATATGGTCACATTTTACGTCAGAAACCACCTTGATGATGTTGGCAAATATTTTGTTTCAACATCTTGGAAGTTTGACAAAACCCTATCACATATCCATATAATAATTGTCTTATAAAGTGATCTTGATGATGTCAATTTAAATCAACTTCAACTATAGTTAGACAAGGCAAAGACAAAGGGCTTTTCCTTTAGCACCTCACATCGTTGAAAATGAGTAACTTTTAATTAGAAGTACTATATATTCACATATCAAGAGCAGCCAAGCAACAGGAGACAAGAACAGTTATTTTATTTGGGTTGTGTTGATTTCACACAGATGGTTACGTGAAGTTTTACACAGCTTAGTTTTACACAAGAATTTCTCAAAAAAAAAAAAAAAAAGTTTTACACAAGTGTATTACCCATTTTGTTTTATTACCATAGTTAGCTGAACATTCAAGAGAACGTGAAGGCACTTTTGTCAATGTTGCTTTTCAAATAATATGCACCCTCCCGCTCCACATAAAGTTTGCTCTTTATAATATTTTCTCTCCCTCGTGACAATGACACCCCTTTATCACCTTTAGTGAAGTGCTTTGTCGTTAACGCTCTGTGAAACATGTTTATAATGTCCCTTGAGTATTTACATTAATTCTTGCAAAAAAAATTCTGTCTATTTTAGTATTTTTTTTAATCATTTTTCAAAATACTCATATCAAATTATCTAATATCTATTCTAAATTTTATTTTAATAAAATATTAAATTTTCTTAATTTTTAAAAATTATTTGCGTAGGGATGTGGCACTTAAAACTCAAGTAAGCATTAGGCCTTAGACCAAAACAAGCCTAGAATGTGCCTTTTTGAGAAATGGAGCCCAACTACAGAAAAACATACCTTAGAACAAGGGTAAAAAATGAAATAAGCGATTATGAAAAGTACCCCTAAGACCTTGAACCATGAGAATTGACCAAATAGGGTCCACCACCCTCAATCCAAACATGAATGGACCACTTGAACCATCCGAGGTAAATACCTATCGACGAAATACCAAAGACATCCCATTGAGGTATGCACATTATCCGAGGATGCCTAAACTATCAAATGTATCCCACCAAGGTACATATATTGTCCAAGGAAGCTCTTCGAATTACCTTGATAAATCCACAGTGGTACACATAGTGTCCGAGGAAGTCCTTCAAATCTTCTTGATAAATCCACAGTGATCCACCTAATACTATATCATTTAATGCAACAGATAACTTATTAATAAAAAAAGAAGCCCGAAAAGTCTTTGTTCATCATGACCTCAAGAAAAGAAGAGGTTGATGGGACAGGAGGCTGCCTAACCAAACCAGGACAGCACCTACTATGACACATGCTGGAGAAGAAAATAAGAAGAATCAAGCTCAAGATGAGGATGAAGAAGGAGGAGGAGGGAGAGTATAAAAAGAAAAAGAAGACAAACGAAAGGAGGGAGTGAAACATAGAGTGAGAATTGTAACAGAGAAAAATCATATGAATAAGAATTTTTTTACATACTTTTGTGAGAGTGAGATAGTTTCTAGATTCTTATACCCACCCACACATACAAACATATATATAGTTTTTTTATAGGCAAAATTTACTATATTTGAATAATCTATTAGGACCTTATATTCCGAAGAAGAATAAAATTGGGACCTTCTTTTATAGGAACCATTTCCACGATCGTTCTTAGAAGTTCATTGGCTAATAACAAAAAATTCCACCCTTTTCCTTCAGCAATTGAGGAAAAAAAAAAAAAGAGTCCACAATTTTGGATGATAATTTTGTTGTTCTTTATTTCTACCTAAAAAATTGGGTTGAATGAGCACTATGGTTTTTTTTTTTTTTTTTTCCTTGCACACTTTGAGTTGGACTTAATTCTAGGGGAAAAAAAATGCAAATTAAGCTTCTATCATCTCATATCAAAGTCTACCATATATTTCCATCATCATCAATATCACTTTCATCTTCAATATTTATCATTCTCCATATAATGATTACATGCCTAATGTACTTGTAATACTTCTAAGTCAACCAGTTCTAGAGTAGCAAAATAATAGACCTTAAATGTTTGGTAGAAGTGCTACGTTATTCCATTAATTCTATCATCACATTTATGTGATCATTGATATGTAGTATATGTATATATAGAATCTTTCATTACAATCATCATTATCATCGATACTTGGTTTTTGTTGTCGTACAATTCTGTCACCCTCAACAAGAGTGTAGCACTGGGGAAACTTAGAAAGCATATGCATACATATATTATCATTTACATCAAGCAAGTTATCATGATTAAGAAAAGAGTTCATCATTAATTTTACCTTTGTTGTTCTTCATCGATGTAAATCTAAGTTTGCGTATTAATTTAGCAAGAACACCGACCCTAATTTTCCATCTTTGGTAAATTGTATTTTTAAATCTTTAGTTATGGAACTCAAATATATGACTATGGTGATTGATCATCATCTAATCATGGACATTCATCATCATCATATACAAGATAATGATCCTTTAAAATTTTAAAAGTAATGATCATCATATTTTAAGGGTAATATCATTATATACAATATAATAATCCTTTAAAATTTTAAGACTACTGATCATCATTTTCAAGATAATAACCCTCTAAAGTTTTAAAAGTAATATTTATATTATGTAATTATTAAAACCATAATCATCTATCGTGAAATTGAAGGATTCAATTTTGTCACGTCAACAACATTTAAATAAACATTGACTAGTAATAATTTAGATACTTATTTAAATTATTAACCACATCATAAAATAGTGAGAAATGCTATATATGGTTACAATATTTTTCTAGTGACAAGTTATTAATATTCAGTTATTATTAGTGAGCAAAAAAAATAATTTCAATGAGGTTTAATTTAAAATCAATAACAACTTATCGTATAAAATTTATCATAAAATTGTTGTGAGAATATTATAACCACATAACACTTCTATGAAATAATTCATTCCACAGTGGATTAATAAATAAGGTCTTAAGAAATTCTACAACAAAGAATTATCCTACAAACTTTAAAGAATATTAATCCACTATTTTACGTGTCAACATTCTCATTCACTGCTGCTGATTTTTGCCAATCACATCTATCAATCGAATTCCAGAATCAAGCAGCACTGGATAGCATTACCAAAAGTAAGTAAAATAAAAGCACTTGAGGTCTGATTAGATCTGTTTTTTACGATGTAATTGAAATTTTTTTATTGAAAATATTATAAATAAAAATAAAAATTAGTTAAAATAATACGATTCATAAATGGTATTTAAAAGTATAACAAAATTTATAAATAATAGTAAAAATAAACTAAATAATAAAATAAATTAATAAAAATAACTTATTTCCAAACACACTCTTAAATGGAAAAGTTTTACTTGTTATCTTCTCCAACATAACTATTTTTTACTAAGACTTTACATCTTTTTAGGATGGCCCTACAATACACGTACTTGATTCGAATTCCTTCGCAGATTTGTTGATACAAATTGGCAATTACCAAAAGAAGTACTCTAACTCCGGAGGCAGCAATAGTCAGTTAAATAACGTGTTTCTGAAGAGGCAGCAATAGTTGGTTAAACCAATATTTCAAAGATAGAATGGGAAATTGTGAATTATCCTAAAAATAGAGAGGAAATTACTTTTTCCTAAAAAAAATTGATAGTAAATTATTAGAATAATCTTGAATCAATAATAACATTTTTAAACATTTTGATAATAATTTTAAATTGAAGTAGTTTTTAGACTTTTTGAATTAAACTTTCACAATGGAAATTATATTAAATGATTGAGTTAATTTTAAAATAAATAATGACATTTCATTTAAATTTCTTTAAAATTTCAATATTTCAATTTCAATTTTTTATTGAAGTTTCTTAAATTTATGAAACTTTTAAAAGAGTATTTCAAACTTTTTGAAACTTTTGTAATAGAAAATACTTTAAATGAATAAAATAACTTAAATAAATGATGAAACTTTTTTTTTCAAATTCTTAAAAATTTTAATAAAAAAATTTGATTGAAGTATCTTAATTCTTTTATAACCTTTTTTTTTTAAGAATTCACTTTGAGTAAACTAACTTATAAAAATTAAATATTACACGTGATAAAAAAAAAATTCGGTTATAGAATATAGGCATGTAAAATAAAGCTACCAAATGATTGTATATATGACACGAGAAGAAAGCATCCCCATACCCATAGCCACAATTTTGATTATATAGAATAATATATGACATGATATAACATTAATACCCAACAACATAAAATTATTGTACTTCTCTATATATATAATTATATATATATATATATATATATGAAGGGAGATCTGCTAATTCCCTAGTACCTAGTTGCTAGCATTGATTGAGCCAAAGTTTTGGAAGTTTTTCTGATTCAATATCCAATCATTTTTTCATGATTTAGACTATATTGCCACTCCCATAGTCCCATGCAATACATAACTACAAAAAGGATACATTCTAAGCAATAGAGCTCTTAAAGGAAGATTCTGCAAGTTTGAGCCCTTTGCTACAAACCCTAACTGGCCCACCATCGTACAGCTCTTACATTAAATTCATAGCCTCAGTTTACTCAGTGGTACTCACACACAAGTTTTTTTTTGGAAACCCACACTTCCAAGTTACCCATTTCTTTCTTTCACTGTTTTTTTTTTTTTTTTTTTTTTTTTTTTTTTTTTTTTTTTTTTCTTTGACCTAGCTAGTGCTGCCTTTCTTTATTATTTCTTATCTCTCTCTCTGATTTTTTTTCATTTATTTATACTTATTTCCCAGTACTTATTTATAATCCATCTTGGCCGCACTAATACAGTAATACTGCTTTTAGAGAATAATACTGCTTTTAGAGAGAAAGATGGGACATCACTCGTGCTGTAACAAGAAGGTGAAGAGAGGACTGTGGTCACCAGAGGAAGACGAGAAACTCATCAACTACATTTCAAAATATGGCCATGGTTGCTGGAGCTCTGTCCCAAAATTTGCTGGTTACGTTATCACTGCTCGTTCGTCTCTCATAATTGCACAAGCTTTATAGCTTTCATGGATTCCTAGTATTGTTTCTCAAATTTTTTTTTTTTTTTTCTTTTTTGGTTTCGTTGTATGGCTTCTATGAAGCAGGCCTGCAGAGATGTGGAAAGAGCTGTAGACTAAGATGGATAAATTATCTCAGACCTGACTTAAAACGTGGGAGCTTCTCTCCAAAAGAAGCGGCCCTCATCATTGAACTTCATGGCAATCTAGTATCTTATTTTTCTTTTCAGAAAAAAGGTCTTGTTAATGGCGCTTTTAGAAGAATAGTTAATTATTTAATTTTAAAAAAATTTAACATTATTTTTATAAGAAATAAAAAAAATTATCAAAATATTAATTAATTATTTTTTTCATAAATTTTTTTAAAAATAAATTATTAACTATTACTTTAAAGATATTAATTAACTTTTTTTTTTTTCGTCTAAGAGTGCTATAATTATTATCAATCTTATTTTATATATATTTATAAACTTTACAAACCAACCTACTAATAAATATCATTAATGATATGACATCTCAACAACCTAATAAATAAGTTGTTGTAAATTTTTTGGATTCAGATCCAATTTTTTTTTTATATTTTATTTGATATATAATACCTTAGCTCGTAAATCTATTCAGTAAATTTAATAGAATCCTTTTCTTTTTTTTTTTCTTTTTTTTTATTTATAATTATTATTATACTTATCATCATCCTAATATCATTTATTTTTTTCATGCAAGAAGGAACTTTTTTTCTTATTTGGACAGGTGGGCTCAGATGGCCAAGCAACTACCAGGAAGAACAGATAATGAGGTCAAGAATTTTTGGAATACAAGCATAAAGAAGAAGCTAATTTCTTATGATATTCCTGCAATACCCACCTTTCCTGATATGCACTGTAATGAATGATAACTCTGAGGAAGGTCTTTTCTCTCTAAATGAAAACCCTAATCGGATCCTAAACTCTCAACAAGACCAACTATATACCTTCCCACTCCAACCCCAAATTTGCAAGGCTTTGATCATAGTGATCTTAAATTAGAGCAAACCAATTATGGTGCCAATTTCCACCCCCAATGGCACCACCATCAGATTCTTCCTCCTATGACCCACTTTGCTCATTAGGATATCAGCCTCATGAAAATTTTGATCCAAATCAAGAACATCAAAATTTCGGACAAAATGGGATTCTGCCCTTTTCAACCAAATTAATTAACTTTATGCTCTCATTCCCAAACTAATTAAGGAAATGTCTCTCTTTTAAACCTCGATTTATGATAAATCGAGTTAGGCCCTATGGTGGCATTTTTAAAGAGCCTATAGTGACGTTTTCAGAACCTATAATGACGTTTTTTAACTCGACTTCAGTAAATCAAGTTATAGGCAATGAAATCGACTTATAGTGGCGTTTTTTTACTTATAACTCAATTTCATTGAAGTCGAGTTAAAAAACGTAACTATAGGTCATGAAAACGTCACTATAGGCTTCTTAAAAACTCCATTATAGGGCTTTAGAATTTTATTTTTTTTTTAACTCAATTTATCATAAATTGAACTTTAAAAGAGGGGCATTTCCCTATTTAGTTTGAAAATTGGAGCATAATACTAATTAATTTGGCTGGAAAAAGCAAAAGCCCCTTTTGTCCCAAAATTTCAACAGTAGTGGAGCAAAACAACATTATATTGGTGATAAGCTTATTGGTCCAAGTATCGCAACACCAAATTATGATGAGGATCCATTAACAGTGCCCATGATTCCAAATCCTTGTGAGATTATTAATGGTAATTTGTGTGGCATGTCTTACTCATATGCTTCACTAGAACTTAACCCACTTGCTAGACTCCCATATTTTCCAGTCGGTTGTAATTATCCTTATGATCCACACGTGCCCAACAATCATTTGGAGTAAATGAATGCCATCATGTCATCATCGTTATCATCAGCATCAACATTGTCAGCATTATCAAGCGGCCAATTTGTCACAAACGCTAATCTTCCTTCAAGCTGTGAGACTTAGACAGGGTACTCTTTCGGAGTTAGGTTCTATTTATTAATTGACGGGCCTATAATTGATACAATGCATTTATTTCTTGTTATGTGCATGCACAAGACATAGGTGAAACTTCTTTGGGAAATCTGTAACTCTGGTTGAAGTTCAAAAAATATGTGTAGGTATGTTATTCAAGTTTGTCAATTTTCCTTCTCAAAAAATTATTAAAAAAAAAAAAAAAAGGTGAATGTCAACTTAATTAATATATTTTATGAGTTCCTACTCTTTGGTGCCTAACACAGTTCAAAATACTACTCTTTATTTGTACCAGTTCTTCTATGGACACATAAGTTGTACATTTGTTAATATGTGATTAGATTGCATCATTTACACACAAATATATCATTGGAACTTAGTAAAAAGTAATTCAATTACCACTTTCATATTTAAATTGTAAACACATGCGTGGTCCTAGGATTTTTATATTTTTACACTCCCCGAGAATTCTAAATTGAGGATAGCCCCATCCTGATCAACCGAACACTAAAGACCCCTCTCCAAAGGTTGAGGAAGATGGGAAAGCATCTCATCTAAAAGCAGAAGTTCATCGAGATATCAAGAATGGAAATGTGCAAGCTAAGCAACAATCATATCCTCATTTAATGCACTCTACCAATTAGGCAGACCATATTTATTATAGAATGACTCATCAGAACAGTTCTCTACACCTGTTTTCCCACTCATCCATGCCTTAACAGAATAGAAGAAAGAGATGGGACAAGTGTCTCGCCCTCTAATCCTATGCCCTACTGGTGGCCGATGAAGGAGGGAGTTCCATCCCAACAAATAAGAACCTCGTTCCGAGATTAAGGGATTATTTTTTTTTTTTTTTAAAGAGATGGTACGTTTACAATAATTTTATAATATTTTTACAATAAATTATAGGTAGTTAGTTGTTATTGGTTCAAATTTAAAACTAACACTAAGATTACTTTTTTGCCCCAACAATAACAACCAGTAACAGCCTGCCACTTAAAATTTGTTATAAAAATATTGTAGAAATGTTGTAGACATATATTTCTCTTTTTTTAATAAAAAGTGTGGAGTGTAAGAGTGAACAAGATTGAAAAGTTATACTTAACAAACATATCCTTGGCATTCCCGATGATGCAATTGTGAAAGAGGATTAGATCAGTTCAGTTGTCTACTTTGTCCACTGTCTCTACCCTTTTTTTTAGATCTTTTACTTGTTTAAGAGCGTCCGCATCAGTGTGTTTATTTTACATATCTATTTTTACACTAAAAATTTATTTTTTTTATTTTACACATTCACTTTTACAAAACATCCACATCAATTCATTTATTTTACAAGATATTTCAATAAAATATTCATTACACTCTATTTTTTTTTATTTCTTTTTACCTACCTGCCTTAAATATCCGCGCCCTCTCTCTCTCTTCTATTTTCTGGTTTCTTTCACGCTCTCACACTCTCTCTCTCTCTCTCTACACCCATCTCTCTGGTCTTCTCTTCCAAATCATCCGCCACAGCTCCGACCACCAAACGCCACCGATCCACCACCCTCCACCACCGAAGCTCCGCATCAACGATCTCCACAGCCCCGCATCACCGATCCACCACCAAATCACAAAACCCATCCGCCACAGCTCCGACCACCAAACGCCATCGATCCACCACCAAATCTCCACCACCGAATCTCTGCATCACCGATCTCCACAGCCACATCACCGATCCACCACCAAATCACAAAACCCATCCGCCACAGCTCCGATCCGCATTGCCGATCTCCGATCTCCGTGTTTGTGTATCTCTGTGTTTTTTTTTTTTTTTTTTTTTTTTTTTTTTTAAGCAAGTGTATCTCTGTTGATTTGTCTGGATGTGTTTGTGTGTTGATTTGTCTGGATGTGCTTGTGTGTGGATGTGGTTGTGTGCATCTTAGGAAAAGAGGAAGATGAGATACTGAGTTTGTTGAGCCGGAGAAGAGAGAGAAAAATGAGCGAACGGAAATGATTAAATTATTTTTTACACGAGCTAGAGTAACGTGTATATTTACACGGTTACTGTAGCTCGTGTAAAGAAATACACATTTTTATATAATTTTAGAAGAGCTGATGGAGTGCATTTTTGAGCAAAAATGTGTAAAAACTGAGGTTTACATGATTTTAAACACGCTGATGCGAATGCTCTAAGCCCTTAACCCATATTTACTATATTAACTGCGATTGCCATTCTATATATATATATATATATATGTATGTATATAATTTATTTATTTAGTTTAAAGGTATAATCAACCTCATGTGATTACTTAAAAGTAATTATGTTAAAACGAATGAGAAATTACCCTAAAGATAACATTTGTATATTCACAATATTCTTGTTTAGAAAGACTTCACTTAAATTTAACCGGACCGAAATAGTTCTAAATGCTACATTAATGTGGCTCAATAGAAGCGTAAAAATAATAAATGCTACGCTTAAGATTTTAGATATTACGAGTTTGAGATCTTTTATATATATACATATATATAATAAATTTAGATTTAGAATATGTGCTCTCAATCCAAATCTATATTTTTCCATTACCTAAGTGCACAAAAATGGACTGAATATAATGAAGTGGACCAAAATGGACCGAAGTGGTTAGAATATGATCAAATGAACCAAATAGGACCAAATATAACTAAAGTGGACCAATTAGGACTGAAGTGAACTAAATAGGAACAAAGTTTACTAAATAGGACCGAAGTGGACTAAATAGGAACAAAGTTGACCAAATATGACCGAATGGACTAAAGTGGACACAAAGGACTAATGTGGACCGAATAGACCAAACAGGATCAAGGTAGACCGAACAGGAAAAATAGAACCTAAGTGGACATAATGGACTGATTAGGACTAGATTGGAGTAAATAGGAACAAAGTGGACCTAATAGGAGCAATGTGGACTAAATAGGACGAAAGGGGACTAAACAGGACCGAATAGAACAAAAGTGGACAAAATGGACCGAAGTGAACTTAATGGGATTGAATGAACCTAATAAAACCAAAGTAGACCGAAAAGGACTAAAGTGGACATAATGGATAGAAGTGGATCGAATAGGACCAATGTGGACTAAATAGGATTAAATGGACATGATAGGACAAAAGTGGATCAAACAAGACCGAAGTGGACTAAATATAATCAAAATGGACCAAATAGGACTGAAATGGACCAAATAGAGGTGGGTGTTTTAAATCATATATCACGATTCATGATCAAATTTTGAAGGGAAAGTGAAGTGGCGTACAAATGGGGAGAGAATCTAGGTTAACACTGTCGTGGGGGAAGAGAGAGAAGGAAGAGAGGCTTGAAACTTGAATGGGAGTAGTGTTAGAAGAGAAGCCTTGCTACATTAGGGTTTGTGGATAGCTTTGAAGAGACAGTCACTTGCTTAGGGTTGGGGGGTTTTTCCCATTATTTTAAAAAAAGAAAAAGAAAAAAAGCTGATGTAGAAATTTGTATTTAACATAAATTTGTATCACTGGCAATAAAAAATAATTATATGAGATTCAATCATATAACTTCTTGATATTTAAAACATATATTTTTCTCCAAGGGGGAGTTTGACCGTGTCCATTTGAAAAATATATAATACCAACTGTAAAAGTCATTTGATTCCATAGTAGGAAAAAAGTGACAGCAATTTTAATGGTTAATGAAGTTTGTAGCATATAATTCTTTATGCTGGAGAGAAATTAATAATTTTTTTTCTTAATAAATATTTTGCAGGATAAGCATGAGAAAATTAATCCTAATGATTCATAGCTATACATAATTCTATAAAATAGATATAAATCATGCAAGGACATATATAATAGCTATCTTTATTAGGACTTACAATGTCCTAAATGTGTACCTTAATGAGAAGGTCTTCGGTGGTGACTATGAATACTCCAAATTCAACACCAATTGAGATATATGCATAGGCTAGAATCTCCTATCCATGAAGCGCAAGAGAAAAAACAAAGCATAAATCAACACCAATAAAAAAATAATAAAAAAAAGGCCCTCCAACCTGTTTTATAATTCTCCGTTCTTTCCCTTAGGTTAGAGTTGGACTTCCGCTTAGGTTATACTTCCTTTTAAAATAGGATAAATCAAATTAAAAAAAATAATGATGATGTGGAAAATTATGAGAGTTACCAGGGCCGGCTGAACCATATAAGCAATTGATGCAATTGCTTAAGGCCCCCAAATAAAAAAAGGCCCCCACTTGTAAAAAAAAAAAAAAAATTTATATATATATATATAATATTTATCTATATATTTTAATTACAAAAAAAAAATATTTTAGGAACTTTTATTGGTCAATAAAATGCATTAAAAAAGTCACATTGTATTTTAAAATGCAGAATACTACACAATAACAATGTACACAACTTGATAAGATAAGATTGCACAATACGCATAGAACTATGCAATCTTTCTCCACAAGCCCCAACACAACACAAGGCCTAAGCTAAGCTGGCCCCCACATGACCCTACATAAATTAATAAGTTATCACATTTTTTTTTAATGCAAACTCTTACTTTATCAATTATTATAAATTATCACACTAATTAATTATTTGATGTATATTATGTCAACTCATTTGTATTATAGTGATACTAATTTATTGAATTATGTAATAAATTAATTTTTATTTGTACAAATTTAGACTTTAAAGTTTAAAAAAAAAAAAAATCCACTTAAAATTTTCGCTTAAGGCCTCCAAAATTGTTGAGCCGGCCCTGAGAGTTACAAAGCTTATGTGTCGAGATATTATAAGGTTAACAAATGATCAAATACTTCAATTTTATATTACATATAAATAATAATAGGAAAAAAAAAATGTTGAAACAAAAAACTAAGCTTGTTTGTGAAGAATAGTACTATTTGAAAGACGTTGTGGTATTTTGTATAATAGTTGTATATAACATCTCTCGTATATGAAGTGGAGCACACATTTGTATGATCTACATTCATGTAAGATGGATAGTACATATAACCATTACACAAAATAATAAATCCTGAAAAAGAAGCAAATAAGCCCTTTCCTGCTTTCCATGCGTGGACTGGTGCAAATGATAACGGACTCTTGATGCAAATAGCATGTCTTTCTCTACAATTTGCAAATACGTTCTTGATGCTTGATGTAGAGGGTTTAGGAAGACGAGATGAGACTTTATGTTTTGGGCCACATATCTATTATCATTGGGCTAATGTGACAACAAATTAATACAAATGAAATGTCACCAACCAAGTATTGAACTCTTGGCTGATTGGGTCTATTTGCATGTAACGCTTGAATTATTGTCCTACTGCACCGCCAACAATAGTAAATTACCATAAATGTTACATGTTTTAGCAAAGTTCATATCCGATCACATTCTACCCCCCATTTGTTCAAGTTCTATTCTTCAGTCCAAACTCAAGACTCTTACACCAGTCACAAGGTCACTCGAATTCTAAATTCGAATAAAAATCACGCCACACTCTTAGTGTAACACTTCCTACTCCACCATCTACAACATTCATGTATATCATGGTTTTTTTTTTTTTTTTTTCATTTTAAACCTAAGTTACTTAAAAAAAAAAAAAAAAAGATATAACAAATTATAATTGATGAAGTATAAAGTGAAACAGTTGAGATATGATTTTTATTCAATTAGAACATTGGATGCTTCCCTTCATTTAATGTCACTGCTAGTTTTAATAAACCCAGGAAGTAATGAAATTGGTGAATAGGAAAACACAATCACACTAAAAATGCTTTTTTTTTTGTATAAATCACTTTGGAAAAATTCAATATGTGATTAATTATAAACGGAAAAAAAGTTAAGGAATACAATAAGAGATTGGTTTAGAAAATATTTTTAGAAACCTTTTAAGGAAAAATAAAAAAGTGACTGATTTTTTAAACAAATTTTTATATTTTTCATAACAATAATATCATAACATTCTTAAAATAATCAATTAATAAGTGGCCTATGGACACCCGTTAACTGAACCCAATAGAAATTAGACCAAAGAACCTATCCATTACGACTACAAGCAACTCCACAATTTTTGTACATAAAAGAAAAAATTTGTAGAATATCGTAACTGCAGACACATGAAAATTATATATATATATATATATATATATCTGAACTCCAAATGTAAACTAAATCATGCTGGATTGAGGAAGCTTTATTGCTCTCCAGGATGTGCAGTAGAGATCCAATCTTTTGAATGTCCGTCTCAACAATATCTGGTGAAACAGAAAGAGGAGTTTGTTGGGCCAATAGAAAATAAATTCTTAAAATGTAAAGATTGGCCCAAACTTAAGTAAAGCCCAAAACACTATATCATAAGAAAATCACTCCAATAATACATTAATGCTGAAACACTCTAATAAGAAAATGTTAATGCCGAAAGAAATAGAGCTTTACACCCTTTTTTTTGTTTTTAGCATTCTCTTTCAGCATTAATGTCATTTTCTAGAAAATTTTCTCTTTCTTCGTTGTTTGGTAACAACTTTAAAAATGAACTTGAAAACATTTTCTAGTGTTTGGTAAGTACAAAATGTTTATTACATTTTTTGTATAATTTAAAACATGTATAACAAGTGATTTGTATAAACCCAACTAATGTAGTTATAGGGAATGATCATCACTTTGGTTAGGTGTTTACGAAACATATTTGTCCTCGGATCAGGCCGAGGATCTATTTTTCTTAGAGTTGATAGAGATTCTGTCCTTTTTCCTTGGATTGATTCATATTCGAATCCCCTTTATGTTGGGAACCCTTTTGGTTATATAGTATTGTTTTAGTTAATCTTAGTCGTTCATCTGTCGGTTATCCGGTCACTGTGGATAAGGGTTTGTCCCATCATCTAATTTTGCAGGCTTTATGTTAGTTCTCAGTCGTCTTTGCAAGATTTCTATTAGTTGGAGTGACCAATGCACCTGGGCTCGCTGGTCGCATTACCATTAAAGCGGTCAGAATGTTGGTGGGATATGTTTAAGGGATGAGGGATATTTTCCCTTTATCAATCGTTGGTGCGCCGAGGAGGTGGGCATCCTCGGTGAGGCCTTTGGACGTCTCGAGTTTCTTCCCTTTTGTCCTCGGCACGGGCCTTGGGCCGGATATAGAGTGGGCCAGGGTGGTTGGTACTTGGTGCCCCACAGTAGTCAATATCAATAAATAAATAAAAAACCAAGAATGAATTTGGTTTTCAAACTAAAATTTTGACAACAAATATAATCAAAATTAGATACAATTAAAATTAGGTGTCAATTTTCATGATCTCTGCGATTCATCTTGCTTGTATGTGTGTGTGTGTATATATATATATATATGTGGGCAATAACGTACATAAGAAATATATATTGATCAATTTGTAAGACTAAAAACAAATACAAATTACTCAAAAAAAAAAAAAAATTCTGCATAATATATCTACAATGCTAGCCCATACACAGGACTAGGGTATAGGTCATAATTGATACAATAGTTTAAAGAAATCAATGGCTTAGCTTTGAAGTTTGAGAAAAACATTGCAATCCACTTCATCATATTAATATGATAAGCGACAAAATGCAATTCCCCTAAAAACAATTATCATTTATTATACTATTATTTGTAACAACATTATTAATTTATTGTATGGATTGCCCTATGTAAAAGCAATTAGCTATATAGCACTATGTTGGCAAATTTTCGTTTTTTACTTTGTTCATTCTTTCTATTTTTTTTTTCTTTTCTTTTTTGTTGCACTTTTATGAGTGAAAAAGACTGAACTTTTGCAGTTGTCCATATGGAAATCCATCAAGCCAAAAATTGTTTAGAGAACAAAGAAAATATAGCTCAAAATTTAGAGAACTATGTTATAGAGGGAAAGAGAAACCGAGAGAAAAGAGAGAAGAGAGACAAATAGGGAGAAATATGTGGGAAGAGAAGAGACCAAGGGGAGTGATAGTGAGTGTATGAGAGGAGAGAAAAAGTAAAGGGAAGAGAAGAAGTTAGAGAGCTATACGAGTTATGTGTCGCGCAAGTTCAGCACGTGATATTTTGACTCCAATGAATTAAAGTTTTCCCTCAAATTTTACATATGGGAGCAACATAGGTCCATACACTAAAGCACCATAATTATAGAACTCTAGTCTAGTAGTGACAAAAATGTGATCACAATTATCACACTTTAAGTTTGTTGATCTTTTTAAGTTTTAACCAAGGACATAGCTATGCTGGACTTGGGGGGGCAATGGCCCCCCCTAGCCCAATGAGAAAAAGCAAAATATAAAATATATAAAGCGTGGTTTTGAATTTTTTATCCTTCATTTCTGTTCAATAATTCCCTACTTTCACAAAAAATATAGTTTTTTTTTTTATTTATTCAAATTTTCATTAAATTTTGATTCTATTTTGTGAGTTTCTAGGTTCTAAATGATTTATGGAATTTATCTTAAAGCATTAGCATAGGATAATTGCAGCTTAAGTGTTTGATGAAGTTCCCCAAAGAAACTTTGTTAAAAATACATGGTTGTCTTTGGGTTAATCTAGAACTACGATATGAATGTTTAGGCTGCAACAAATTTTTTAAGCATTTGGATTTGAGTGTATCTCGCCCACCTCACTCGAAATCCTAGCTCCGACCCTGTTTTTAACAAAGTTGGCATACATTCTGACAAGCAGAGACACCAAGTTATATTTTAGGGCTGTGTTTGTTTTACACACACTCTGTATAATAGGATTATCCCTATATTTTATGGTAAGCAGCAAAGCAACAAAGAATAGCGACAGAAAATAGTAGTAGACAAGCATGATTCACATGCACCAAGAGTAGTGATGGTTCTACAAAAAAATGTAGATAGCACTAAGATAAACTATCTCAGAGGATGCCAATTTCCAAAGTATAAGTGTTGGTAGCACTAAGATTTTCACTTAACTAGCATAGCCTCATCTTTCCCAAGAACCAATATTGGCCATCTTATCATATAAGGCTCTCAACATTGTTGAACATGATACTTCTTATATCATCTTAATTAATCATCTAATATGACCGAAGAACACTTTGATACACTAACGTACCAGAAGCATTCTAAAAATATTTTAATTTGGTGGGTTTTCAATTCTTTTTTTTTTTTTTTTTGATAAGTAGGTGTTTTCAATTCTCAATAAATGTGAGTCTAGATTATATCACCATAGAATTACTTATCAACATTATTAGTTTTTTTTTTTCAATATTAATTTTTTTTTTCACAAAAAAATCTTCAAGTCACCAGTTCAATTATATTGACAACGATGGATCCAACCCCGACAACAACACCCGAGTAAAGCCTGATCAACATTTCATATTTTAACCTCAAAAAAAAAAAAAAAAAAAAATGATCAACTTTATAGTACATAAGAGGGCTTTTGAAGCCATATCCAAAATATTTCTCGAGGCATATGAATGTATTTGGTAATTTGTATCACTAGTTTGCTAATTCTACTCTGTAGTACTTGGGTGGATTTTTGCAGTATCCCTTAACTGTTTCCAAGTAGGCTATGTTCGATATGGTCATATTTTACGCCAAAAACCACCTTGATGATGTTGGCAAATATTTTCTTTCAGCATCTTGGAAGTTTGACAAAACCCTGGCACAAATCCATATAATAATTGTCTTATAGTTTCTCAAAAAAATAATTGTCTTATAAAGTGATCTTGATGATGTCAATTTAATTCAACTTCAACTATAGTTAGACAAGGCAAAGACAAAAGGCTTTCCCTTTAGCACCTCACATCGTTGAAAATGAGTACCTTTTAATTGGAAGTATATATTCACTTATCAACAGCAGCCAAGCAAGAGGAGACAAGAACAGTTATTTTATTTGGGTTGTGTTTGATTTCACACAGATGGTTACGTGAAGTTTTACACGGCTTAGTTTTACACAAATGAATTACCCATTTTGTTTTATTACCATAGCTAGCTTTTATTTATTTATTTGTTGAGAAACTATTACCATAGCGAGCTGAACATTCAAGAGAACATGAAGGCACTTTTTTCAATGTTGCTTTTCAAATAATATGCACCCTCCCGCTCCACATAAAGTTTGCTCTTTAATTATAATATTTTCTCTCCCTCGTGACAATGACACCCCTTTATCACCCTTAGTGAAGCGCTTTGTCGTTAACGCTCTGTGAAACATGTTTACAATGTCCCTTGATCAGTATTTACATTAATTCTTGCAAAAAAATTGTGTCCATTTTAGTATTTTTTTTTTTAATCATTTTTCAAAATACTCATATCAAATTATCTAATATCTATTCTAAATTTTATTTTAATAAAATATTAAATTTTCTTAATTTTTAAAAATTATTTGCGTAGGGATGTGGCACTTAAAACTCAAGCAAGCATTGGGACTTAGACCAAAACAAGCCTAAAATGTGCCTTTTCGAGAAATGGAGCCCAACTACAGAAAAACATATCTCAGAACAAGGGTAAAAGATAAAAAAGCGATTATGAAAAGTACCCCTAAGATCTTGAAACCTGAGAATTGACCAAACAAAGTCCACCACCCTCAATCCAAACATAAATGGACCACTTGAACCATCCGAGGTAAATACTTGTCGACAAAATACCAAAGACATCCCATTGAGGTATGCACATTATTCGAGGATGCTTGAACTATCAAATGTATCCCACCAAGGTACATATATTGTCTAAGGAAGCTCTCCGAATTACCTTGATAAATCCACTATGGTACATATAGCGTTCGAGGAAGCCCTTCGAATCTTCCTGATAAATCCACAATGATCCACCTAACACCATATCATTTAATGCAATAGATAACTTATTATAATAATAAAAAGAAGCCTCAAAAGTCTTTGTTCATCATGACCTCAAGAAAAGAAGAGCTTGATGGGATAGGAGGTTTCCTAACCAAACCAGGACATCACCTACTATGACACATGCTAGAGAAGAAAATAAGAAGAATCAGGCTCAAGATGAGGATGAAGAAGGAGGAGGAGGGAGAGTATAAAAAGAAAAAGAAGACAAACGAGAGGAGGGAGTGAAACATAGAGTGAGAATTGTAACAGAGAAAAATCATATGAATAAGAACTTTTTTACATACTTTTGTGAGAGTGAGATAGTTTCTGGATTCTTATACCCACCCACACATACACACATATATATAGTTTTTTGATGAGAAAAATTTACCATATTTGAATAATCTATTAGGACCTTATATTCCCAAGAAGAATAAAATTGGGACCTTCTTTTATAGGAACCATTTCCATGATCGTTCTTAGAAGTTCATTGGCTAATAACAAAAAATTCCACCATTTTCCTTCAGCAATTGAGAGAAAAAAAGAGTCCACAATTTTGGATGATAATTTTGTTGTTCTTTATTTCTACCTAAAAAATTGGGTTGAATGAGCACTTTGGTTTTTTTTTTTCCTTGCACACTTTGAGTTGGACTTAATTCTAGGGAAAAAAAAAATGCAAATTAAGCTTCTATCATCTCATATAAAAGTCTACCATATATTTCCATCATCATCAATATCACTTTCATCTTCAATATTTATCATTCTTCATATAATGATTACATGCCTAATGTACTTGTAATACTTCTAAGTCAACCAGTTCTAGAGTAGCAAAATAATAGACCTTAAATGTTTGGTAGAAGTGCTACGTTATTCCATTAATTCTATCATCACATTTATGTGGTCATTGATATGTAGTATATGTATATATAGAATCTTTCATTACAATCATCATTATCATCGATTCTTGGTTTTTGTTGTCGTACAATTCTGTCACCCTCAACAAGAGTGTAGCTAGCACTGGGGAAACTTAGAAAGCATATACACATATATTATCATTTACATCAAGCAAGTTATCGTTATTAAGAAAAGAGTTCATCATTAATTTCACCTTTGTTGTTCTTCATCGATGTAAATCTAAGTTTGCGTATTAATTTAGCAAGAACACCGACCCTAATTTTCCTTCTTTGGTAAATTGTATTTTTAAATCTTTAGTTATGGAACTCAAATATATGACTATGGTGATTGATCATCATCTAATCATGGACATTCATCATCATCATATACAAGATAATGATCCTTTAAAATTTTAAAAGTAATGATCATCATATTTTAAGGGTAATATCATTATATACAATATAATAATCCTTTAAAATTTTAAGAGTAATGATCATCATTTTCAAGATAATAACCCTCTCAAGTTTTAAAAGTAATATTTATATTATATAATTATTAAAACCTTAATCATCTACCATGAAATTGAAGGATTCAATTTTGTCACATCAACAACATTTAAATAAACATTGACTTGTAATAATTTAGATACTTATTTAAATTATTAACCACATCATAAAATAGTGAGAAATGCTATATATAGTTACAACATTTTTTTAGTGACAAGTTGTTATTAGTATTCACTTATTATTAGTGAGTAAAAAAATAATTTCTACGAGATTCAATTTAAAATCAATAAGAACTTATCGCATAAAATTTATTATAAAATTGTTGTGAGAATATTATAAACACATAACACTTCTATGAAATAATTCATTCCACAGTCGATTAATAAGGTTTTAAGAAATTCTACAACAAAGAATTATCCTACAAACTTTAAAGAATATTAATCCACTATTTCACGTGTCAACATTCTCATTCACTGCTGCTGATTTTTGCCAATCACATCTATGAATCGAATTCCAAAATCACGCAGCAGTAGGTAGCATTACCAAAAGTAAGTATTAATTACTTAAGTAAAATAAAAGTACATGCAGTCTGTTTGGATCGGTTTAGTATGTTGAAATTAAAAATTTTTTTAAAAATATTATAAATAAAAGTAAAAGTTAATTAAAATAGTACATATATTAATCAAATTCCTGAACCAAGCAACAGTGGATAGCATTACCAAAAGTAAGTATTAATTACTTAAGTAAAATAAAAGTACTTAGGGTTTGTTGGGATATATTTATTACGTTGAAATTCAAAATTTTTTACTGAAAATAATATAAATAAAAATAAAAATTAGTTAAAATAATATCACTAGACTTATAAATAGTATCAAAAAATATAACAAAATTTATAAATAATAGTAAAAATAAATTAAATAACAAAATAAATTGATAAAAATAACTTATGACCAAGCAGACTTTAAATGGAAAAGTTATTACTTATTACCTTCTCCAACATAACTATTTTTGACTAAGACTTCACATCTTTTTAGGATGGCCCTACAATAAATGCACTTGATTCGAATTCCTTCGCAGATTTGTTGATACACATTGGCAATTACCAAAAGAAGTACTCTAACTCCGGAGGTAGCAATAGTCAGTTAAATAAAGTGTTTCTGAAGAGGCAGCAATAGTTGGTTAAACCAATATTTCAAAGATAGAATGAGAAATTGTGAATTATCCTAAAAATAGAGAGGGACTTACTTTTTCCTAAAAAAAAATTGATAGTAAATTATTAGAATAATCTTGAATCAATAATAAAATTTTTAAACATTTTGATAATAATTTTAAATTGAAGTAGTTTTTAGACTTTTTGAATTAAACTTTCACAATGGAAATTATATAAATGATTGAGTTAATTTTTAAAAAAATAATGACATTTCATTTAAATTTCTTTAAAATTTTTAATATTTCAGATTCAATTTTTTATTGAAGTTTCTTAAATTTATGAAACTTTTAAAAGAGTATTTCAAACTTTTTGAAACTTTTGTAATATAAAATACTTTAAATGAATAAAACAACTTAAATAAATGTTGAAACTTTTTTTTTCAAATTCTTAAAAATTTTAATAAAAAAAATTTTATTGAAGTGTCTTAATTCTTTTATAACTTTTTTTTTTTTTTTTTTAAGAATTCACTTTGAGTAAACTAACTTATAAAAATTAAATATTGAGACACGTGATAAATATTAAAAAAAAAAAAAAAATCGGTTATAGAATATAGACATGTAAAATAAAGCTACCAAATGATTGTATATATGACACGAGAAGAAAGCATCTCCATACCCATAGCCACAATTTTGATTATATAGAATAATATATGACACGATATAACATTAATACCCAACAACATAAAATTATTGTACTTCTATATATATATATATATATATATGTGAAGGGAGATCTACTTAATTCCCTGGTACCTAGTTGCTAGCATTGATTGAGCCAAAGTTTTGGAAGTTTTTCTGATTCAATATCCCATCATTTTTTCATGATTTAGACTATATTGCCACTCCCATAGTCCCATGCAATACATAACTAAAAAAAGGATACATTCTAAGCAATAGAGCTCTTAATTAGAGCATCCACAATGGGCTAGTTATATGCCAAATGTTAAGTACATTTGGCATACAACTCCAAAAATTGATCCACAATTAGAAGGCTATATGCCAAAAGCCAAAATTTTTTTGAGATTTTGCTACAGTACCATCTCAAATGTAAGATGGTACTGTAGCGAAATGTTATAAAAAAAAAAAAAAAAAATTTTTAATGCCCAGAACAAGTTTTATATTGTTATTTCTCTCTCTTCTCTCATTTTTTTTTTTGTATCTTTTCTCTCTCCTTCTTCTCTCTTTCTCATCCCCTCTCTCTCGCTTCTCTCAGTTGAGTCTGCCAGATCGGAGCTCACGCCGGATCGGCGTGGTGGCGAGGCTGGTGGCGCGGCTGAGATGGACGTGGTGGTTAGAGGTCAACGCAGTCGAGATTGGCGTGGAGATCGGTGTTTAGTGGGTTTGGTGGTGTTGACATGGTGGCCGGTTTCTGGGTTTGGTGGCCGGCGTTTGGTTGATTGGTTTGCTGGGTTTGGTGGATTATATGGTGGCCGGTTTCTGGGTTTGGTGGGTTTTATTTTGGGTTTTTGGTTCTGATGGGTTTTGTTGGGCCGATGGGTTTTTGGTTCCGATGGGTTTGGTTTCGGTTTCTGGTGTTGACAGTTGATTATAGGTTGCTGTGTTGTGGTGGTGGATCGGTGGGTGGCGGAGATCGGAGGGAGTTCAGCCATTGTTGATTATGAGTTGCTAGTTGAGGAGAGTGAGAATGAGGGTGATGGGAAAGGTTTTATTGATTCGGTTGCTATGGTTTCAGTTCTCTCGGCGTGTTCTCATGTATCTGGGAAGGGAATTACTGAGGGAGTTCATGGGTTTGTGGTAAAGAGGGGACTCATTGGGGACTTGGGTGTCGGGAATACTTTGATGGATGCATATGCCAAGTCCGGCGAGCTGGGTGTGTCTAGGAAGGTGTTTGATCGGAGGGAGTTCAGAAGGTGAAAAGAAAGTAAACGAGGATTCTGGAACTGGAAGGCACGCGTGTGGGGAGAAAATTGAGAAAAAACAAAAAAAGAAAAAATATATTTTATTAGGTAGATATATTATTTTAATAAGTAGAAGAGGAAAATAGAATTTCGGGATGTTGAGTATATTGTAAATGGTATGGTATAATTGAAAAAGTAGATTTTTGAGAGGGTAAAATAAGATGAGATATAAGATTGGGATGTGGATGCTCTAAAGGATGATACTGCAAGTTTGAGCCCTTTGCTACAAACCCTAACTGGCCCACCATGGTACAGCTCTTACATTAAATTCATAGCCTCAGTTTACTCAGTGGTACTCACACTTCCAAGTTACCCATTTCTTTCTTTCACTTTTTTTTTTAACCTAGCTAGTGCTGCCTTTCTTTATTATTTCTTATCTCTCTCTCTGATTTTTTTTCATTTATTTATACTTATTTCCCAATACTTATTTATCATCCATCTTGGCTGCACTAACACTGCTTTTAGAGCATCCACATCAGTGGATGCAAAATCTTGTATAATAGAAAAAGACACCACTTTTACACATTTTGTCTCAAAATTGCTTCACATTAGTACTTCCAAAATCTTGTATAATTTTGTATATTTATCCACTAGCTACAGTAACTGTGCATATATACAAGGTTACTGTAGCATGTGTATATAATATTTTAATAATTTTTTATTTGCTCCTTTTTTTCTCTCTCTTCTCCATCTACAAAACTAACCTTCCCTTGTCATGTTCTTTCTTCCTCTAATACACACACTCTCACAAACACAAAATCAAAAATCAACTACAAACATAAAAAATCAACCACAAAATCAACAAAAAAATCAACCACTAGAACAAAATCATTGGATCGATGATCGGTGATTGTGAATTGTGGATTGGAGAGGTGATTTGGATCGGTGATGTGGATCGGTGTTGATAGAGATCGGTGATGGGTTGATGTGGATCGGTGTTGATGGAGATCGGTTTTGATGGAGATCGGTGTTGATGGAGATTGGTTTTAATGGAGATTGGTGTTGATGGAGTGCTTGTGATGGGTTGACAAAGATCAGTGTTGATGGAGATCAGTTTTGTGGGTTGACAAAGATTGGTGTTGATGGAGTGCTTGTGATGGTGTTTCTGGGTTGACAAAGATCGGTGGATTGGAGAGGCATTGTGGTGCTTGTGATGGCTGTGGTGTTGATGGAGTTCTTGCTCTGGTGCTTCTGGGTTTTGACTGTGAGAGAAAGAAGAAGAAAGAAGAGGAAGAAAAGAAAGAGGAAATGACGAGAAACTCATCAACTACATTTCAAAATATGGCCATGGTTGCTGGAGCTCTGTCCCAAAATTTGCTGGTAACATTATCACTGCTCGTTCGTCTCTCATAATTGCACAAGCTTTATAGCTTTCATGGATTCCTAGTATTGTTTCTCAATTTTTGTTTTTTGTTTTTTTCTTTTTTGGTTTCGTTGTATGGCTTCTATGAAGCAGGCCTGCAGAGATGTGGAAAGAGCTGTAGACTAAGATGGATAAATTATCTCAGACCTGACTTAAAATGTGGGAGCTTCTCTCTAGAAGAAGCGGCCCTCATCATTGAACTTCATGGCATTCTAGGAAACAAGTACTTATCTTATTTTTCTTTTTAGAAAAATGGCCCTGTTAATAGCTGCCTTTAGAACAATAGTTAACAATTTATTTTTGAAAAATTTTGAAACTATTTTTATAAGAAATGAAAAAAATTGTCAAAACATTAATTACTTTTTTTTTTCATAAAAATTTTCTTTAAATAAATTGTTAACCATTACTCTAAAAGCATTAATTAACTTTTTTCTTCCAAAAGTACTAAAATTATTACCAATTTTATTTTATATATATTTATAAACTTTACAATAAATATCATTAATGATATGACATCTCAACAACGTAAAAAATAAGTTTTTGTAAATTTTTTGGATTCGGATCCAAATTTTTTTTATATTTTATTTGATATATAATACCTTAGCTCGTAAATCTATTCAGTAAATTTAATAGGATCCTCTTCTTCTTCTTCTCTTTTTATTTTTATTTTTCTTTATTTTTTTATTTTTTTTATTATCATTATTATTCTTATCATCACCCTCATCATGAATATCATTTATTTTTTTCATGCAAGAAGGAACTTTTTTTCTTATTTGGACAGGTGGTCTCAGATAGCCAAGCAACTACCAGGAAGAACAGATAATGAGGTCAAGAATTTTTGGAATACAAGCATAAAGAAGAAGCTAATTTCTTATGATGTTCCTGCAATACCCACCTTTCCTGATATGCACTGTAATGATAACTCTGAGGAAGGTCTTTTCTCTCTAAATGAAAACCCTAATTGAATCCTAAACTCTCAACAAGACCAATTATATACCTTCCCACTCCAACCCCAAATTTGCAAGTCTTTGATCATGGTGATCTTAAATTAGAGCAAACCAATTATGGTGCCAATTTGGTTCAATTTCCACCCCAATGGCACCACCATCAGATTCTTCCTCCTATGACCCACTTTGCTCATTAGGATATTAGCCTCATGAAAATTTTGATCCAAATCAAGAACATCAAAATTTTAGCAGTAGTGGTGCAACACAACATTATATTGGTGATAAGCTTATTGGTCCAAGTATCGCAACACCAAATTATGATGAGGATCCATTAACAATTCTTTACACACTTGCTTATGGTATTTCCTTAACTCCTACCTCTCCATTTCCATACCATTGAGAGGTTGATAGCCCAAACACTTACCACATCTTTTGAGAGTGTCAAGTGATGTTTTGGTGCTGCTGGGAAGCATTGGAAGAAGCCAAGGATGGCAGATGCAACATGGAGCTTGTTTCAGGATTCGGATAACTAGACAAGACATGGTTCTGAGAAACCTTGTTGGAGTAGAAGCTTGGAGGGCTTAGGTACATCAGGTAGATTAGGCTTGGAAGATCTTTTTCTAACCCATGTGTCCCAACTGATTGTCTAGTGGATCGATTACCGCTTGGAGGGCGGCAGAGAGGTTTTTTGCCGAGTTCTTTACTTTCCTCTTTGATAACACATCGGCGTGTTATCTTGTGTTTACATCCTTCTTTCCTACTCTTTTACATTCCATTATACTGCTGTGTTGCTTAGTTTATAGATTAGAGTAGTTTGTTGTTTATCCGCTCGCATTTACACTATTCCGCACTTAGTATTAAATTAGTGTAAAAATTAATTGAGTCGTAATTTTAATTTGGGGGTCTAAACAGCTCTTGTGTTTTCAACACATTTTCGAGCTTTCAATAATTAATTAGGAGGCCAGGAAAAGGGTGCTTCTTTTCATAAATCCTTTGACTGCTCCCAAAGTATTCTTCCCATCTTGCTTGTATGAGGATGCTGTCTACATCATTAGAATTATCTCCGTAAACAAGGAAGGTAATGGTGACTAGTATCTTGAAATATTCAAACCATTGGTTAAATGATTCAAACATAGCCTTGTTGCCTAAAATATTAGTTTGTATTTCAAGGGGCAAGTTGGCAATGGCACTTCTAAGAATGGCTTGAGTCTTAAGACTAAGCCTAGTATAGTGAGTACCCATAATAATAGTCTTTTTTACCCGTTGAATGGGTTTCCTCTTTGCCAGAGAGGAGACTAGAAATGGCTTCATTTCTTGCCTCAAGGTTGACTATGTGAATTTCTAGAGCTTTGAGGGTTCTTTGGAAAAGGCCATGATGGTTTAAGGACCAGGCTGCTTGGAGGTTATCAAGGATATATTTAATGGAATGTGGTAAATCCTTATATGCTCCTTTGTTAAATTGCAATTTTCTAGATAAAACTTCATGCAAAATAATAGCCATGTCACCACTGGAGTATGTCACCTCTGCCGGGACATAATCCTGAAGGGATGTTGATCCTCTTTGGTTTCCCTTAGAGGAATTGCCTTCATGAATTACAAAAGGTTGTCCCCCTGAGAGCCTTTTGTCTTGAGAATAGCCTAGTTCGGATGCTTTTCCCTTGTTCCTCTTCTTTGCCGAAGAAGTCATTTTCCATTTACTGGTGGTATTGATATTTATTTGCTTGTTTTCCTACTAATAATGGTTTAAACAAATAGGATGAATTTTCTTGTTTTCAAAATTGCTATTGTTAAAAACATAGAATGGTATAAAGCAAATACTTTCATGATGGATGAATGAAATGGAATGCCGTGATGATTTTTGGAACTGAATTTGACTTTTTAAAATCATCATTTGTAAATGGAAGGGTGAAATCTGTTAGACCAAGGTTCTTGGCTTGACCATGTAGGGTTGTAGATAGAAGATTCTTGGCATTAATCATGTTCAAGATCTTGGAGATGGAAACATCTTGGAGGGTGCTAATCTCTCTAGGTTATATATATATATATATATATAATTGGATTTAGAATGTGTGCTCTCAACCCAAACCTATATTTTCCCATTATGTAGGTGCACAAAAAAAGACCGAATACAATGAAGTGGACCAAAATGGACTGAAGTAGATAGAATATGATCAAATGAACCAAATAGGACCGAATATGACTAAAGTGAACCAAATAGGAACAAACTTGACTGAACATGACCGAATGGACCAAAGTTGATAGAAATGACCAAAATGGACCGAATAGGACTAAATGGACCAAACAGGACCAAGGTGGATCGAATAGGAACAAATAGAACATAAGTGGATAGAATGGACTGAATAGGACCAAAGTGGACTAAATATGAACAAAGTGGAACAAACAGGAGCAATGTGGTCTAAATAGGACCAAAGGCGACTAAACAGGACCGAATAGGACCAAAGTGGACAGAATGGACCGAAGTGAACCGAATAGGATTGAATAAACCCAGTACAACCAAAGTAGACCAAAGTGGATAGAATGGATAGAAGTGGGCTGAGTACAACTAAAGTGAGCCGAATAGGACCAATGTGGACCTAATAGGATTGAATGGACTTTATAGGACAAAAGTGGATCGAACAAGACCGAAGTGGACCAAATAAACCAAAGTGGACCAAATAGGACTGAAGTGGACCAAATATAGGTGGGTGTTTTAAATCATATATCATGATTCATGATCAGATTTTGAAGGGAAAGTGAAGTGGCCTACAAATGGGGAGAGAATCTAGGTTAACATTATCGTGGCGAAAGAGATTGAAGGAAGAGAGGCTTGAAAGTTGAATGGGAGTAGTGTTAGAAGAGAAACCTTGCTACATTAGGGTTTGTGGATAGCTTTGAAAAGAGAGTCACTTGCTTAGGGTTGGAGTTTTTTTCCATTATTTTAAAAAAAGAAAATGCAAAAAAGCTGATGTAGAAATTCGTATTTAACATAAATTTGTATCACTAGCAATAAAAAATAATTATATGAGATTCAATCACATAACTTCTTGGTATTTAAAATATATATTTTTCTCTAAGGGGGAGTTTGACCATGTCCATTTGAAAAATATATAATACCAACTGTAAAAGTCATTTGATTCCATAGTAGGAAAAAAGTGAAAGCAATTTTAATGGTTAATGAAGTTTGTGGCATATAATTCTTTATGTTGGAGAGAAATCTTAATAAAAATTTTGCAGGATGAGCATGAGAAAATTAATCCTAATGATTCATAGCAATACATAATTCTATAAAATAGATATAAATCACGCAAAGACATATATAATAGCTATCTTTATTATGACCTACCATGTCCTAAATGTGTACCTTAATGAGAAGGTCATCGGTGGTGACTATGAATACTCCAAGTTCAACACCAATGGAAATATATGCATAGGCTAGAATCTCCTATCCATGAAGCACAAGAGAAAAAACAAAGCATAAATCAACACTATTGGGAAATTTAGACCCCGGTTGATAAAATAAGCAAGTTTTAAACCCAAGTTGTTAATTAGATTTATTATGAATAAACCTTGTTAAAACAAACAAACATCAATATCATGTCAATATTATGCAATGGAAAAAAAAAAAAATACAAGATATGATGACCCAAGAAAACCAATGAAACAAACTAGTTTCACAGTAAAAAACCTGGGAGAAACATTCCCAAAAAGCAATTTACTATAGTAAAAAGAAGTTTCAGATTTAGTACAAAACCTTTGTCCCTAGACTTTACTATCCTTGTAGATGAACTTACAGCATAAACCTTCTACCACTTTAGAATCTCTAAACTCTTCAATATATGAATGCCACCCTTTTTGCATGGATCCCAACACGTGACTTACCAATGATGCATGGTTCCTAGTACGTGAATAACACACCAACTTGAAGAAGATGTTGGCTGCAATTTTCTTCACTTCATCAACAATGAAGATCAAGAAGCACTTGGTTATAAAACCCTAAGGCGCAAAGATGCAGTAGCTTATTTCAGAGTAAATAAGGCATTGGTCACTTTTTGCATGTGTTCTCCTTGTATTCTCATATGTGACGGCCTTTAAAATAAGCCTTATATGTGTCTAGGGTTGTGAGAAAAGAAACCAAACACATACATGTCAGCAAGGTCTGAAAATCAGATCTGAAAATTCTAACTTCGTAATTCTCGATAGATAGCTATCTGTCAACAGCTGTCGTGGCCTTGAAAGATAGCTATATATCGGCAAATATTGAGACTCATTAAACCTCGATAGATAGCTATTTGTTGGCAGCTGTCAAGCTATCTGTCCAGTTTTAGTGAACAGCTTCTCTTTACTTGTTTCTTGGTCCAATCTTCGTAGCTTTAATACTAGACTTGAACAATCATGTTTCTTGAAGTACTAAATCCATCCTAGATCTACCCAATTGCAAGTAAATTGCGTTTTGTCAAAGGATTAGCCAATTACATAAAATATGTCCTTAACAAACACCAATAGAAAAAAAAAAAAAAAAAAGGCTTCCAAACCCTGTTTTATAATTCTCTGTTCTTTCCCTTAGGTTAGAGTTGGACTTTTGCTAAGGTTATACTTCATTTTAAAATAGGATAAATCAAATTAAAAAAAATAATGATGATGTGGAAAATTATTAGAGTTACAAAACTTATGTGTCAAGATATTATACTAGTATTATGTCCGTGCAATGCACGACTTAGTAAAAAAAATCATATGTAAATTAAATGCCTTGATAAAAAAATCATATATAAATTTAAAAAAAATATATTTTTTGATGTTAAATATAGATTATAAAAAATGAAAAATTACTTTAATTAGAATTGAATTTAAAAAGAGGGGGTTTATTTATGAAATACTCTACTAATTAAGTAGTGAGAAACTTGAAACTCTAAATTAATTATCCTACTACATAATATATGTAGTGTGTTTGAATAGAATATATTGTATATCATTAGGTAACCACCACAACATGTGTGTATTTGTCTATATATATATATATATATATGAGAATTATTTATCAAAAGATAATAACTCATGATTTAGAAAGCAAGCTAACATATGAATCTACCTTTCTTAAAAGAGTTTAAAAATTTGTCCTTCCAAATTCATAAAATGCAAGTTCTAGGCTTCTAGCTCATAATAAGAGTAAGACAACACAAAGTATAGAAAGCAAAAGGTCCAATAAACAATATAAGACGCAATATATATGTATACACGTACCAAAGACATACACTTGTGGAAAATAACATTTATAGATTCGCCTAAAGGCTCTATTTATTATTATCATTGAATTTGTTGCTCCTTACTCATGAATTAAAATCCAGCTTTGTGAAAGAAAAAAAAAATGGAAAAGAAAAGAAAAGAAAAAAAATACATACCTGTGTAGCTAGAGGAAGAGACGTTTCCTTAGGGATTTGGGAATTCTCAATTTGGTGTGAGTTTTATTCCATGAAGAAGAAGATATGTTATAGAAAAAGAGGATTTATTATTGAAAGAGAAGATAAGAATAAAGAAAGACCTATTACATATAAAAAACTATTTATGTAATTACATATTTTTTTTTCTTGATAAAATTATATTTGTGGTAGTAGTATTACTTCATTATCTCTAAAAAAAATTTCATATCCACAATTAAGCTTTTGTATTTATCTAAAAAATTAATAAAATAATAGAGAAAAAATTGATAAGAATAACTTTTTTTTTTTTTTTTTTTTGGTTTTTGAGAAAGTTGATAAGAATAATTAGGTTGTGTTGTTTCTATCTTAAAAAAATTACTACAATTTTTTAGTTGATAGAGTTTAACTTAAACTCAAACTTATGCCTTCCCTCCCATATTGTACGTTTAATTAAAAAAAAAAATTAATGTAGTTTTTTTAGGGTTTTTTTTCTTTATTTTTTATTTTTATGTAGTTTAGATCCTTTAGGATAATTACAAAACTATCCCATAAAAAATGAACTATATATATAAACGTGAAAAGAGGGGAAAAATTTTTTATATCTAGAATTTAGATTCCAATCAAATTAAGATTTTTATCAACTTAGAAATTATAGGAGAAGAAAAATTATACATTTTTTTTTAAATCTAAAAATGTAAAAAAAATTATTCAATTTGGTAAAATTACTTTGCGCAACCACAACTTCTAAACTCAGCTTTTATTACATAGGATATGATATAAATAATAATAGGAAAAAAAAAAAAACCGTTGGAACAAAAAACCAAGCTTGTTTGTGAGGAATAGTACTATTTGAAAGACGTGGTGGTATTTTGTATAACAGTTGTATATAACATCCCTTATACATGAGGTGGAGCACACATTTCTATGATCCACTTTCATGTAAGATGGATATTACATATAACCATTACACAAAATAATAAATCTTAAAAAAAAAAGCAAATAAGCCCTTTCCTGCTTTCCATGCGCGGACTGGTGCAAATGATAACGGGCTCTTGATTCAAATAGCATGTCTTTCTCTACAATTTAGAGAGTTTAGGAAGACGAGATGAGACTTTATGTTTTGGGCCACATATCTATTGTCATTGGGCTAATGTGACAACAAATTAATACAAATGAAATGTCACCAACCAAGTATTGAATTCTTGGCTGATTGGGTCTACCTTGCATGTAAAGCTTGAATTATTGTCCTACTGCACCGCCAACAATGGTAAATTACCATAAATGTTACATGTTTTAGCAAAGTTCATATCCAATCACATTCTACCCCCCATTTGTTCAAGTTCTATTCTTTAGTCCAAACTCAAGACTTACACCAGTCACAAGGTCACTCGAATTCTAAATTCGAATAAAAATCACGCCACACTCTGTGTAACACTTCCTACTCCACCATCTACAACATTCATGTATCTCATGTCTTTTTTTTTTTTTTTTTTTTTTTTTTTTTTTTTTTTTTTTTTTTTTTTTTTTCATTTTAAACCTAAGTTACTTTTTAAAGAAAAAAAAAAAAAAACAAATTATAATTGATAAAGTATAAAGTGAAACATTTGAGATATAATTTTTATTCTATTAGAACACTGGATGCTTCCCTTCATTTAATGTCATTGCTAGTTTTAATAAACCAACGAAGTAATGAAATTGGTGAATAGGAAAACAAAAACACACTATAAATGTTTTTCTTTTTGGATAAATCACTTTGGAAAAATCCGAAATGTGATTAATTATAAATGGGAAAAGTTAAGGAATGCAATAAGGGCATTGGTTTAGAAAATATTTTTAGAAACCTTTTAAGGAAAAGTAAAAAAGTGACTGAGTTTTTAAACAAATTTTTATATTTTTCATAATAGTAATATCATAATATTCTTAAAATTATCCATTAGCAAATACCCTATAGACACCCATTAACTGGACCCAGTAGAAATTAGACCAAAGAACCTATCCATTACAACTACAAGCAACTCCACAATTTTTGTACTTAAAAAACAATTTTTGTGGAATATCATAACTGCAGACACATGAAAATTATATATATCAGAACTCCAAATGTAAACTAAATCATGCTGGATTGAGGAAGCTTTATTGCTCTCCAGGAAGTGCAGCAGAAATCCAATCTTTTGAATGTCCGTCTCAACAATATGTGGTGAACCAGAAAGAGGAGTTTGTTGGGCCAATAGAAAATAAATTCTTAAATTGTAAAGATTGGCCCAAACTTAAGTAAAGCCCAAAAAACTATATCATAAGAAAAACACTCCAATAATACATTAATGCTGAAACACCCCAATAAGAAAACGTTAATGCTGAAAGAAATAGAGCTTTACGCTTGGTTTGTTTTAGCATTAATGTCTGTGAGAGATCTTGAAAGTTGCCTCCCAAAAAAGAGAGATTTTTGGAGTGTTTTTTAGGGCACTTTTCTTTTTGGGTAAATGCTATAGAGTTGCCATTTTTTTTTATACAAAAAATAAGAAAAACTAAATACATGACTGAATAATTCTCTTCATTGATTGAATAAAAAATTATGTATTTGGAAAATTGAAAAATTACATGGCTTTGGGTCCTAGTTACAAACTACCAAATAATTACATGGCTTTTTGTCCTAGTTACATTCTACCCAAAATAAAAAGTAAAAACAAGGCTTAGATCTACTTAATCAAAGACCTAAATCTGGAGGCTAAGTTACAGAATGGGAAGATGTTAGGCATCCATTCTGCTCAGACAGAGTCTGGTCTTCTAAACTCTTGTGACTAATGACCTTTTTATGCATGTCATGAATGATATGCTGAATATGTTAAATAAAGATTAAATCACATAAATTTATTTATGAATGAAGACTCTTCTTTTGTTTAAAAAATTCAAATCTATTTTGATTGGTAAAAAAATTGATTTTAATTTGTCAAAATACTAGATCTGTTTTGTAGGATGTAGAAAAATGTGGTTTTTGGAGATAAAAAATTTAGATTTGTGTTTATCACATGAAATAAAGTCTTTTGAATTGAAAAATATCAAATCTTTTTTTTTTAAGAACTAAAAAAATGGTTTTTGATAACAAAAAAATTAGATCTATTTTTTTTTTTTTTAATGTTTTAAAAGAATGAAAAAGATTTTTTAAGAAGAAAGTTTCACTCATAATTTAAATTTATGCAACATAAATTAAATAAAACAGACACAAACACAATCTTGTTTAATCTTTTTCTTTATTTCAAAAATTTGCATATGTTAAAGAAAAATCAGATTTGTATCTAAGAAAGATACAAATAAGTTTTTTTTTTTTTTTTTTTTTTTTTTATTTAAGAAAAAATCAAATCTGCATCTAATGAGGATACCGATCTGTTTTGAATTAAGAAAAATTTAGATCTACATTTAATAAAGATGCAGATCTATTTTTGTTTAAGAAAAATGATAGGCCAAAACGTATTGACCCCTTGCGAATAATTAATTGTTTAATTAGTCAAGTGAATTAATTAATCAGATTAACATGCAAACGCGTGGTAGCACAAACAAATCACGAATTAACTAAAGTATGTAGCGGAAAATAAATTGACACGGTGATTTGTTTATGAATGGGGAAAACTTACATGGCAAAAACCCCACGGGGTGATTTTAAGGTCAACACTCCCGAAACTCCACTATTATCACAACAAGCGGTTACAAGTAAAGGAATCTTAGTACCTTATACCAATTTACAGTTGAACCCTTACCCCAATTCCCAATTGGACTTGTTCTGTAGTGACAATTTCTCCTTTTGATGCACGGCTCCCAAGTACGTGACTAACCAACTGTACGAATCCCAGTACATGACTTCAATTACCAACTAGAGAAAATTGTTGGCTGCAAAGCTCTTCAGTTCATCCCATGATGAAGATCAAGAAGATGCTTGGTTACAAAATCCTATGGTATACAAACACAGCAAATTCTTCAAGAATGATGGACTTAGACAAAACTTTGTCTCAGGGCAAACTTTGTCTCCAGTCACAATTTGCTTAAACAAACTTTTCTCAATGCTTGTACAACTTGTGAACATTTTAACAGCCCTTAAAATAATTATTTTATATGTCTAGAGTTAGAAGAAAAGAATGCCCAAAGACACATTCACGGATCTCAAGAAAACAGAATAGAAAATCTGTTTTTATTAAACCTCGACAGATAAAAGCTGTCGAGCATGTGTCGAGCACACAGGGCCACTTTCCTAAGCTCGATAGATGCAGCTGCAGAGCTTTATCGAACTTGCACTTTTTAGCTTTTTTCTTGGACAAACTTGAATGGCTTTAACACTTAATCTTGAAACCTTATTTTTTGAAGTATTAAAAACACCTAGATCTACCCAATTACAAGTAAAATGTGTTTTGTCAAATGATTAGCCAATTACATAAAAGAATGACATATGTTCTCAACAAGTGAAACACGTATGTCCTAACAAAAAATTCAAATCTACATCTAAGAAAGATGTAGATCTGTTTTTTAATTATTAAGAAAAAGAATGATTCATATGCAGATTATTGGAATTAAGAAAAAGATCATAACAATTGTATAAAAATCAAGATCATGCTTTAACAAAACAATAAACAATAATTCATGGATAAAGAAAAACATTCATCATCATAATGTTTCATGAGCACTCCTTGTTCTTGAGATGATGTTTTAGGGTTCAAAGAAACTTATTTGGTTATCTTTGAAACCTAAAAACCCTAATTTTAGCAGCAAATCTCATAGAGGATCAGCAAATATCAGCAATTTAATAGCCTCAAAATGTATGCCTTTCAAAGCGTAAAAAAAAAAGTGTTGAATTATGAAACCCAGCCTCTATTTATAGAGGCTAGAAGACTTTAAAAAATAGCTCCAATGTGTAGAATGCGAATCGGGACTCATCCTTTTGCCAAAAGATCGAAAAGGGTGTACCTTATCTTCACCCAAAGGGTGTTGGGCCAAAGCCCAAAAGGGGATATTTAGCCCTTTTAAAGTACTGTTCAGCACTCTAAAAGTGCCAAATGGGCTCTTGGACACTGAATGTTCTTCTGTGTTCAAGTGCGTTTTGGACTCTCCTTCTAGGGTTTTTTGATCCGATCCCCGCACCTAGACGTGTTTTCATCCTTACTCTATGCTTTTTTTTTTTTTTTCTTTTTTATCTCTTTTTTGGATAATTTAGGCTTTTTAAGGAATGATTATCTTGTAGATAAATATCCTAAAATAAATCTTGATAAAGTTCAGATTATCCGTAATTTTATTGTTATCCAATCATTCCTTTTATTTCTATACACGCATCCCTATTGTAAACACTAATTATCAACCAATCACAAAATTATTCAATTAATTTTAATTTCTTAACCAATCAGAACTAATTTAAATTGATCATGTGTGCTCGACTCTACCTAGACACAATGCATGTTGACCGTGCAATTTGATCATTCGATATTTTTCGATCCAATGGTCCAATTTGGAAACCAGACACACCATTATGACTGTTAGAATCTCACGATCATTTTTATAATATGCAATGAATGAATTAATGCATGCAATGCAAAGACAGAATAATGCATGTAATACAAGAACAATTTGATGCATGTAATGCAATCATGATTTTTGGGGTACATGGATGGTCATTCAAGTCATTCTCCTTGATTAAATCATGTGTGGAAAATTGAGTGTCTACAATAGCATTTTCTAGAAAACTATCTCTTTTTCCGCTGATTGGTAACAACTTTGAAAATGAGCTTGAAAACATTTTCTGGTGTTTGGTATGCACAAAATTTTTATAACATTTTTTGTATAATTTAAAACATATATAACAAGTGATTTGTGTAAACCCAACTAATGTAATCAATATAAAAAAAATAAAAATAAAAAACCAAGAATGAATTTGGTTTTCAAACTAAAATTTTGACAATAGATACAATCAAAATTAGATACAATTAAAACTAGGTGTCAATTTTCATGATCACTACCATTCATCTTGCTTGTATGTGTATGTGTATGTGTGTGTATATATATATATATATGTATATATTTAAGGGCAATAACGTACATAAGAAATATATATATTGATCACTTTGTAGGACTAAAAAAAATACAAATTACTCAAAAACATTTCTGCATAATATATCTACAATGCTAGCCCATACATAGGACTAGCGTATAGGTCACAATTGATAAAATAGTTTAAAGAAATCAATGGCTTAGTGTTGAAGTTTGAGGAAAACATTGCAATCCACTTCATAATATTAATATGATAAGCGACAAAATGCAATTCGCCTAAAAATATTATCATTTATTATACTATTATTTGTAACAACATTATTAATTTATTGTTGTCGACACCCCATTTTATAACCCACATTTAACCTCACATGGAAGGTAAAATGGTAATTTCAATTTGGAAATAGGCATCTTAATTGTGGCCACTATATCCTTCATTTCATTTCATCAAAATGATCTTGATATTGTAATGATCAAATTGACTAGTCATAAGCCTTAATCTGACTATCAGATTGAAAGTTATCATCAATTCAAGTTTTAGTGGCTGAGATGCACTATCACAAATTGAGTCCGACTATATGTGATTATAAACAACTGATTCTAATTGGTTATAATTATAATCAATTTGAAATTAATAACAGCTAGGACTACATCTTATGGTAAGGTTACGTATGCTTGATTAATTAGGTAATCAAACACTAATGATTCAATGAGTAATTTGTGTGATTATAATTAGGGTAAATTTGAAACTGATTAAGTGTGAAATGGAAGTGATTGGAGCCTATTAATGTTAATTGGAAACTAATTTAGGGTCTATTAATGCTAATTGTACTGAAATTATTTTCCAACAAATGACTTCTACTCACCATTTTGTTGATATCTCTCAGAATATTTTGAATCTGTGAGTGAGGTTAATTTTTCTAGAAACTAGACATTCGGGACTTCAATTTGAGTACAAGAGCGAGACAATTCCATTCAGAATTTGAGTAAGATATGATTTTTTGAATTTGTCTCTAAAAACTGTTACATTAATTACGGGAAACTCAAATTTTGCTTGCTCATCATTCCCACAAATCTCTATATTTGATGCACTATCTTTCCCCAAAGTATAAAATAGGGTCTAGATTCATGATTCTTTTTTATCTTTTTTCAACCCTCATTAAATGACCTTTTATTCATATTTTTTCCATTACTACTATATAAACCCCTCATCTCTTCCATTTCAACACAGAGAAACACCCTCTCTTCTCCTCTCTTGAGTTCTAGTGAAATTGAGTAGTCTTGTCATGTTTTGGTCATCTTGAGACTCAAGGTATTAAGTGAGACTTACTCTCCCTCTCCTAGTTTTTCTTTTTTACTCCACCCTTAGGACTTCCACCAAGAGCCTCCTCCTCCATCGTGTGGATCTTGCGTGCAAGTATAATCTCTATCCTTAACTCGTTTTTCGTGTTGCTATAATGTTAATTTAAGATTAGAGTATGCTAGTGGTTATTTAAATTCCTTGAATATGTTTGAATGTTTTTATATGTTCTTATGTGTTCTTCATTTGTTCTTGGTTGTTCATTATATGTTCATGCATAACTCTAACTTTGATCTTAAATCCACATAAAAAAAAATATGAAAAAGATATTTGTTTCATAATTCTTTCAAATCCTTGAATATAGGATATCACTAGAATTTATTTTTCAGTCCAAATACAATGCTTAATAAATTGAATTAGGGTTTATCACATGCACACACATTAAATTTAACATGCAAATTGATTGACATATTGGATGATATGATATGAATGTTGGCTACCATAGTCTAGAAGACTAGCTTCACTGGGCAAGGTGGGTGCCTAACACCTTCCCACCTTGTAACATAGCTTTCTAGCTTAGATCAAGGGTTGATAGATCAATGCTTATCCTTAAAATTTTCAATTTCTAAATTGTAACTAGGAAATAAAGCCATGTACTTTATCTTAAATTGTATTTAGGACCAAAGTCATGTAATTTCCTATAATCAATGTAAATTTAATTTCAAATTAATAAAATGAGGAATTTTTCAATTATGGTTTTTTTTTTTCCAATAATTAAATAAGTGATCACTCCATTGTAAAACCCTTAATCTAAAGGGGAAAATATAATCATTCGAAACTCCATTTTGAGAGACAATAACACGACTCTACCCATTCACGTGGGTTTGGCCCAACACCACAAAAAACGAGTTGGGGACGCGATCTCTCACAATTGTATGGATTGTCCTATGTAAAAGAAATTAGCCATATAGCACCACGTTGGAAAATTTTTGTTTTTTACTTCGTTCATTCTTTCTATTTTTTTTTTCCTTTCTTTTTTGTTGCACTTTTATGTGTGTAAAAGAATGAACTTCTACAGTTGTCCATATGGGAATCCATCAAGCCAAAAATTGTTTTGAGAAAAAAGAAAATATAGCTCAAAATTCAGAGAACTGTGTTACAGAGGGGAAAAGAAACCGGGAGAAAAGAGAGAAGAGAGACAAATAGGGAGAAATATGTGGGAAGAGAAGAGACTAGAGAGAGTGATAGTGAGGGTATGAGAAGGGAGAAAAAGTAAAGGGAAGAGAAGAAGTGAGAGAGTTATAAGAGTTATGCATCGTGCAAGAGAGAGATTGTTTTCCAATATATATATATATATATATATTTGAAAACAACCTATAGAAAATAAGATTTATTTTTGTTAGAGTTTTCCATTGACCAATTTTTTTTATGCTATTAACAACGATCAAACACAGTTAAAAATTTATTTAGAGCATAACAAAGCACTTTCAGAGATAATTAGTTAAATTTTTAGGAAGTAGTTTGTAATGTGTGCTCAATTAATTCCTTAGAATTGTACGAAGATTTTCGTTGTCTTATGCTTGTAAGTTTATATTTTCTAGTGTATAAACTTATTTTTAAGTGTAATCATGTATATAAACTTACATTTATGAAGATCTTCCTAGCTAGTACTTGCGACTTCAATCATGTATTTAAGTTTAATGCAATTTGTTGTTGTTAATCTAAGTTTTATATGATTTACTGATCAGTTCTAAGTAATTTGGAGTTAGTGCAATCCAGTATGCTTGAATCCCTTAATTTCTTGTGAATTAGCTTTAAATGAGATAAAATAGGGGTGTGCGCAGGCCAAGTTGAGTAAGTGGAGGACAATATTTTTAACCAACTTGCCAGTGGCGAGCTGAGAAAACTAGTGGATTGGTTGAAAATCTTAATGGTTTCAACTCGGCGAGTTGAGCAAGTTGGGCAAGTTGGCAAATTCAATTGATTTAAAAAAAAAAAAAAATTTGAGAGACTAAATGAAATTATGTCAATTAAATTAGATAATTATTTGCTCCCTCAAATAAAAAAAGGAAAGAAATATTTGTAATTTTTATTAAAAATGATTGCAAATAATATATTATTTTTTATG